>JAENPR010000715.1:0-327845 GCA_018135685.1 Themeda triandra
AGCTTTATTGATCTATGAATATTGTAGCTTTATGTTCTTCCAACCAGATGCCACTGCAGTTATCTAACAACCAGTTATGTGATGCCTAATTGAAATGTTTTAGCCTGTCTTATATATCAGTCCCAGTTTATTCTCTTTATAGCTACGTTAATCATCCTGGTTCTCATTCTCAGTTATAATGGAAATAACATATCATCTAACCTGTGAGTTTGTCATTTTTTTGTGTCTTCTTTCCGTGTTCAGGAACTTGGTCGTTCTCCAGCTGCTGTGTCATAAAGCTTATATTGGAAGACATCATATTTCAGGTATGAGCAAGACACATTAGTTGCTTTCTATGCTGGCATATGTTATATTCTGACATTTTGCTTTGCTTTCTTCTTTAGCCGGTGTCAAATCTCTGCCGGGCTCATTTTCAAGAGGAAAACAAGTTTATCTCAAGGTACATGTACTGATGAATAGACTAATGGCCTGCTAAAATTTATACCTGTAACCAAATATATATGTAAAAAGAACTATGGCACCGATTTGCCCGTCGTCACTTTACTCATAGGTCTTTCTGAAATACGCGCAACGGCATGGTCTCGGAAAAAAATTTGTAGGTTTTCATCTACTCATCTGAATTGTAGAGCTCACATTACAGAGATTATCAGGCTGTACAGTAACTCATTGCAAAGATGACCACTTAGCAGGCTGTACATGCTGCCTTAGAAAATAACCTCATGTATCCAACATCTTTTTCTGTAAAATTACCCAATATTGTTACTGCCCTATCTCGCATATCTCATGATCCAATAATTATCAGCCTGTACAGTTATGCATTTAGCATCAGTGTCACCATATTAGAAAAGCTTGAGATATTCCATAGGACACATGTGTTGTTGCATTGGTCTATGATGCAAAGAAACCAATTAGTTTGAAAGAATTAAAACATTGGCTTTTGTTCACGTTTTCAGTTTGCAAATAATACAGAGGACCACTTATATGTTGCAATGCATATTACCCAGTACACTGAATATATATTTTCTGCATGTCACTGAACCTGAAAGAATGCAAATGAAGTTGTGCATAGCTTATTAGTAAATAGTGCTACATATGACTAACAATGTTTCCAATTTCCTACTGTTACAAATGGTATAACATTATATGTTGCTTCGTAAGAACAACTGTAGTTTAAGGAAATTCTTCGACATTGCATTTTTGTATTTGAGCTTCAGATGTTTTTTTTTTTTTTTCAACACATAGTGCATTTTCATTGAACAGAGATTTCTGAACAGAGCTGCCATCTTTTCAGAGCACATCTACCATTTTCAGATCAACATAGTTATTCCTGAGTTATGCAGCTACCGTTTCCTGAGTTATGTAGCTACCGTTTCCCTCTGCAATGCCATACAAAATCCTCATAGTGGCTAGATCATCCAACCTGTACAAACAAGGCAATGGCAACCCCTGTCCAGGCACTGCCACCTAATGTGTGGCATAGACGCAGACAAGTTTCTGTTGCCTCTTCATTTCCTGCTCAGTGATTTGCCACTGTGTGTAGCTCATTTCTATTCATGATGACAATTCGTACTGATATTGTTGATCTACTGCTTTTCGTCTTGCAGGTGGTCTGCTTTTGGGGACAATGCTACATGTCTCCACATCGAGATGGTGACTTGGGGCAACTATGCAACAATTGCTTACGAGTGTGTTATTTTTAGTGATATTATTTGTTTGTCGGCTACACACTACATCTGATGCCATATTCTGCCTGTGATGTGTGCAGAATCACTTAATCATCTCTAATAATTGTATGTTTAAGATCACTGGAAACCACTTGGGCCAAGTTGCCAATATTACAATAGGGGCCTCATGTGTGCTAGCTTTAAGATTTTCTTAGGTGGAGATATATCTGCTAAAAGTGTTTAGTGAGTAGTTGGTATACAATTTCGCGTGCTTCTTCTCTACAAATAATTTTCCTTTAGAGTTGTTATGGACAGGCTCGACTTTTATTTGTTCATATCTCAAAACAGCTTATCTTTTGCTAGCCTTACCTATATACGTCATAAATAATTGATGCATACACATGCTTTAGAGGCAAAGACAGAGAGAGAACCCTTGATAATGTCAGCCGTTTATGCCTAGCTTCGCGGCAATTGCCATGCGGGATTCTGTCTAGTAAGATATATAGTTTCTCTTCCGCCTTAACAACAGCGTTCCAAATGAACAGTACAACAGGAACTCCCTCTCCCACGTCCGTCCGATCGTGACGCGTCGATACATCCGCACCCTCCATCCCAGGCCTCCAGAACCATCTCCGACTCCGGAGTCCGGATCCCGACTGCCATCGTCCTCGCCGCCGCCGCCGCGCCGCTAGGGTGCCCAGGCCACTTGCCCCGCTTCCTCCCTCCGCCCTCCGCAAGCGGCAGCGGATTGCCGCATCGCCGTTCAAACAGGCCACCCCGTCCTGCCGCATCGCGTCCGCGGGTGCATCGTCTCCCGTTGGGCCCTCCCCGCCTCCCTCCCGGAGGCCCGGTCCTCTACCTACCTACGCCGTGCCCGTGCCCGTGCCTCGCGCTCCATGCACAGCCCGCCACCTCGTCTTCTCCCCGTCCCTCCCAGCTCCGGAGTCGCGCCGGTGCTGCCTCCTGCGCCGGTTCAGTGTGGCTGACCCCGTGGCCGCCTGCCCGTGGCGTGCACCCAATCTCAAGGTATTGCCCCGCCTCTTTGAACACCGGCTGCGTGTACGACTCTGCGGCCAAATGCGGCTGTCGATACGAATTGTTTTTGGTTTCCATACTCGTTTGCGTTTATCAGGTTCATAGAAACTCGTCGGACATGAGATATACAGGGTCACCATTCGTCCCTTGTTATTGTGCACTCTCAACCAGCGTACGATAAGATTCCTTAATTGGCTAATTTTGCTGCGTTTGACGTGCGACCCGCAGGGTCAGCTCTTCTCTACAAGTTTATCCTTCTTGCAAATATGAGTGTTTGTTCGTACTATGCTGGCTTACATGAATTCCAGATATTCCATATTGTGCTCTGCTCATGTACAGCTTCTCCATGATGAGATTCTAGGCATAGATACATGCTGGATCACAACTATTCTAGACTGTATCAATTTAACCTGCTGTCGAATGTAAAACTTATGCTTGTGTTCTCCCTCGCTTAGGAAAATATAGTTGTGGCCCTTGTGCTAAAACACCCAAGCTTTACAAACAAGGCAATGACAACTCCAGTTCAGTCGCCACATGCAGCCTAATGTTCGTCATACACGCAGACAGCCTTCGCTGCCTCTTCATTTCTTGGTCAAGTGCTTTTCTAAACACCTCGTGTATCTCGTTATGTTCATTCCGTGCCTACCTCACATCTACTCGGGATGACAATTCTAAACTGTATTTTTGGCCCCTTTCTCGCAACACATGCAGCGGATACACGCGAGGACTTCCCCGCAGCTTTCTACTCGGGATTCACGGATCAGCCAGCCGTTGCTCCATTGCTCTACCCATAGGCCAGCTCTATGAGCACTGCTTTTTTTACTTCAGTTTTAGTCGTGCCTCCTAAAAATTGTATTCTCTTTGAATAATGATTTTCTTTGAAAAGCTTCTATGGATGATAGTGTGCTTGGATGGACCACTATCTCATTCTAGCGATACTCTTCAGTTACATGTAGTGAAGATGACTATCAAATGTGTTTTCTCTTTGCTTATTTTCCAAAATATAACCTTCGACCTTTGTGTACTCCGAATCTTTTTTTTATAGACAACCTTCAAGTACAACATCGGTTGTCTATTCCTTAACATCATATTATGTTTCGACACCAACCAAAATAATCAGATCCCTTGCCTAGCCCGTGGCAATTGCCGCATGGGGTTCTTGCTCGTTCTTTAGGTAGTTGTTACACACAGTACGTACCTATATGAAGCCCGCTGGTACCAGCTAGGCACGATCGTGAAAAACAAAGAAGCCCGTTGGTGAAAAATCAATAGGGGCCATGTAAATCTCGGCTCACAAGCTGTTTTTGATGGTTCGAGATGCAATTGATTATTTTTGTTTGGAAACTCATTAGATCTAATAGACTTCATGTGCAGTAATTTTTTTATATACAATAAGACTAAACCTTATATTCATATGAGGTGATCGACTAACCGAGAGATACATATCCAATGGTTAAAGAAACAATCTATTTGTATTTACTTTTATCTTCTACTTCAAGTTTTTCCAACACCGGCCAACACTTCTTGACGAGATTTACCCTAAGTCTAGGTGTGGCCTTGCAGTCTATGCTTTTCCCCATGAGTCTTGGACCTGCCTACCTTCACTACGTACGTGTTTGGGCTTGATGCTGTCTTGGAAGATGATCAAGCTTTTGCTAGTGTTGGCTGGATTTAGCGACAATGAGGGACGTGCAATGACGTATATATCGTGGCCTTGTATGTTTCTGGATCCGTCACTTATTATAACCAAACTAAAAAATGATGAGCGGAAGGATATGATAGACTGCTACTATATAATTTCTTAAACCGAACGCCATAAATCTTGCATTGCTAATTCCCTGGGTTTGTAGGTTTTATATTGTATATATAAACGTAGTTTTCACACAACCTGGCACCTGCTTAGCTGTACAGGTCCAACTGTTGAGTGGTGAAGCTGAAGCTTTTGCTATAGCGTGCGCGTTAATAAAATAGTACCGTGATAAATAAAATAAAATGCGAGGACAACGCAAAGGAAATGATGAAATGAGACTGACGTTCCAGTGGCACCTCGAAGCTATCCACAGAAACGGAGCAGTCAACTATATATACGCCTGCATTTTGGTTGCTGCCAAGACAATTTTTTGCCGTGGGCAGCTTTATAGAGCCGAAAGCCAGATAAACGGCTACAAAGCAGTAGTCAAAAAAAGAGATTTTTTACCACGCTTGGAAATAACGTGAGCCCTCGGTTTCGCTAGATCCGACGGCCTAAAAATAGGAGGAACTAGATGGAAGGAACTTTAAGTTGGGCCGGAACCAAAATATATGTGGGCCCGGAACTGGTTGTTAATTGAAAGTTGAATGGTAACACCGTATTTTAACATCTAGGGAGCCGCTTCGATTCTCTGGATCAACTGAAGATTCTCGTGTGAATCCGGTCGTCCCTGAGGCAGCTCCTGTTCGCCGCCTCCGCTCACCTTCTTGCCGTATCCACGACCGTTCGAGCACCGCGGATGCAGCCCGCCGGCGTCCTTCCTCGATGTCGGCGAGGCCATGGCCATGGAAGCAGCGACGGCGCAAGCCCTTCCTCTCGACGCACCCGGGCGGCGGAAGCATCAAGGCTTTGTCGGCGGTGGTCCGAGGTCTTCGTGCCGCGTGAAGGATCAAAACGGCGACCCGAGGGGGGTGAATGGTCACGGAAGCAATTAAAAATATTAACACTTCCCCCTAAACAAAAAACTTAATTAAATCACGTTCTCCAAATCTGGACAGAACATTGTTTCGTTAGTAAAACTGATGTGAACGAAAATCCGTAACTCCGATCGTTATGAAAATTTTACAGAATAAACTAGACAAAATTACGCAACTAACCCAACTGGAATCATATCAATCGGACTTTCGGATCTAGAGATATAACCGAAACAAGCAGGCTGTATCAGATAGTGACGGGATTGAAACTGCGAAGAACAAATCTAGATGCACAAGAACAATAGATAAAAGATTAAATCGAGTAGATAATCTTACAAAAGTGCATCTAGCCTCCGCCCAAACATCCACCCTCTCTTGATTGGAGAGATCAAACGAGGAAATCCTCGCTAGACTTGAAACCCTAGGCTAGATTGGAAGAGGAGAGGCAAACGGAGAAACCCTAGATGGGTTACTGTTCACTCGCGTGAACAGTACTCGGGTTACTGTAGCACGCCGTCCAAAAAGCCCCTCTCTCACCCCTAATTGCCACATATTTATATCCCTGAGGGTGGCACTACCTTTTACACATAACCCCCTACACTAAGTAAACTTAATGTAGGAACGTAAATTCCAATTACGCATAATCCTCCATGGCAAATTCCGTGATGTCCGCGATCCCTCCATCTCCGCGATGTGATCCTCACGATGTCGCCGCACGACCATCCGAAATCGTATCGCGATCGCCGGAATTTCCATCTTCGGCCAACGCCCGCCGCACGAGCATCCCGGTACGATGCATGGCTTTCGGCTCAACCGAACCCCGGATTTTGTGGCGTAATCCGGAAACCTCCTCGACGTCCTCCCGCCGTGTAGCCAGGTACAGTAGACGTACACCGCACGATCGCTGTCCCTCGAACGCAAGCCTCGATCCGCCCTTCTCCGCCTCCGCGATTCTTCGGCACGACATCCTATCCTCGTTCTTCACTCGTCGCCGCATGTACCTTGTCTCCACCTGTCACCGCAACCACAACCTGCCAAGAGACACGTCACACGCACACCGTGTTGTCAATCGCTCATCACCAAGGTGCTAGCCCACCGGCATCTCACCGCGCGCATACCAATCGTTGCCCGCACCATCCCATCTCAGCTCCAAGTCAGCGGCAGCTATGGCGTCGCGCAACGCGGGAGCGGCTCCGACTTGCTCAGCTCGGCGAGCGCAGGTGTCGACGAGGGAGGTCTCCAGAATCTTCTTCATGCTTCGGACGTGAATGGCAATGCAGCGATGAGGCACTCCGAGGGGCGGGGGGAGGTGCTGTGACCGAGGAGGGGGTGGGGGACTGGTGGTCATCAGCAGGAAGCGGGGTAGATCAAGGGAGCCGCGGCCAGAGCTGCCGGCGGCGGCGGGGTGCTCAGGACGCGCTAGTTCGCGGGAGCCAGTGTTTTGCGATTGGGAGTTACTAGAGCACAAGTACTAAACTGCCCCTACTTGGAATTAATTAATTTCTGTAATTAATATATTCAGTAATTGTTTTCCACGGGAGGAACCACCGGTTCCTCTCAAGCACCATAAAAATTCTCCAAAAATATGCCAAGCAAAACCCGCGTCAGTTGGGAGTACCAGCGACGAAGCCAGCAGTGGGGCAACACGGGCTCCAGCCCCACCTATGGCTGCTGAACACGTGGAGCCCCACCTAAGCCCGACCTTGATTTCTTAGCCATGGATGAAGGTGTAGAAGGGATTGCTAGGGTAGAAGACGACCTTCAGCCCGGCCTTGATGACCTTCAGCCCGGCCTTGATTATTTTCTGGCTTCGTCGCTGGGGAGTACACCCCCATATTCTTTAATTACTGATGACTTATCCACCAAATTCCGGCTTTACAACACTAGACTTTCAGAGTAACCAAGCACATACGGATGTCGTGATATCATCGGTACAGTACAGGTGCCTATATATACTGATATACATACACCATTGTGCTGTGCATCCAGCCAGCAAAAGGCTGGACCAAAACCCAGTAGCGGTACCAACGCCAAGAATGGCGTCCACCACCTGCCGTCTCGTCCTCGCCCTTTCCGCCGCCGCGGTTCTTCTCGCCGTCGTCCTCGCCACCACGGCCGCCGCGAGCAGCGCTGCCCCGAGCTACTGCGCTGTGGGGCAGGCGATCCCGCGCCGCCCGCTCTCCGGCTGCGTGTGGTACGTGGCGAGCCGGAGCTGTGACGTGGTGGCGGCCATGCTCCCGAACCTCGCCGTGCTCAAGGAGACGTGCTGCCGCCAGCTCGAAGGCGTCCCCGCGGAGTGCCGGTGCCGGGCGCTGCGGGTGATGATGCGGACGCATGTGAAATTTTATGTTTACAGATGCGTATACACCACGTCACTGACGCGTGTGGGCGCGTATGAGCTAACGCGTCTGTAATGACTTATGTTTACAGACTGTAGTAATGGTGCTCACAGACGCGTTTTAGCAAAGCGTGTCTGTATTAACTAGAAGGCGCGTCTCAAGTTTGGATTCCCACAGTCGCCCGTTCCGGTACACGCGTCTGTGAGCCTCGTTAGACTTCAGACGCATGTACGTAACACGCGTTACAGGCACTCATGGACTGTACAAATTAGACATCGTCAAAAAATTTTAAACAGTTCACTTATATTGCAACAACAAATAGCAACAACAAATTCGATTTGTAGCACGCGATCTAGCAGTACTGCATGCATTGGGCTTCTCATCACTTATTCCTCCATTCTGCATATGACAGTATGAAACTCGCCATTTTCCTCAATGATATGAGACACAATGAATGTGGCGATCTTCTCTCTAATATCACCGAGGTTGATGTCAGCAGATGTAAAATCAAATCCCTGTAAAACAACAAATAGCAGTAAGTTGCATTTACTATTTAAAGGCACAAATCTCAAAAAGATCCAGCTTAGCAGTGGTAATTAAGATATCTTGCAATATCTATCACAAAAACATCAAGAGACTTTGAAGAAGACGTCCAAGTTGCAAATATAATTATGTGATGCATTTATTGTTATAACGAAGCAAAGAGTCCTATATTGTTGAAGTTCCAGACGAGCAGTGGTTAAATAAGCTACAAGCTAGGTCGATACTGTATTGATCAGGCCAGGCCTGCATGCTTCACAGAAACAAATATGTTCAATTAGCTAGTATCCACCGGCACTATACATGGACCAATTATATATAACCAATAACAGGGGAAGCGCGCTGAGCCTTCGAGTTCTCAGCATTGCAGAATTAAACACCGCATCCAAGACAACAACATAAACAAGTAAACAGATCTGGCGTACCTCATCATTAACCAGTTTGGTCTGTCGCATCGCACACATCATGTTTTGAGCCGCATAGAACCCACGTGTTGTCACTAGATTGCGATAGGCACTTGAACATAACGCGCGGTTAATTGGTATTCAAACAACACTTCATGATTGGAATATATATTGGAGGTGACACATCAACTTACTGGAATTTTGGGCTTGTGCGACAACTTCATAATTTTGGGGTTCTTCTTCGCCTTTCTAGTAGGTGATCACTAGCACACACAATAGCTACCACTAGTGATCAAGAGTTCTACCCATGGGATTTAGTCTACACAAGAAGTGGTTCCCGACCGACCACACAAGCAATTCTACCCACGGGATTTAGTCTACATAAGAAGTGATTCCCGACCGACCACACAAGCAATTCTAATTTGCAAGAATGTAATCAAAGTAATACAAGAGAGGATGAGACTTGTTATACCGACGCGTCGAGTCGAGGTTGCCAATCACCAAGGAGATGAACAATCAATCACAATGGCAACACACAATCGAAGACCAATCACCGGGAACAAAGATGAACACAATTACTTTTGTTCACCCGGTGTTCACTTGGGCACCGCCAAGCTAGTCACCGGTTGTGTCGACCAACACCTAGATGGTCCTTCGGTGTGACCCTCAAGTCACTAACCCCTCAAGGTTCGCCCCGCAAGGCACCGCAAGAAACCACTCTCAAGCGAGGTACTCAACGACACGCGCAATCCACTAGGATGCTCTTCGTGATCCCCACGAGGTGAGCTCAAACCTCTCACAAATCAACCGGAGGTGGCCAAGAACAATCACCTTCTCTTGCCAACGCCTCCAACTTCCTCCAAGCCGGCTAGGAGCGGTACTCTCCAAGAGTAACAAGAAATCCACCGGCAAAACCACCCACAAGTGCCACTAGATGCCCTCAAGCAATGCAATGCACTAGGTGATTCACTCAATCTCACTAGGATTCACAATCAAGCAAGAGAGATGAGTGGGGAGGAGATGCTTCAGCTCAAAGAATGCACAAGAGTATGGAAATAGCCAAGAGAACTCCCCAAGGGCCGGCCAACTCCTATTTATAAGCCCTCAAGCAAATAGAGCCGTTGCCCCCTCGGGACACTCAAAAACCATGCGTCGGACGCGTCCATCGCAGGCCGTTGGACGCGTCCACCGCCTGCTCGCGTGCCGACCGTTTGGTTTGAAAACTAGCCGTTAGTGCTGAAAACGTGAGCATCGGACGCGTCCATCGCTTTGCGTCGGACGCCCAAACTTGCGTAGGACGCGGTCCAGTAACTCCATTTTCTCGTCCCACCTTCGGACGCTGATTTTTAGAGCGTCGGACGCGTTCACCGCCGTCAGACGCGTCTGTCACCAGCGTCCGTCGCTCCTCTGAGCAGCAGACCACCCCGTACTCCGACGGTAGCTCTGAACTCCGTTTTTGATGTTCTTGGGCTCGTTGGAAAGATTATTCAGAGGACTATGCAACCATCATATCCTCTTGATCCCAACCATTACGGATCAAAGTAGTTTTCCAATCCAAGAACCACCAACTCTCATTTTCAACACAAGAGTTCACGGAACCTTCTCCAACTTCTTCTCTTTTCTCTACTCCTTTGCAAATGTGCCAACACCACCAAGTGTACATCTCCATGTGCTTGTGTGTTAGCCTTTCACAATCATTTTCAAAGGATTTGGTTAGCTCACTAGGCCCTACATACAATGCACTTCATGAATTCACCTAGTGGCACCCGTGCGTCGAATAGCCGATAAGACTTCCCCTCTTAATAGTGCGGCTATCGATCCTAAACCACTCACACCCTCTATGGTGTCTTGAGTGCAAAATAAAATGGCCCTATCAGTTATATCTTTGCCTTGAGCCCATTTTGTTCCTCCAAATGATATGAACGCTTCACACCATCATGTGACCGTCTCGATCCATCGATCTTGACTTCACTTGCCCTTCACCGTGCATCGGTCCATCGGCGCCTAGTCTTGCCCGAGCTTCACCATCGCATGGTCCTTCACTCCGAAGTCTCGACTAGCCCTTCACCTTCAACACCGGTCCATGGAGCCAAGCATCGTCTTGATCTTCATCTTTGATCACATGACACGTGTCATGCTTCATATTCAATATGCTCATCATGTGGACAACCTTTCTCTAAATCAACCACTTAGATAAACAAGGTTAGTCCTAGGTTTCATCAATTAGCCAAAACCAAACTAGGGACTTTCACATGTGACTCAACAAGATGGACTAGGCGAAGAAGGTCACCTTGGTATTCTTTCTTCTACTCTAACAAAATATAATCTTTCTAGATGTTCGGATGTATCACCACTATCTAGGGCAACCACTAGTGGTAGACGTATTGAGGCCATGTCCTACAATTCTTCTTATGCCCATCCCATGTGTGTTGTGCTATCTTTTGCCCCTATCTTTGTTCCCTCACCTCCTTGTCTTTAGGGTTTAGGTTAAAATTAGGGCCCTTGACCAAATCTGTGGAATCTCTTTGGCATTATATAAGTGCATCTGAGCATCCCCAACCGTTTTGCATATTTACCAAGTCCCAACTAAATATGACAAAGCTAAAAAAGGCAATCTCCAATGGTTTGAAATTATTCACTTGGCAAAAAAGAAAATTGCTGCGGCACCGCGCGGCGGGAGGTGCGAAGCATGCGCGGGAGTACACATGGGGGAGGAATTCTCGCGAGCGAGTAATGCCAATCCCAAGCCGGCTTGGCATATATGGAGTCCTTCCCAGTTTTTTGCCAAGTTAACCAAAATGCCAATCCTATTTGCCAAATCATTGAATAGGTGTTTTTTAGACTTTTTTGCAAATACATTGATGCAAAGCCTATTTGCCAAATGGTTTAGGATGCTCTTAGAGTTTTTCTGCTTTAGTCTCACATCTCTCTTGTTAGATTTTCATCTGATATAAAAGGTTAGCCCCTTAAATCTCAGCCCCTCCCATTGATTGGCTTGTTCTTATTAGTCCTCATTAGACAAATGAGCTTATATATTGGTAGTCAATACATCTAGATCTTTTTCTAGTTTTATCAGTGATGAATCATAGATTTTGGCAATTGCTTTATGATGATGTATTCAATGTCTCACTTGGTTTAATGTATACCATTTGATACATACTTTTGTAGTGGTTTTTTTATTGTATAACATAAATAATTAGGATGGACTTGTTCTTGCTTCAGTTCAAAGATAGTGCCTCGACTCCTACTATTTTTTCTTGGGTAATATGTCACTCATGTTATTAGCACTAAGAATTTTCGACCCTTGCCTCACTGATTCGTGGCCCTGTGGGTCTTTACACATCACCCTTTGTCTCACTCACAAATGGGTTATCTTCTGTCAGCCATACTCGTCCTATGCCCTCTGTTCATTCTTTTGAACCGTGATAAGTATTTTCTTATGATGATCCTGTAGTTGTTGGATGCTTTAAAATTGAGGAAATTAAATTAATCTAGCAACTTTTTAGAGACTTGCTGGACAAGAAATGAATGTCTTGTTTTTCAAACCAAGCGACCTTGTATATAAATCCTGATGAATATCGTGACAATTTTTAGCATCGTTCATGCATGTTCTGAACAATGAAACTCATAGTGTGCATATGATCCTTCCTGTTCTCACTGATAATGAACAATCATCTATTTCTGAGTATCACCTCATTTGCTCTTCTTTTTTTTTCTGTTCTGGAATAAGAACCTCTTTAGATATGGTTCGCCTTTTGTCTTACCATGCTCGTTATTTTTCAGCAGAAATTCGGACAAATTATGCACTATATATACTTTTTGAGATGTTCATGTCACTTGCATTGCATTCATGCTCTAGTATCTATCTTCTCAATGGAGATATGAATATATATTGCTGACAGAGTAATAATTTTTTTATAAAAAAAATGCAGGAAGCCATGGCCGGCAAATCCAGCAACCCTGGAGCGTCATCCAGCATCAGCACGAAAATGGCGAAGAAGCGGGAGGAGAAGCGCAAGCAGTGTGCTACAAGGGCCGAGAAAGCCAAGAAGTCGCGCCCTTTCCAGCTCATCAACTTCATGGCGTCCCTCCGTGGCAGTGGCAGTGGCACCGCCGTCCCCGGCGTCCACCGCCGAGCCAGCAACAACATGGCGACGACGACGGCGCACCGCCGTGGCAGTGGCACCGCCGTCCCCGGCGTCCACCGCGGAGCCAGCAATAATATGGCGACGACGACCGCGCACCGCCGTGGCAGTGGCAGTGGCACCGCCGTCCCCGGCGTCCACTGCGGAGCCAGCAACGGTGCGCCGTTCCCCATGACCGGCGTCAACGGTGCTGCACCGCTATGGAGCACTGCAGCGCGCGCGCTGGGCGCGGCGAGCAGAGCCGCGGCGTTCACGTCATCACCAATGCCAGCAACGGCCGGCGCCAACAATGGTGCCGCCGCCGCTCCCGTGGTGATCGCGCGCGCCGCCCCCGGCCTGCAGCCGCCGCCGGCGGGTGCAGTCGCAAGCAACGCCGCCGCCGCAGCGTTAGCACTGCCGCCGCCCCTGGTGTTGGCGCAGACCGGAGTGGGAGGCCAGCTGGTGCCCTTGCCGCTCCAGTTCGTGGGCTACCACTACCACCCAACGTGCCGCGCCAGTGGCTCGCTCCCGGCGCCGGCCGTGGGGATCCCGCTGGCGGCGGCGCTGGACAAGATGGAGAGCGCCGCGCTGGGGCGGATGCTCTCGGCGCTGATGCCGAAGTGCCACCCGCCGCTGTGGCCGCACCAGAGCAAGACGGGCGCGCCGCCGCCGTGGTGGCCGACGGGGTCGGAGGGCTGGTGGCAGCACGAGCTGCTCGCCCACCTGGACGGCTCGGTGGCGGCGGCGCTGAAGCGCGCGCCACCGGCGCCCGTGGTGCCGTTCGCGTCGAGCTACAGCCTCAAGAAGGCGCAGAAGGTGGCGGTGCTGGTCGCCATCGTGAAGCACCTCGCGCCGGAGTTCGCCCTCATCGCCAACGCGGTACGGATCTCCGGGAAGCTGTCCTTCTCGGAGACCAGGCTGTGGCACAGCGCCCTCAACAACGAGCTCGCCAAGTTCACGACGCCGGTGTTCGTCTTGCTGCCGCCGACGCCGCAGCAGCAGCAGCAAGGTGGCGGTGCCAGCGGCGACCTGGGCGCTGGGACTGGGAGCGTCGTTGTCGTGCACAGCGGCAACGACGCGGCCTCTGGCGGCTGCGGCGAGCTGCTGCAGGTTGCCAACCTCCCTGCATGCGCTTCTCTGTCTGTGCCTGTGTCCGCGCCAGCTGACTGCAGCAGTCGCGGCGAGGTGATCGCAGCGGCAGCCGAGGTGGTGCAGAAAGAGCAGCGCAGCGACAGCGATGGTGTCGGCGTCGGCGGCGTCGTGTCTGCTACTGATGCTCCTCCGGCTGGTGACGATGGCCGTGATTCACATTCACCCACTGGCCATGCCAGGCAGGTGGCAGCCGAGCCGGAGATGACGATGCAGCAGCCGGAACAAGACAGTGGCGTTCCAGGCGACGACGTGGCCGCAGCGGCAGCCGGGGACGAACAGGTCCATCCGGCCGTTCCGGTGTTTGCTTCCAATGCGGATGCGGTGGCGCCGGCAATCGAGGAGGAAGCAACGGAAAATCGTCAGTGGTGGCGCAGCAACGACGAGGAACTCAACCTTATGTTCGCCGAATACGAATCGTTCGGTGATGTTTGGTTCGAGTATTAGCAACGCTAGCTGCTGCTTGTTAGATGTGTGCTGGGAGGTCTCAAACATTTATTTAGGTTTATTTATCACTTCATTTGCTCTGTTAAGGTTTGATTTGAAATTGTAAGCTTGGTTATTAACAGTTTGGTCGAGAACATGTGAGTTATTCTGAATGTTGTTTTCCTATCGAGACATATATAGAGTGGTTCTGAATGTGTTTCAGTCATATGCACAATTGAATGATATATACCCATACTCATAATAGTGATCAGGAAAGAGTATAGACGAACTGGAAGTCCAAATTATATTCCAAATCATACTGAAGCCACTCAACTTGTGAAAGCAACTGGAAGACCTGACACCTATTGCCATCTGAGAAACAGCCCTGAAAAAGAGAAGACTGGGAGAAAATATCCATATGGAATGTATACTATCATCTATCTATCTAATATACACATAGATTACATTCCATTATATTGAGTATTAACACGATGATCGTCAACAGTGGTGGTCAACAGCAGCTTAGTTTTTTTTTTTCCCTAATTTCCTGCACCTCACATTGCTGGGACAAAATCAAACATAAGCGAGAAGAATCACATACCTCACTTAACATGAACAAAATAATTATGCCCCTCGATTCCATTCTACTGGTGCTTTTTAGAGAGCGCTAAGCTCAGAATTCATAAAGATGTGGCTGTGGTTAAAAGACAAAGTTTAGCCTATAATATTCAGTTTCTTAAGCCATGTTAGTCAACACCATCCTGCCAAATTTAAATTAGGGATCCTGATCACAATCAGACGCACCTAAATATCAGCACGGCAATCAACCACCCAACGAATTCTATGTCTGAGCATGGAAATAGGTTATTCACAGAATTGGTACATGAGATAAGATGAGCCATCATTAACAGCAGGTACAAGCGTTTTAGAGTAGGCTAAATTCATCAAGCTCCAGTTCCAAGCTCCATAAGTCAGCTATCATGTGCACCGAGCAGACACATAAAAAGGTAGAATATTACACTAGGACAAAGTTCATCCAAAATCACATTGACACCAGCTAGATAACCTTAAGCCCAAAAGCCCTAGATCACACATTAGTTGAAACGAAACCTTTTCAGGGTAAACATGTGAAGATGATTTTGATGGTCACGCATTAAGTTAGACTCCTGTGACCTAATCCAACCAAGACACTCTGAAACCGCTGTTCAGCAACAATACATGATTTCTCGATGTTTGAGTCAGCTTCTTTCAGCACTGAGAGCTCTTTTTCTTCATGTTATTTCTCCTCCATAATCTTCTGCACTTTCTCCTTAAGATCAGCTATAATTTTATCCTTTTGGGACAAGGAAGCTGTCTTCTCCAGCAACTGTTCTTTGAGCTGGCATTTTTCTGCAAGGTACTTGGTATGATCAGACTTGATTTCGAGCAATTTATTCAGGATACACCGCAAATGCTCAACACTGAATCCATGTTGCTCCAGATATAGGAGAGTAGCGATCTTCTCTTCAAAAGAGGCAGTGCTATTTCCTATGCTTGATTTCCTTATATCGTTCACTGAGCTGTTAAACGCCACCATCAGGCCTATAGCCATTCCTTCACGCATTGCAGGTGGACGTTCCTTAAGTGGAAGGAAATGTGGATGTTGTGGTACCTCCTTATCCATCTCACTAATAAGAAGAGGCCATAATGGTGATGTCTTTTCAAACATAACATGGTGACCAGAGATTTGAGCAGAAGCCAAGTCTGAAGGCATTGAGCTCCCAGCATTCTGCAAACTTTGTAGGATTGATCCCTTATCCACTTGGTTCCCATCCTGTGGAACCAGTTGATCTTGAGACTGGAGAGGTGTATCGGTAAGATGGTTGGTTTTGGTCACTTGGGTCTCAGCAGTGTCCGTGCACACATCTGCTTTTCTTTTCCGTTGATAGATCTTGTTGATGCTACCAGCAGCCTCTCTGCCAAATACACCAGTACCTTCCTTTCTATCCACTGCAGATAGTACAACAATTGTCAAATCTAATAAACAATCACAAATGAATCAATGTAAGAGGAACTACTCAAGTACATTGGCTAAAGTTGATACCTTTAGCTGGAGGTGGAGGTGATGAATGTCCTGAGGAACTACAAGGAAGCCCATTATTTGACAATGTCCTCTGTGGAGACTTGCATAATGCTGATAGAGAAGTGTCTGTCTTAGAGACTGAAGCACGTTGCAAGTCTTCGTCATCACTAAATGCCGCATCAGCTGTTGAGATTGTTTGTTTCCGAGATGCACAGTGCTGCCTCGAGGTATGCTGTCCCTGCAAAATTAAAGAAATGCCAGGAATGGGTGATGCAAATTTAGTTCAGAACATGATATGAAAAGTTGAAATTGAGGAACTAATGCATTGTACCATATTGCCATCCAAATTCCTATGCATACCAATAGAATTCCCTTAACATTAAGTCATTAACTTATTACAAAGGTTCTAAATGACTAGCAATAAAAAATGTGAATTACAAAGGGAGGCACAACTACTATAGCGCTTTTAGCCCACTTTTAGCCTTTGGGGAACCAAACAGGTGGGATGAAAGGGGAGGACTAATTTTTAGCCTCCATTAGTCCATTTGCCCCTCAAGGTAGGCTAAGGGGCTAAAAATGCTTTCACTCTCTTTCTCTCCCTCTCCCTTTCACTTTTAGTCACCTTTTAGCACCTGGAACCAAGCAGCCATAAGGGCTAAATTTTAGCATCTTTAGCCCAAGGACTCATATTTAGGGCTTGTTTGGTTCCACAGGACTAATCTAAAATGAACTAAACTAGTATCGGGCGCGCGCATCCGCGCGCCCGTGTGCCCGTGTCTGCAATAGTATGGGTGAATTGTTGACTAAACTGGTTGGTTTCAGTAATATAAAACCAACATAAAACCAACAAGTGAAAGTAACAAGGAGGAATGAAACTATACTTAATACAGAGTATTATGCTCTTGTAATCAATATACATGACTATTTTGAGCTTGGACACGTATAAAATTAGAAATGGAGTTTTTGTTGTATATCACAACATAAGTAGGTGGTTTGAAACTACTAATGAATTCGGTAAGTGGATCATCTCTAGATTTGCCTTTTTCCCAATATAATACATGTACTTTACATCAGCTTCTTCCAATGCTCGCTACCTTTCGAATGCTAGAAGGCGATTCGGGCTGAGGTAAAACCACCAGATGGAAGCGTGTGGTTTGGACCCATAATAGTAGCAACAATATTTTGGATACAGGAAATTCCATTGGCTTTACTCTCAAATCTGAACTCTGTTGCTGCCTGTAGCTGACAACAAAGCCATGCAACATTCAATATGTTAGGTGGAGCTGTCATTGGTAGCACCACTGTGGCAGTACAAAGTAGAAACATGTTAAGCAACACTACAACATTGGTGGAGCTATCATTGCAAACCCCAAAATGTGGATAATATAGGTATCACAGATCATGACTTATTCACCATTTTTACGAACCAAACACGCTCATCAATGTTGTGGGATGGAAGACAACGAATAGTTTTCAGTTATTGCAAAAAGGCAGGTGACAAATAATCAAACTGATTTATCGTATGACTCTAAAGAGTTTTTTTTTTGACAAGATAGCAGAGTAATTTAAATAAGTCCACAATCAAATAGTAGCAGCTTTTGATTGGAGCCAACTTGTGTCCACCCCTGGATGTTTTGTCCACTGTTTTCCATGGCACTTAAAACCATACGTCAGATTCATACATATGAGCTACCTCCTAGTCACAATCCAATACTACATGAGGCACATACGAATGGCAGCTTGTTAAATTTATAGCAAAACAAATTAGTTGATTGCATCTCCAATGGCTATTCTGCGAACATGATATAGTGGTACCATACTCAACTCTTGTAAAACGCTGAAAAACTAATTCTGTTCCTTGGCACACAACTAAATAGCGGAGCTTTAAACATCATAAATTATTAAAATATTTTTTCATATCTAGCAAAATTTGTTTAGTTTGGAAAAAAACAAGGGAAAAACACAAACAATAAAGTAAGGAAGGAAAGGGAGATAAGATATGGAGGTGAATGCATACCAGTCCAATAGAAACTGCTGAGTGTATGTTCCCTGTTTAATCCATGATTAGTGCGGCTCCTCTCTATCACAGTGTGCTAAGCACATGATTAGTGTTCTTCTGTACCACATTGTGTTAACGGACTGTGAAATGGTTAAAAAAATTAATGAGCAGGCCCATGTGTAAAAAAAGAATAACTCTAACAATGAAAACTAAATTCAGATACCTAGCATATTTAGTGTATTGGTTCAGATTGATTTTAAACTGGACAAATCTCTTGGTTAAAGAAAAACTACCAGCAAATGAAGAACTTGAAGAAAAAAGAAGCAAGCAAGAAAAAAGGAAGGGAGGGAGGATACTTACCAGGATGGATGGATCTGGCTATAAAGACACCGGATATGGTCATGTAGGCACCGGATCTGGCTCTGTAGTTGCTGCAGCAATTCCTGTTGTTGTTGCACATAGCGTTACCTATAACATTCTGTTGTGTCCTTATGTCAGGATGAAGGCAGGCACCTATATGGGTTGACAAAAAGGCTTTGTAAATGTTCTGCTCCTAGATTCAGTGTACGGACGACAAATAAGAATGCTATTTTAAAAAATGTCAATCTACAGGAAGTTACACATTTCTGGTGATGAAAAGAAGGAACGGTGGCCAATAAATGTTCAGAAGTATTCATATTTGCAAAGTAATTGATGGTTTCATAATTTTTGGCAACAAAGGTGGAGAACCATCAATCATCAAATATCAATTTGCACAATTTAGTCAGCAGGTTCAGATTTTCTAAAATAATTATGTATGTAACCATAGTGTGTTTTTTTTTTTTTTTTTTTTTGAGATCAAAGTTTCTGGGAAAATAACTTAAACCATGTTCTGCAATCATGAGTGCAGCCTGCAAAGCAACCATAACTGAATCTGGGATATATCCATGTATACATTACAAATAACTTCTAAAAATGTGGTACTTTACCTTGGAAGTACAATGCAAAAATTACTGCAAATATGGTATGGTAGAGCAAGTTCTGAGGAAGTTGGCATACCATTGATATCCTTCATGGTGTCTGTCCAGAGCAGGGAAGTCTTCAACATCAAAGGTAGTCCAAGTGTTTGCCAAGCCAAAGGCCCCAGGAATGTATCTTTAGAAAAACTCTAGGTAAAAACATGAAAGTAGAGGCCAAGTAGAAGAGGATATCATTGTCATGATATATTTTACGAAGAGATCAATTATTGCCATGAAAAGGATATCGTTAGACAAGAACCTTTTTTGCAGAACTAATTGGCATGGTAACTAATTGGCATGACCATTAATACAAATATCCAAACCATGACATGCAATTCGGTATAGAAAAGTCCACCATAGATTTAAAACATTCAGTGTAGAATGAAAATATGTACACATGTATCTGCTGAGGTGCAAGATCTCTTTCAGCTGCAAGTTATATCTGAAATGAGTGCAAGTATAGAGCTATTGTTTGAAGAATGTGACTGTGAACCATGCCACGGATTATCCCATAATTTCCAAAGTACCTGCAACGGCACATGGTTTTGAACTAAATGGTCCAGAATTAGAATGCCAAAACATGGAGTCGATCTAGAGTTTGTGATAACATTATGCAAGACTGCTACGGCAATTCGGTAGCATTAACTCACCTCCCTTGTATTCCATTTGATGTTTCTTCAGAAAAAATTACCTGAAATAATTCACACACATTACTGCATAATCCATGTATATACAAAATAATAAAGCATGTGCTAAAATGACTCTTCAAGTGTACCTGCACATTCCGTATGTGCTAAAATGACTCCACAAAGGTTCAAACACCAAATTAGAAAATCTCAAGACAGTAAGATTTTCGATCAGATCCTTCCCCATAAGGTGGTCAATTCTATGGGATAAAAAAATGTTGCAGCAACAAATTGTCAGGTTCTCTTGAAACATTGCAGTTAAGGAAAACAGATCTTACTAATCACGCCAAAAGAGGACATTTCAGTGCTAAACCATAGTAAAATTTGCATATAATCAAGACATAGTAAAATTTACAAATACCCAAACCATAGCAATACCATAGAAAAATTTAGCACTAAACCATAGTAAAATCCGGCACTTAGAAAAAATCGACCCTGAACCATATAAAAATACAACCCTAAACCATATTTAGGGTACAGTGGATGCTCGTCGCCGGGAGCCGCCGCGCCGGGATGCGGGCTCGCACGGGCGCTGCCACACCAACACGTTGGGCCCGCTCGCCGGCGCCGCCCCAGCGCCGCCGCTCGCTCCGCCCCCGCGCTGGCCGGGCGCGCCGCCGCGCCGCCTCGGCCGGCCGCCTCCGCTGCTGCCCTGGGCCGCCCGCCGCCACGCTGCGGCGGCCGCCCGCGCCCGGCCACCCGCACGCGAGCCGCCGCCGTAGCCGCGCCGGACCGCCCTCGCCCCCGCCGCGCGGCCGGCCAACCGCGTCGGCGGCTCCGCGCCCGACCGCGGTGCCGCGCCGGGCCGGCCCGCGCCCCGCCCGTGCGCGTCGCCGCCGCCGCCGCCTTTTTTTCACCGGGTCGGGAGTGAGGAGGAGGTGAAGTTGAGGAGGAGTCTCGTATTTATTTGGTTCAGTAGATTCTAGCGAAAGCCGAAGCCGGGAGGAAGAAGCGAGTAAAAGTAAATAGAAGCGCTTCCAGCTTCAAACCACACTGGCCAGCTTCTAAATCGCGACCATCGATTTGAAGATCCAGCGGCTGAAACATTTCTGGTGACGTGGCCATGGCTCCTCTCCGAGGAGCAGTTCGGCTTTTTATTGTCTTAATTTTAGTCTCTTTTGGACTAAAGAGCCAAACAGAAGGACTAAAATGGGACTAAAATGCATTAGTCCTATTAGTCAGCCAAGACCTCCTAAAGTGGACTAAAAGGCAAATTGGACATGGCCTGCCCCTCGTCTCGCTCCGAGCCCCTGAACCGTCGCCGCCACCGCTCGCTCACCTCAGTCCTGCTCCTCCCTCACCGCCGAGAAGGCCTGCCCCTCGACGCCTGCTCCTTCGCGCCCCCAGCGGCGGCGGAGGCCGCGCCGACAGTGAGGAGTACAACTGTACAAGGGCGCCGAGATCCGGGGCCATGGCCGTCGCTGCCGCCGGCCCACTCCCAGAGCAGCACTGCCGCGAGGAAGAGCTCGCGAGTCCGGAGGGACGAGCAGGGGCGAAGCTACCTTATGGAGAGTGGGTGCCTAGGCACTCCCCAAAATTTATAAAAACAATATATTTGCTTGAAATTTCACCATATAGGCACCCCCTAAAACACATTTCTATGCATCCACAAGGCACGTGCACCGCCCTCTAGTGTGCTCTAGCTTCGCCACTGGGGATGAGGATGAGGAGGCCAGGCCCATCTCGCCCGCCACCACCCTCACCCGATCTGATTCGCCGCCGCGAGCTGCTCCCTACGCCGCCGTGACCGCCGCTGCCACCACCGCTCCAGCTCCTCCCCACACCTCCAGCGGCCACCACCGACGCCCCTGCTCCTTCGCGCACCGGATCCACCATGGACAAGCACGGAACCGGCTAGGCGGCTACCGCGACAATTTCTCCCAGGCAAGTTCTTCTGCAGCACCATCCTTCCGTTCTTCCGCTGCCGGCCAAGACGATGAGGACTACGGCATCTTTTCCCAAGAGACGTATCTTGGTATGGAGATAAGTTTACACACCCACCTCAAGGTACTAGTTTATTGTTCAACTATTCCTTTTTCTTATACATATTGTTTGTAGCTTTGTTCTTTTCTTTCGATAGCTTGCATAGGTTGCGTCGATAGTGATAGCTAATTTTTCTTGGGTATCTAAGCTGAACACAGAGTAGTTGACATATCAACAATCCAACAAGTCCTAGTTCAGCCTTTCATTTGCAATGCTGAACTAGTATCATGGGGATCTGCACATTTGCAATGCTGCAGAGTATTACAATTTAATACTCCACTGTCATAGGATGAGGAGTACTCTGGCACTAGAGTTCCATCATGGAGTTTAGACATTAATTGTGAATTAAACAGTTGAGTTTACCTCTAGACACTAGATGTTGTGGCTGCAACTCTAGCTTGTTGCTTGCATGCCACTGTGATGAGTTTCAGTATAAGTATCACAAGTCTGAACTTTCAGATTTCAGTAAACTTGTAGACTTTATTTGTTTCAGTAATTAGGATGATGGAGCTTACAGAACCTGCTGTGTGCACTATCTTGACTGTGTAGAACCTGCTGTGTGCTTAATCACAGTGTAGGACTTCTTTGTGTCAGATATTGCTAGAGTACTATCTTGACTGAACACTGAACTCTTGGTGCCGAAAAATGTCTATTAAAATGTTATGGTGCTCTTGCAGATTCAGCTTCCTCATTAAGTCGCCAAGGTACATTAATTCAGTTTGCTTTCATGTGCGCACTCAGATTTAGGCACTTATGTACTTATGATTTCCTTTCTGTTACAAAATTTCCCAATGTTACTGTTCTTTTCAAAATCATATATTGGGATTCCCATATAGGCCTTCTAAAACATAAGCAACTCGCGATTGGATTCAAACATAATTTTAAGACTGAAACCATTACTTAGCATATACTGCCTGTTTACCGGATCCAGCTCGGTTCAATACAGCCATATTTTGCACCTCGCTGCCTAATGGCAAATTATATAACACTGGACACTATGGGCTTAAGAGCATTTTGGAATGCCTAATTAGTGCCATTTCTTCCCCTAAAAAAACAAGTAAAGCCATTTTGATTGAATGAATCCGGGTGCTTCAAAATTATAGTCATGCCTGTAATATTGCGTGCCTCTGGATCACTCAATTGTACGCTTTCTGAGCTTCATAGGTTCATGTTTCCTACCGTCTTGGTATAATCCACCCACCCAAACAAATGTTTTATCAGTTAAATGCTATATTTGCTAATCTCTTTTACTTTTACTATCTAGTCCCATACCTCCTTTTTATCTCATACCTCCTTTTTATCTTTTACATAGGTACGGATTGGTTCAATTGTAAAGGCAGTACATTTCTGCCTGTTTGGTTCGCCAAATATGCAAGATTGGCATCTTCCCATCGAATCAACAAAGCTTCTTACTTACATAGTCCTCCTGTTCTTCCTGTATAAAATATGTTATTATGTTCTACAAAACTAAATGCTACATTTGAATCATTAATGCCTGATATATGTAAGCCTCCTCTTGCATGACACTCTGGTGAACATGGTGTGTACTGCTGCCCGCGTGACTAAAGTTTAGTCCTTAGTTTTAGTTACTTTAGTTTTATTAGGAAAGATCCAAACAGGCCCTTAGTCAAATCCACGGACTAAAGAACCAAACATGCTGGGTTCATTGTATTACCTTATCAGCAGTCGGTGCCGTCCAATGCTTGCCATTCCATATGCACAAGGGCCTCAGCTGCTCCGCCGCCTTAGTCAGCAGCCGCTCCACCTCCTTGACATTGACACTGACCTGATACTTAAAACCCTTCCTGACAACCCTGCGCACCACTCCCGGCGACCAAGCCCCATCACAGTGCACCTCCACCGCGGTGCCAGGCCCAAGCTGGACTTTGCTCTCCCTGAGACGATGATACTCAGCAGGCCTGATGTACTCAAAATGCAGGTACTCCTGCTGCTCATCCAGGTACTCCACGACGTAGCTCAGCCTGTCGACGACCCTGCCCACCGTGGCGGGGAACCAGGACTCGCCGTAGGCCTCCCGCTCCCTCAGCACCTCGACCTTCTCCCCGGCCTTGTAAACCCTGGCGCCGCGCTTCGGCTGGACGGCGACCACAGACTGCGATGGGACCCACTCGCCGCCGACGTAGTCGAGGCGGTGGCGGACGAGGTGAGCCGGGTATGGCGCGACCTCGCGGGTGATGGGGAACGCGACGGTGACGGCGGCGCCGGGGTCCGCGAGGAGGTCAGGGACGGGGCCGACGACGATGCCGGACCACCAGCCATCGGCATCGAAGGCCTCGACGATGTCGTGGAGGCGGAATAATCCCGGCGGAGACGACGGCGGCGGTGGGCGCGGGCGGACGTGGGAGGCGGCGACGGGGACAGGGAGTCCGTCCTTGGAGGCGAGGTGGGAGTAGGCGACCTTGTAGTGCGCCGGGCGGCGGGGGCCGGTGGCAGCCTCGAAATCGACGACCACGGCCTCGAACCAGGAACCGTAGAAGCCGTCGTCGTCGACGCGGGCCTCAATCTCGGTGCCGGGGAAGCGGGGGCGGGTCCTGCGCAGGGGCGCGCGAGGAGCGCGTCGGAGGGCCGTTCTGGCGGCGCCGGCGCCGGCTGGAGATCGCCGCCGAGCGGCCGGCGGCCATGGGTTTAGGGTTTTCCGCCAAAGCTGGTTCTGGAAAGGTTTTTTTATTTTTTTTGACAGGAGTGGTCGATTCAGGAGTGCCGCACGCGGTAACTAATAATGAGGGGCAGCGGTAGTTTTAGCCTCTCTTCGAATCCAAAAAAAATGATAAATTGGTTTTGTAGATAGAAAAATGAATTTAGAGTATATGTGTCTTCGTTCGTCTACTTTCTAAAAATTAAAGTCAATTTTGTATCAGAAATGCTAGATTATTTTCAAATCACTAGAACCATTAGAATTTTTTTCTCTCTCTTATATATTTATATGAGAACTCTGTTATTACCCATTATTTTTCACTGCCTTCTTCCACCTCTAAATTGACCCATTCGTATGTGCCTATATTTCTGTGTAATTGGATCAATTTTACAAGTAGCGCATCTCCAGCTGTTTCTAAAAGATCATTTGCTAAATTAAGGAGTTTTTCCCAAGTTAGGAGCACATTTGTTGCTTCGTCCAACCGTTCCAAATCTCACTTCTAAGAGATAGTAAAAGGTAAGACTATTTTCAGATTAGTCCAACCACTTTATATTTTTCTTTCTCTTATTGTATATTTACATTAGCACATTTACGTTAGAGCATGGACTTGGCACTTGGGTTGACATTTGAGTAAAATGCAAAAAAGAGTAAAAACAGTCCTCCAATGGTTTTGCAAACCAAGTTGGCATTTTGACAAAGTTGGCATTTGAGGGAGGAGACTTGGCAAAAATGCCAAGCCATCCACAACTTGGCAAAAGGAAAATCTCGCATGCTATTGGAGGGCTGAGCGAGCGAGGAGGAGGTCGCGGGAATTTTTTTCGGCTGCGGGCACACTTTCCCAAATGTCAAGTTTCATTTGCCAAATCCCTTGGAGTACACCTATTTTTAGACTTTGCATTTCTATTTGAGACTTTGCAAACAACCACAAATGCCAACTCCAAATGCCAAGTCCCTTAGAGATGCTCTTAGCAACTTTATCCTTGCTCTTATTCTTTCCACATCTTCTCACCTCTAGATTGGCATACACGGTGTATACTTCCACGCATTCCCAAGTGCCAAAATATTGAGAAGTTGACATACCAAGTAGTTGATAGTTTTTGTTGGATGGTTAACACAACCAGCCTAGGAAGCCACCTTGAAAGCGTTTGGTTGCTCATCTAGACCATTAGCCAGGCTCCGATGGGCCACCCACCGAGTGGCGAAGCTAGAGAAAATTAGTGGGGTTGCTTTTGCCTTGTGGATAGATAGACATCTGCCATAGGATGCATATATAGTGAAATTTTACAAAAAAAAATCATTGTTTTCACAAATTTTGGGTGGTGCATTAGCACCCTTTGTACTCTATATAGCTTCGCCCCTGACCGACCAGGTTGTAGTCTGGTTAGCATGCAAACTCTGGCGAGGGCGTAGGGAGCATAGACGTCCATCACGTGAGCTCCGACGAGTGCGCAAGGACCACAAGCGGCCACCACTTGAGTTCCGATGGTGGCGCACCTCACACATCCTCGCCCCGGCACCCACCCCACCGGCAAGGCTGTGCTGCCGAGGATGGCCGCCACCGGCTCCTCCGTCACCACCGAGGCATCTTTGTCACCGTCTAGGTTCTCCGTCACCATCTGTTGTGCTCGATGTAGGCCATGGTGTGTGGTCGAGTTAGCTGTTGTGCTCTCAACCTCTTAGTTCATTACAGGTAATTACTTCACGAAATCAATGGAGAATCACTTCTCACCGAAAAATGTGTTTGGCAGTTATGGAGTGATTCTCCTCGAGAATCTGCTCCGTGGAGCACTCCCAAATGAGCCCTTACCTACACAAAGAAGAGATGACTCCATCCAAGCCAAATCAATCAACCAAACAGACTAGTTGCTAGCTAGGCTTAGATAGTGTAAGCAACCGAACAAGTACATCTTGACTTGCTAGAGACCTTCTTAGGATAGCATGGCTTAAATCCTAGCCAGGCTAGAAAGAAACCATGTAACCAAACGGACCTATAGTATTTGGTTTGGGCACAACCAAGGCAGGGTGAGATATTCCACTTTGTCCTGGTATTTGTTACCGGGGCAAAGGGGATGGAATGGTCCCCAAATATGAATATACCTCAAAGATATCGTATTCCCTAGTTCCTTGACATGTGTGGTATTGTTTCATTCTTGTTCGGCTTATGGTTTCTGTGGTTGAGATAAGTCGAATGATGCGTTTTGTTGCAAGAAAAAATATTATACCATGGCTAGTAGCTAGGCCAGGTTGATAAGTTTAAGCGAGCGTTTCCTCTGCTGCACCGGCTCCCACCCATTGGTCTCTCCCTCCCCTAGCAATTACCTTCATCATGTATGTCCCCACCGTATAGCATATACAAGAGTTCTCAAGACACTCTCCAATCCTTTGATTCATCATGAAATGCATTTTCATAGTAAATTGATTTGGAGCCATAAATGTGAATACTATTCACTAGCAAGTTAGTCAAATATGAACCACTTTAATTGACACACAAGATGTAGTTGTATTTTTTTTAGGACAGAAATACTATCATTGTACTATGAACGAGCGATTTTGTTCTTTTCAATGATCACAATTCTGTAAGGCGCTGATGCTTATTAGTGTCATGCTGGCAGAGCTGCTGATCTTTGTAGAAGGGAAATAAAATGTTGATGGTATTTTTTTCTCTCTCCATGTCTTTTATCCAAAAAAAAAGGTTCAACAGTAATCTTGTGATTCACTGGTTGCCTCTCGATACTACAGGAATTATACACACGCTGATTTGTTAGAACCGCAAAATATGATTCATTCGGCATCTATTGTTTTCCATGTTCTCGAATCACATGTGGTAACTGTGGTAGATTGCTAAACCGATATCTGTACATCAGCGAGAGCTGAATTCGTTGCAGCTTGTGATGAGCTCAACTCTAAACCCAACATTTGAACAAAGCACCAAACATCCAATCCAAGAACCGAAGCTGGAAGTTCCAAAAAAAAAAAAAAATGGAGCTGTGTGCAGACTCAAAGAACTCTGCATACATCTGTCATTAGCTTTATCAGAGACGGGCTTATTACTATACTCGGACTCATCTGACAGTGTGACAATTTTTGGTCCTTGAGTCTAACAGTTTACGAGAGTTTGAGGACGTAAATTAATGCCTAATGTTCAGGGCTAGCAACCTTTGCCAACGAGACGTATATACAAACTGAGGACAATCATACCGAAGTCCTGAAAAGAAAACCAGAGTCGGACTGCAGGAGGAAATATCCATATGGAAAGTAGCATCTGCACACATGGAGTACATTTCATTATACTGAACATTAACATGATCATCGCAATTGCGTCCAAAAACATGATCATCGTAAACACAGCAGCTCAGCTTTTTGCTGATTCCTAAACATCAACATTGCTAGGACAACGTCCAAAATAAGCGAGCACAACAATCAGTCAATCCTGCTGCTGGTATTCAGAGAATTCGTAGAAATGTGGCTGCAGATAATGACAAAAATTCATTCTAACAGTCACACGGAAAAGCAGATTTTTACCACTGGAGCAATGACATCGCACTATATGAAGTTCCTGAAACAGCAATGTGCCCAACCAATATTACACAATTGAGGACGGCTAGCTCATAGAAGTTCTGGCACATGTTCTACATACTTTTTTGCCAGGGTGTCCCTACAATATCCAGTTTCTTTAGCCATGCTAGTCAACACCATCCTGCTAAATTAAAATTAGAGATACCGAATTACTGATCACAATCAGACACACCAAATATCATCAGCACAGCAATCAACAACCCAAGAAATTCTGGATGTCTAAGCATGGAAACAGGTTACATGAAGAATTGGCACGTGCGATGAGCCAATAATACCGACAATACAAGCATCCTATAGTAGACTGAATTCATCAAGCTACAGTTCCATGGTCCAAAAGTCAGCTATCATGTGCATCTTGCAGACGTATAAAAGGTAGAAAATGACCCCAGGACAAAGTTCACCCAAACCACAATGTCACCAGCTAGATAACCTTAAGACCTAGAGCCCTAGATCACACATTAGTTGACAGGAAACCATGTCAGGATAACACACATGACAACCACTTCAATGGTCACACATTAAGTTAGCCTTATGTGACAGAGCTCAGCCAAGACACTCTGAAACTGCAGTTCAGCATCGCCACATGCTTCCTCCATGCTGCGGTCAGCTGCTCTCAGCCTTGAGAGTCCTTTGTCTTCACATTCTTTCTCCTCCTTAATCTTCTGCACTTCCCAGCGAGCACGTCCAAGCTTCTCCTCAAGCTCAGCTATAATCTGTTCCTTTTTCTCAAGTCGCTCATCAATTTGGGACAAGGAAGTTGTCTTCTCCAGCAACTGTGCTTTCAGCTGTTCCCTTTCTGCAATGTAATTGCTATGATCAGACTTGATTTGGAGCAAATTAATCAACCTACACCGCAAAAACTGAACAATGAATCCATGTTCCTCCAGATGGCGAAGCGTAGCAATCTTCTCTTCAAGAGAGGCAGTGCTATCTGCTATGCTTGATTTTCTTATATCTTCCACTGTGCTGGCAAATGTCACCATCAGGCCTAACGCCATTCCTTCACGCAGCGCATGCAAAAATTGCCTAAGTGGATGGAAATGTGGTTGCTGTGGTGCCTCCTTAAACACACCCATCGCATCCATTACACGCCACGCAGGGGATCTCTTGACAAATGGAACCTGGTGACCCATTTGAGAGAAAGCCAAGTCTGAACCCATTGAGCTCCGGCAGGAAACACTACTCAATAAGATGCTGTCAGAGGTAAACACTGAGCTCCCAGCATTGTGCAAACTTTGTAGGATTGATCCCTCATCCACTTGGTTCCCATCCTGTGGAACTAGTTGATCATGATACTGGAGAGTTGTATCGGTAAGATGGTTGCTTTTTGTCACTTGCGTATCAGCAGTGTTTGTGCACACGTCTGGATTTCTGTTACCTTCACAGATCTTGTTGATTGTAGCAGCAAGCTCTTTGTCCAACAGACCAGTACCTTCTTTTCTAGCCACTGCAGAATGCAGATTGTATATCAATTGTCAGATCTAATAAACAATCACAGATGAATCAATGTAAGAGGAGCTACTTACATTGGTTAAAGTTGACACCTTTAGCATCTGAACCGCTACTTGTCCCTCCTGTGACCTGCACATATATTAGCAAACAGAACATCCACATAAAACAAAAATAAAGGAAGGAGGTTAAACAGTCACAAATACTTTTCAATCAAAAGACTCTACCTGTAGAGTCTGAGCTGAAGTTGTCTGACATTCTGGAGAGGCACTCGAAGCAAATAACTGCTTCCTAGAGAAATTCCTGTTTCCCATCAACTGAATTTCCACCTGCAAAAAAATTGACAAGGGCAACCACCATAAATAGCCATCATGTATTGTTGCTTTAATGTAGGAGACCATGAAGGGAACTTACATGCTCAGGGGCATCATTTTTTCCCTGATGTGCTTTTGAGTGTGTTTCCCCCCTCCTGTTCTTGGAAATGCCTTTCTTCACACCAAGTGTCTTGACAAAGAATGATCTTTCCTGTGTCTGCTGGTTTATGAGAGATGAAGCGATGCTCAGCATATCATAGGTCCCATCAGCATTTCTTCCACAGGCAAGTGTCTTATGCTGACCATCGGAAAGCACCAACTCAACGTCTTGACTAGATTCTGTTTCGCCAATAACATTTGGCATCAATTCATCTGGAGGTGCTGAATGCCCTGAGGAACTACAAAGAAGCCCATTCTTTGACACTGAACAGGTATTCAATGTCCTGTGTGGAAACACAGAAAGATCATTCTTTTCAGATAACAGAGAACATGAATTCAGACAATGATTGTTCGCCATATACTTGAACGATCCAGATAGAGTAGCATTGATCTCAGAGACTGAAGCACGTTGTAATCCTTCATCATCACTAGATGGGGCATCAGCTGGTAAGATTGGTTGTTTCCGAGATGCGTACCGCGACCTCGAGTTATGCTGTCCCTGCAAAATTCAAGAATGGATCATGCAAATTCAGTTTACAACAGGATGAAAAGTTGAAACTTTCAAATGAACCAATACATTGTACCATAGCCAATACATTGTACCACATCATCATGTACTCGCCGTAGTGGTATGAATTTGTGGATGTTGGAGGAATGTGGCATGTGCAGGTAGAGTTAACAATTTGGTTTGTGACTGCTGGCACTTTTGGTTTGTCCTGAAGCATATTTTCTATGATTGAATATTGGGACCAGCCTTTGGCATTTTTAAGCTTGGTCGATAAGATCTGTAACTATTACTATTATAGTTTTAAACATTGTGCTAGAATGTCTTTGAAATACAATATTCTCATAGATGTAATATAACATCGTTTCAGGTTCCTCATTTCTAATCTTTTATATGAATTCTATTAGATGCAGCAAAATATTGCATGCAAGGTTACTTTGAACAGAAATACAAGGAGTTCAGTAAAGCAGTAAATATTGGAATGACGTGGCAAATGATGAGAAGATGAGACACGCACTAAAATCTTGATGAAGGTTGCTGGGTCCAAGAGCAGAACACAGTGTCTGTCATGGGCTGATAATGATGGAACCAAATGAATCTGAGGAAGGCATTCACAGTTCACCAAGGCAAGCTTCGTGGCTGTTATGAGGTAGTTACTTTCTCTATTTACTGTCTTTCTTGCAGTTCTTTCTTACAATTATCTCACTGTGATTCCATTTAGTTTCAAGCTAATCAAGTTAGGCTATTATTGGTTAGTTTTCTTTTCGAAGCATCGAATGAAACCTGCAAATTAACTGTTTACTGTGGATTGGTAAAATAAGTAGCACATATTGACATTGATGATCTCTTATCGTATTGTATCCAGATTGCTACAGATATGGAATGTTTATTTCCTATTACACCATGAGTAACAGATCTGACTACCTTTCAGAGTTGGTTTACAAAGCAATAAAGGTTTTTTTTTTTGGATCTACCGGTATTTAGAGGATTGTATCATTTCTAACAGTCTAATCTATTTTCGATTATGCTATTTAGAACTTTATTAGATTATCTATACTTGGGTTGTGCCAAGTTATGCTCTTGGCAGATTTGGAGGGGATCCTAACAAAACTGTTGGCCCTTTGAATGTATTCATATTTTTGTTTAATCATGCCCAACTATTAGAAGTTTGATTGCACCTTTTTTCTGATGGATTCCATTATCTGTTAATTCTGGGCTGGCCTGACAAGGAACCGATAAACTTCTCGCATGGCCTGACATATTCAGACATAGGACATCCATGTGAGATCCTTAGAAAGCACTTTTGTCCTTAAATTTTGATGTTCAGATTTTGATATATCAACCCAGGCGATGCATGGTGCATCAAGTCCTAGATTTTCTGGAAACATGCAGACAACTTAAAAAACAACGACAAAAATGAACCAGTGCTAAAAATTTTCAGATAAGAAGGTATACCACCTTTGATTGGTTCAGAGGTACAAGGCTAACTGTAACCACAACTGTAGCAAAAATAAGAAATCTAAACACATGATAATTTATGGACACATTTCTTTCATTCCAAATCTCCCAACACAACCAGATTATGAGAGATCTCCATCTACATGATTGAATTTTTTAAGTTGTCCTACAATTGTTTAAGAGAGAAAATTGTCCTACTATGCAAGGCGATATGACAGTGGGGCTAGTCCATCTCTTGGCTGATACTAGAGGGACACTGATGCATTTCATTCAAGATAAGCAGTTACAGCATTATGGAAAGGTGCTGCAACCTACACATCTTTCATCATTTTTGCTTGCTTGCTATAAGATTGGGCAGTCGGGTGTTGGAAACAAAATTGGAGATAGTCCAGGGTTCTTAAACTCTACCAACAAAGTGGTACTTGGTGTGCAATGTCTCAACATTACAGTAATACTATTGCCAATGGTATTGATGAAGGTTCCGACACTAATCTCAGAACTACAGCCATCTGACAGTGGGTTGCTCATTGTTCTTTGGGACATTACCCTACAGACATCACTTCAAGCACATACTGATGCCCCAGCTGTAGATGTGTATTGGTCTTCTAATTGGGTCAGATCTCAATATGGGCAACACCTATGTTACTTGAAACAACTCGATGATGACTGGTGTCATGACAGATTCATTCTCAGCATTGTGACTATGCTGGTTACATGGGATCCTGGTGGTTCGAAGTTTGTCACATTTTGCTGCAACGGCTTGGGGGCAAGCCGTATTTCAAGAAGGGGAGTATGTCATGATACTACTGAAGATACTGTGGGTTGGGCTTGGGCCGATGCAAGGACATGTGGGCTGGGCCGATGCAGGAGAATGGCCCAAACAGCAAGGGAAGAGAGCATAAAACACTCGACACCACCTTCAGCAATGTCTGTCGGAAGGACCAGGAACGAAACTTGGTGGCGGCGAGCAGAGCTCCAGACGAGGCGAGCGATTGATCGATTCTATCCTTTCTCCCTTCTTCCTCCCTTCCAACCTGTACCCAGATTGTTCTAGTAGCTTCTAGATACTTCTACTGCTGCATCTGTACTTCAATTTGTTGAATCAAACTAGTAGGTTGGTGACAATAGCCACACAAGTTCCTAAGCATACCAGTAAAATTCCATTGGTAGCAAGGCTAGTCTCAATGCATGTTTCATGGGTGTGTCATGCACATTAAATAGGGTGCCACATTAGCAAATTGCTGACTTGGCAGGGTCATTAAATGAGGGAGTTTCATCAGATGAGAGAGAAGTTTCATCCCCATGAAACTCATTTGGCTCGGTTATCTAGTTTACAGTCTTGGTAACTGTGTCATGAAACTATGCAAGGCTAGTCTCAATGGCTATTTCACTACACACTTTCCAAAACGCCACATCAGCTTGAACTCGATGAAACGGTGAATGAAACTTATCTTCACAATGCTGCGTTTCAGTGCACCGTTTCCAAAACTAAGTATATAATTTAATTGCGTCAAGAAGCAAGGATCATATGCGCCATTTGCTCCTGTAGCCACATACACACAAACTGAAATACAAGCAATGCAAGGAATAGATACGATTGTTCATACAATTCTTTAGTTCATACGACCACAAGATAGATAAGTATAGCACTGCAGATTACAAAGTTCAGTTCACAGAACTTGGACGACGCAGATAACATAGGTTCAGTCTTCAGATAACATTCAGTACTTCAGATAGCATAGTAGTGCAGATACTAAACTAAGATAGCAAAAGTTCAGAGAGCCTTCAGTCTTTCAGGTCACTGGAACACTTTGGATTCACATTTTTGCTTTCATCCATATGAACTACTTGCAGCCATGGAAATCAACTACATAAACGAATCGAAATCAAATGCTTATCATGAATTTGGGCCCTGATGGTTTCCATGAAAAGATGTAAAATTTGGGGGTACAGGCCCCCATCCGGCTCCTTGCTCAGCAGGGGACGCAGCACCAGCAACCCTCTGAGTTGGCACAACAGCAGAAATCGGCGATGAAGAAGTCGACGCGGCTGAGGAACTTGGAGGCGGTGCCGGCGGCGGATCCATGGCGGGCTGCGGGGAATCCAAGCCCGGCGGGCGGCGGCGTATTCCCTCCGCCGGACCCCTACGGCGTCGAACTCGCCCCGCGCCGCCCCCAAAGCCGCCTCTGCCGCCTCCCCCAAAGCCTCCTCTGGCGCCGCCAGCTGCTGCCCTTCTCGTGAGGCCGCCGCCGTCGTACGAGCAGGCCGTAGGGCTAGGCGGTGGCCGAGGGGATGAGGACGAGGGCGTCGGGCGGTCGTACGGGCGCACCTGCTCTCCGACTTCAAGTCCGCGGTGCGTGCCGGAGAAGCGGCGGGCGGCTGAAGGCGGACGACTGCGAGGCCAAAGGATGGAGAAAGGGGCCGATTGGGGATGGACTCGCGCGGGAAGAAGCTGGTGCCGCGCGGGAAGACGGCGATGCCGCGGGAAGATGAGGGAAGGCGCACGGGATCCCCGGATGGTGAAACGATGCCCCTCAATGTGCGTTTCACCCGTTTCACTCTGTTTCCGAGACATTGGAAACATCCCTGTTGCGTTTCACCATGGTGAAACGTTTTTCTTCTCTCTCCTCTCTATTTCATGCAAAAATTCCCTCTTTGCTGAGTTGGCACCCTATTAAATGTGCATGAAATGCTCATGAAATCCCCATTGAGACTAGCCTAACGCTAACACAGTGACTAGCAATAAAAAAAATGTGAATTGCAAGCGAGGCACAGGAGCTACTAATTAAATGCATTCATTGCATTACCTTATCATCAGCTGGTATCGTCCAATGCTTGGCATTCCAAATGCACAGGGGCCTCAGCTGCTCCACCGCCTTAGTCAGCAGCCGCTCCACCGCCTCGACATTGACACGGACCTCATACTCACAGCGCTCCCTGACAACCCTGCGCACCACTCCCGGCGACCAAGCCCCATCACAGTGCACCTCCACGGCAGCGCCAGGCCCAAGCTGGACTTTACCCTCCCTGAGCCGATGATACTCAGCTGGCCGGATGTACATAAAATGCAGGAACTCCGTCACCTTCCCTCCGCCGGTACCGCCCTCCTGCTCATCCAGGTAGTACTCCACGATGTAGCTGAGCCTGTCGACGGCCTCGGCCACTGTGGCAGGGAACCAGGACTCGCCGTAGGCCTCCCGGTCCCTGAGCACCTCGACCTTCTCCCCGACCCTGTAGACCCTCGCGCCCGCTTCGGTTGTACGGCGACCACGCACCGCGACGGGACCCACTCGCCGCCGCCGACGTAGTCGTGGCGGCGGCGGACCTTGTGAGCCGGGAACGGCTGGACCTCGCGGGTGATGGGGAACGCGACGGTGACGGTGGAGCTGGAGCCGAGGTCGGCGAGGCCGGGGACGGGGGCGACGACGACGCCGGACCACCAGCCGGCGCCATCGAAGGCCTTGACGATGTCGTGGAGGCGGAATAATCCCGGCGGAGACGGCGGCGGCGGGCGCGGGCGGACGTGGGAGGCGGCGACGGGGACGGGGCGGCCGTCTTGGGAGGCGAGGTGGGCGTAGTCGACGGTGTACTGCGCCGGGCGGCGGGGGCCGTTCGCGGGCACGAAATCGACGACGGTGGCCTCGAACCAGGAGCCGTAGAAGCCGTCGTCATCGACGCGGGCCTCGATCTTGGTGCCGGGGGGCAGCGGGGGCGGGCCCTGGGCTGGGGAGCGCGAGGAGGAGGGCGGCGGCGGGGCTTTCGCGCGGCTCCGGCGGCGGCTGGACGCCGCCGGCGAGCGGCCGGCCGCCAGCGAGCATCTTAAGCGCCCGTCACGGAGGGCTTATAGGCTTTGTTGCGGTTAATCAATTAGTAGTGCATTAAGACCTTCCCTGTTGTCCATCATATATATAGCCATACATGTTGCTTCCCGGTCCTTTGCCTGTTCATAGTTAGTAGCTGTAGTTCAGTTTGCCTTCGTGCTTGTGTGCCGTCATGGCGTCGTCCCGGCCTATCGTCGTCTCCGTCGCTGGTGCGGTCGTCGCCGGGGTCCTCCTCGGTGTCTTCCTCGCCGTCGCCGTCGCCGACCTTCAGATGCGTGGTTATAAAATAAATCCTTCCTCCGCCACTGCAGATCTCCTCTCCTTCTTCCTCCCCTCCCGCAACCACCGCCGAGATCTGCCCCTTTTCACTCCTCCTCCACCTCCGCCCGCTTCCCAGTTTGTTCAGCAGCCGCTTGTCTTGCTGCGCTTTCACCTCGCTTGGCAGCTCCCCCACTGGTGCTGGTTTGCCTCCTCCGCCTCCACTTGGGATCCCGGTTTGTGCTCCATCAATCTCCGGCAACGGCAATACCTGTATCCTTCGGTCGCCGGAGTGCGCCGTCTCTGTTGGCATGGCCGTCCCCTCTTCAACCGTCGCTTGGCGCGGTCCATCCATCCCGGCGTACGCTTCGTCCTCGAGGCCCCTGCGCTATTTCGCCGGCGGACAGCTCCTCACCACCACCGACGGCGAGGCTGCCTCCCTTTCCAGAAGGAGCAGGACTTAGTTGTAATTCAGACCTCTTCGGAGGTCTTTCTTGTAACTTGGTTGCTGATATAATATATTATCTGTGTTGTTGTAAAAAAAAAAAAAAACCAGCGTGCGCAGCGGTAGGCGACTTAATACTCGGAAGTAGTGCTCCCAGTAAACGCGGTCAGTCAATAATTAATCACCTCACCCTGGTTCGGTGGTTCCTCGAAATGTTCGCAAACTGCTCACTGCTTTGCCTGGCAACCTAGCTCGCTTTGGCAAGAATTTCCTTGCCCATGCAAGAGAGCCAAATGAGCTCGCCGACGTGGCAGCGGTGGAGTTACGATTTGAAACTTGGGTATTCCTGCTTCCACATTAAAAAAACTATTTTTTAACAGTAGTAGTAATGAAAATACTACAAGATATTGGTAGAGACACATTGAGAGATTGTTTTTTATTCGTTTGGGCTACATTGAAAATGCTACGAAATAGTACATTGCACATATTAGACCTGCTAACATATCAGGGTGTAATGAGTTGTATGGGGTAGGTTTCAAGATAGGGTGTGCGTGAATGGGTGAAACGGGTTCTGCTATCTCACGGGTCCGAGGCGGGTTGGGTTTAGAATAGATGCGGGTTGGGACGGGTTGGGGACTTTGTCTTCGATGCCGGCGCAGTGCTGCTAGCCCAGGGCACGAGCGTGACGCCGCTCTGCTTTTCAGCGGCAACAACAGCCGATGATGTGCCTCGTCGTTGCAATACGTGAGCCCTACCATTTTTGCATAGATCTCCAAGTCATCGCAGTCGTGGATCTCCACCTTGTAGGGCGACAGGATGGGGGTGGAGGAGGAGGTGGTGGCTGTGGCAATGGCGGCGAGGCGCTGGGTGAAGAAAGCACTGCTATGGGAGACCACATGGAGTGGACGTTCATCCTCATTGTGATGCCTTCTTTCCCGTAGTGCATCACTGTCAGGTCGCTCATCTCCGGCTGTCCGAACCCAACGCAGATCTCGTGTTGCTGCTGCTGTGGCGGCAGCTCCTGCAGGCCATCGAGTGAAGCTGGACCTGCAAACGGACCTGGAGGCGGACCATAGTAGTGCATGGTTATGTTGCATTTTGTACATATACGATGTGATCTATATTTATTTGGGCGATCACTATTTAGGAATAGTATCGAAGCTGATTGATCTATTACCAGGGACGGAGCTAACAGTTGGCAAGGGGGCTTGAGCCCCCCTCCCCCTATCAATCCCGGGTACATGGAGCCCCCTAAACATAATCCGGAAAAAAAAGAAAGTCACCAAATGTGATGGAAACTAGATGTGGTTGTCAGGCACATATTGCTGTCAAGCTTGACAGTGATAAGAAATATCGAATATATTCAATGGTTGAGGCGCACAGTCATGGTTTTGTGTCGCCCGATAAGAGGCATTTGCTACGATCCAACCGAAATGTCAATGAGAGAGCAAAGAGTACTTTGTTCAATTGTCATAAGGCTAGCATTGGCACATCACAAGCATATCGACTTCTCCATGTCAGTGAGTGTAACATCCCGCCCGAGCTTAACAAGGGATTAATAGGATACTCATATCAACAAGTTGCAACTTCTTTCTCAGCCCATCTCGTAAAAAACTCCAAAGTTAAGCGTCTTGGCTGGAGCGATGGGTGACCGGATAGGAAGTTCTTCCGGGTGCGCATGAGTGAGGACAAAGTGCGCGAGAAAAAGGCGGGTGTTGGTCTCGTGAGGGCGTCTATATCCTAGTTAAGCGGCCAGATGTAAGCGGGCCCGGCCTCGGAGGGGCGGGACGTTACAGATGGTATCAGAGCCGACCCTTGCGGTTTCACGGGCGCGTGTGTCAGTTGCGCAGGCATGGTGCGCATGGCTGGTGTGGATCCGGAGTGGTCACACAGCATGGCACATGCGCTGGCACTGGACATACGGACGTGGCCAAAAGGGGACGTTCCTGGCCTAGGGTTGACCGACGAGGACGTCGGTCTCCTAAGGGGGTGAGAATGTAACATCCCGGCCCAGAGCTTAACAGGATTAATAGGATACTCATATCAACAAGTTGCAACTTCTTTTCTGGAAGCCCATCTCGTAAAAACTCCAGTTAAGCGTGCTTGGCCTGGAGCGATGGGTGACCGACCGGGAAGTTCTTCCCGGGTGCGCATGAGTGAGGACAAAGTGCGCAGAAAGAGGCGGGTGTTGGTCTGCGTGAGGGCCTATATCCTAGTTAAGCGGCCAGATGTAAGCGGGCCCGGCCTCGGAGGGGCGGGACGTTACAGTGAGGGTGGGTTTGAGAATGTTGGGTGCGCAAAGAGGGATTCCCAAAACTATTTCAGTGACCTTAGGAAAAAAATCAAGGATGCGGATGCACAAATGTTTGTGGCACAGCTTGAGCGAAAGAAGGAAGTAAATCCTGCCTTCTTTTATGAATTTATGGTGGATGAACAAGGACGACTTGTTCGTGTATTCTGGGCAGATGCTATATGCAGGAAAAACTATAGTGTTTTTGGTGATGTAATTTCGGTAGATGCAACATACACCACCAACCAGTATAATATGAAATTTGTGCCATTTACTGGAGTCAATCATCACTTGCAAAGTGTTTTCCTAGGGGTAGCATTCTTAGCAGATGAAAAAATTGAGTCATATGTATGGTTGTTTAAGACCTTTCTTAAGGCCATGGGTGGAGTAGCACCTCACCTAATCACAACAGATGAAGATGCGAGCATGATGGCTGCTATTGCTCAGATTCTACCAGATACAGCTCATGGATTTTGCATGTGGCATATCATGGAAAAGGTATCTGAGAAGGTTGGGCCATTCATAAAAAATGATGAAAAATTTTGGGAAAGACTAAACAAGTGTGTTTGGGGGACTGAAAATTCAGATGATTTTGTGTCACAATGGAATTCTATCATAACCGATTACCATCTCATGGAAAATGACTGGTTTTCCACTAGGTTTGCCATTCGCGAATCATGGATTCCGGTATACTTTTTGGACATACCTCTAGCAGCAATGCTTCGAACTACATCACGATCGGAGAGTGCAAATTCTTTTTTTCAGCGTTTCATTCATAGAAAGTTGACATTTGTTGAGTTCTGGTTGAGGTTTGACACAGCTTTGGAGTCCCAGCGCGAAGAGGAGTTGAAAGCCGACAACGCAAGTCTTCACAGCACTCCAAAATTGATGACACCTTGGGGCATGGAGGAGCAATGTAGAGGGATATATACACATGAAGTGTTTAGTAAATTCCAGGAACAAGTATTAGCTGCAAGAGACCATTGCATTATTCAAGATATTTCAGAGTGTGAAGATATAAGATGTTTCACCATCAGCAGCGTCACTGGAAAAGATCAAGTTGTTCAAATGAATAAGTCAAACATGTTTGGTAAGTGCTCCTGTAAATTTTATGAGTTATATGGCATCCCATGTCGTCATATCATACAAGTTCTTCGAGTCGAGAAGCAAACTGAGGTACCATCAATTTATATTATGAAGAGATGGGAGATAAGATGCAAAAGGTGCGTACTGGCTGTTTTTTTCATATGGTTGGTTGTTATGTTTCCTTCTTTATAGGCCAACAACAGTCCTTTTGTTTCGTTTTACAGAGAACTATTCTTTGATGAGGAAGGGAACCTACTAGATGACAAGCCCAAGGATCCCATGGAGGTGGCAATGCGGGAAAAGATTTCAGAATCACGCAACAAGTTTGAAGATCTTATCCAAATGGCCAAGAACTCAGAACAAGGGATAGACTTTTTATATTCTAGTTTATCCAGTCTAGTAGAACCTCTCCAAAAAATCTCGCTTGCTGTGAGAGTTGATAAACAGGTGGAATATGAAACTTTCTTGGGTAACATAATTCCAACCGAAGTCGATATACATCCACCGAACGATGTCAAGTCCAAAGGGAGATGCAAAAGGATTAAGAAGGGCAAGGAGAAGAATGCTGGAAGTGGAGGACAGGGTAAACGGAAATGTCGAAAATGTAACCAAGTTGTGGGTCATGATGCACGCAACTGCCCATACAATGTTGTTGGTTGATATTTTCGGGAGCGTATGTTGTTTGCCTGTCCAGTCAACACAAAGTTTGTTTTTTTTTATTCAGAAGAACCTATGTTTGATTATCAGTACCATTGTCTAAGTAAACTTGCAATTCTGAGAATTATTTGCAGTTAATTATTGTCCATATATGTGCTACTGCTACTTTGTTTTGCAAGCTCCTGTGTGCGTGTGCTACTGCTACTTATTATTGATCGGTACCATTGTCCATGTGCTACTGCTACTTCATTTTGCCATGGACGTGCATGCTACTGTGTGCATGCACCTGTTGCTGGTCGCCGTGGCCACCACAGTGTCGTTGATGACGGCCTCGATGTGGACGTTGAGCAGGTCCTGCATCAGCCGGAGCTGGTTCTCGAGCTTGATCACATCCGTGACCATGTCCAGCACGTGGCGCGACTTGAACATCTCTGGTGATCGCCTCGTTGAGCTTAGACAGGAAGCCGACGAGACCACGCCCCTTCTTCTTGGCGTCCCATCCTCGGGGAGATGACGAGGAAGATGTTGTGGAGCAGCATGCACGTCACGATGCTGGCGGCAGCCCCTACCTCGGGAGTCGGCGACGTCGGGAGAAGGCTAGGGCGGCAGCGTCGGGAGTCCAGGTCACCACTTCGTCAAAGTCCGTCACGAGCCAGCAAGGTGTCACGGATGAGACGGACGGAGAACGACGTACGTAACAGATCGATCACGTAAGCGAGCTGTGGGTTTAAGTGATTAGGAAGTTTTTGGTGGGAGGGTTTAAGTGAATAATTGTCCCACCTCCACCGGAAGTCATCGGATTCTCATCGGATTAGAATTGTGTGCGTTTGATTAGAGTTTGCATAGTTTGCATAGCTACTAGGTTTTCACAGCATACGCTCCCCTCCTATAAAACTAATGTTCACTATCTATTTCTTTAGAATCTGGTAAAGCCATGTCATCCTATAGGCCCACAGTCACATCATCATCCACCCATAAGTCCACTATCATTAATTTAAGCATGCTAATAAATATCTTATTCATTCCTTCATCTACTTTTTTAGTTATTTACGTTTGTCCTTTCTCATTCCACTACTATATGCATGCAATATACAGTTCCATCATAATACTTTTCTCATTATATATTTATATATATTCATGTCATTCATAAAAGATGTTATTTTAAAAATTCCTACAAAGAACGCGTAGGGTATTTACCTAGTATAGTAATGGCAAGTGGGTAATTTATTTTCCTTCTTTCTTGTATATGTAGATTTAAAAATAATAGATTTATTTATTTATTTTTATTATATAATAAAGGTAAAGGTGGGTAATATATCTTCTAGAAAATAGGATATATCTAATGGTTACAATTGACGAGTATATAGATTTAATAGATGTTTCTGATATTAATATGAGAATTTTTCTAGTATTTATCTTTTTTTTCTAACGCAATCTATGAGAATTAACATGGAAGCTTTGTTGGAGTCTTTGATTAATTAACAATTAGTATTGGTAAGATAGTGTGATAGTGTCAAATGTACATCCTGTCAAAATTGATTTGATGCTGTAGCAGATAAACATTATTTATTGTCACCAGTGTTTTATGTATTTCTGAAAAGGGAAAATTAGTCAAAACATAAAGACAAAGGGGATTGCTAAACAAGAGTTGCCTGGGATTTCAGTTTTTGTTCAGGCGACCGCCCCTCGCTCGTTCACCAAGATAGAGTCATCGCAACAGGCGACAGAACAGGAAGGAGACGGAGTTGTCGCCTGAACTGTTTCAGGCATCTAATGTTTAGGAAACATGAAAGACAAAATATATAACTTGTTATAATTTTGAAAGAAACGACGAGAGTTGAACAGAATCTGCCGATCGTTTTTAGAAACGAAAAATTGGGTAGGCGCTTTTTGAATTGCTAAACGCTCATACCACAACAACAAACTTTAATAACTAAGTATATCTAAATTTTGAATCCGATCCATCCCATATTTCACGACGGATTTATATGTGCTTCTGGATATATAATGTTCGAAAATAATAACAACAACGCTAGTCGCTAGATCTCCGTGATCCGTTAGTTCTTGTACGTGACCATACACTGCACACGTGTTATGGATGGAATGGAACTATACGTGCAGCCGTGCTTTTGCCTAACCTGCTGCGACGAAACGAAGCCTTCTTGATTGCTAGCTTGTGACGTGCATGATGCCCCGCTGCACAGCTCTCATCAGTCAATCAATTTGCTCAAAACGCACCGGCCGCTGGCCGCCGGCTTGTCACGACGACGACACACGAGCGCCTCGTGCTCGCTCGCCACTTTGGTTGACACGTGTAAGGTCAGCGTCGTGTCAAACGGAGGACGAAGCGCCACCGTGCTCTCGCCTCGCACGTGTACCACCAACCCCGTGACAGAACGGATGAACGTACCTGTTGGCTGGTTGGCCTGTTGCGCACGTGGTCGCTATCGAGAAGACAGACGCATAAACTGATAAACAGCCCATAAACACTGAATAACGTTGCAAATTAAACAAAAAACGCTACTAGAGTCAAACATAACGTTATGAGATGCGTGCCGATTAAATTTTCTCAACTTTAACTCGACTTGTAGAAAATACGTGTAACATTTATATCTCCAAATAAATTTATTAAAAAACTAGATTTAAAGATATTTTCAATAATATTAATACGTATTATAAATATTAATATTTTTAATATATAATTGTCGGAAGTTTATAAATGTTGTCTTCTCCGAAGCAAAAATGACATCTATTTTGAAACAGAGGGAGTATCATAGTAGTCAAACACAAATTCTTCAATGTTCTTCGGTAAACGTATACTATGATGATTATAGAAAATTCTATGTATCTAAAAAAACAAAACAACTCATAATTTTTAAAAATGGGGGATGGCACAGTGTCTAGGTGTCGTCAAGATTGTCGCGTGGAGAAGAAAAAGTTTTCTGAGATCTTCAAATCGAGAACGATTTTCTATTTGGCATAGCTTTATGTCCTACCTATATATTTTTGACATATAATTTACTAAAAATAAGCTTTTTAAAAAATAAATTATATAAAAAAAGATTCATCCAAATGTCTTCATTTACCTTCGGTTCAAACTTTGAATATTTTATTTTTTAACTAACTTTGAATATTTCTTACAATGTCTTTGATCCTTGGAACCCCAAAGACGAAATAGGCCATCCCAAGATTACTGATGCATGTTTGGATGAGGGGTGGTGGATGAGGATCTATCCATCCTTACAAAGAATATGCCATGAATGTATTCTGACGACTCCAACACTTGAAAATAAGAAATAAACCATCTTAGAGACCGTCAACGCCTCTATTCCGTGCTCCCTTCTTCTCTGGCCTTGCAGGAGCGCAGACTATCTCGAGCAAGCTCAAGGTTTTTTTTTTTTTTTATTTTTTATTATTTTTTTTATTTTTACAACACGAGCAAGCTCAAGGTTAAGCAGCCACCCACGCAAAGCATAATCTAGAGTCTTGATGCTCAAGATATGAAATAGAACCACGTTAACCAAAATAATAAAAAAACTAAGGTTATGTTTCATTGGATAGACCGGACTAGAGTGGAATTTAGTTTAAGTTCGACATTAATCCACTCCAACACACATAGGCTAATATGAATCTAACTACATCAAAACTAGACCTTGAGATGGAACCATACTCTCTCACGTGCCGTAAAAGAAAAAACTCAACCCACTAGACATTGTGTTTGAGAAAAAGACATTCTCACGCAGGTTGAGAAGAGAATAAATATATATATAAATTTCCAACAGCGAGCGCTCCAGTAGAGGTTCAAACTCACAAACTCCGGTAAGGTGCCAACAAAATGCCCCCCTAACCAATACTGGTTTCTCACGGGATACTCTCTCACGTGTTGTGTTTGGTTTGGTGTCTAAAAAAAGCCCGCAGGGTTTTGAAAATTTGGCCTCGTTTGGTTTCCTAGTCAGCCCACTTAGCCAGGCCACGGCGGGCCTCCGTACGCGAGCTAGCCTAGCCCCAGAAAAACGGAGGGGGCGGCCGTTTTTCTGGAGCCTGGCTTGGGCTAGCCGCCTGGCCCGCTCGTGTCACCTCCCACGGTCCCGCACCGCCGCCTCTCCGTCATGGCCGAGATCCACACCTCCCGGCGCCGCCTTCCTCTTCCCGTGTTCGGCGAGCTATTCACCTCTTCCCGCCCGAGTGCTGCTCGGCTCCCTTCTTTCACTGCGTCACCGCCCGAAGCCCTTTGCCGGCGAGCTTCACTTCTTCCCGTGGCTAGAAGCAGGCGGCGATGACGTGAGATGGGAGACGTACGGGTCCACGGGGAGGCGGACGCGGAGCTGAAGACGCCACCTCGCTGCACTGCGTCGCAACCCATGAAGATGTTTGTGCGGGAAGCCCTGGTACACCTGCTGCTGCTGAGCGGATGCAGCCCCGACGGTGATGGCCGTGAGCGCGTCTGTCGGCCGTGTCCGCCGAGCCGCTGCGTGAATGCGATGGTGACATTGTCGCGCGACGAGCTCGAAGCTCAACCACCCATGCATGTGCTTGAAATGGGAGCGGTTGCCGGAGGAGACACGCGTGCCTTCGTTGACAACTTGCTCTCTCCCTGTAGTTCCTCATGCGGTGTCAAATTTTCGTCAATTTTATATCAATTTGTGTGTGTGTTGATTCGTGTTGACTTGCATCTACCTGGCTTCCCCTCCACGGTTGCCGGGGTTAGGCTAAGAAGGACGCCGGCGTTACCCAACCAGCAAGTTGTGTGAGCTGCTGTTGCTATGCACGCCACCTGTTCGATGAAATCACTCAACGGGGTAAACTTACCCGCATGAAGAAGAGGTGATCCTATGCGAAACAAACCAGGCAACCAAACACATCATTTTGCTAGCCGGGCTTCGATAGCGCAGGCAACCAAACAAGTCCTCTTGGCTTGCTTGGGACAAGCTTGATCTAGCCTGACTTAGTTTAGCTAGCCAGGCTTATCTGAGCCACGAACCAAACACACACATATGCTTGAAAGTTGAAACCACATGTCACCTCGGGCCTTGTTTAGATTCCCAAGTTGGGGTGTCCAAACTTGGGGAAATTCACTGTAATGCCACTGTAGCATTTCGTTTGTGTTTGGTAAAAATTGTCCAAACATTGACTAATTAGACTCAAAACGTTCGTCTCGCAAAGACAAACAAACTGTGCAATTAGTTTTTAATTTCATCTACATTTAGTATCTACGACAAGCACGACGTTTTGATGTGATAGGAATCTTCTTTTTGCGTAGTGAAATTTGGGACCAAATTTGGTGAACTAAACAAGGCCTCGATAAAAAACTTGTCAAATCACAGAAGGTTTTCGGATAACCCAAATTCAGAGAAAAGAAAGATAAAAAAAAAACCCAAACAAATCACAAATCAGACAAAGATTAGCGCCCATCACGTCACGGCGCTTTCACCGTTCACACGCAAGAAAACTCCCTCGATTAATAAAAACAGAGAACCAAAGAAAAGCATCCGCCGGACGCCGGAGGGCAGATTCTCCACCACCACCGCCCGCCTCCACCCCGACGCGAATCTGCGGCGAACCCCCTCTCGGATTCCTCCTCGCCGTCCCGCCCCGATCGCGCCGCGCCGTCCAGAGGCCGCCAGGCGCCCCCGCCCCCGCCGGCCCGGGCTCGCCGGGGACGGGATGCCCTGCTGCCCGCAGTCGCTGCTGGGAGCCGGGCAGCGGCTGCGCTCCTTCCTCCGCGACTACGACGCGCTCCAGTCCCTCGCCCTCGCGCTCATCTACCTCCAGGTGCACATTCCCCTCCCCTGCCCTGCCGCCTCCGACGGCCGGATCGGCCTGGCCCACACTCGGCGGCTTGCCGGCCCCCTCGAGATCGGCTTACTTCTGCTCTTGTATGTACTCGCTGCTGCTCCTGCTGCTAATGCCCTGTGATACCTGGTGACGGTGTCGGGCTTGAGCGTGCTCTAGTGTTTCCTAGCGTAGTGGGCGTTGTTTTGGCTGCCTCAATTTGGTCACGTAATTCTAGTTGTTGAATGGACATGATGGGGAATTGTAGTTTGGTTCAATGCAATTCAGATAGGGTTCCACTTATTTTTCTCTTTTGTTTAGGCATGAGATTGCTTGATGCTTGGGTTTTGACCTAGCAGACTTCTGGATGAAGCTTCGAGGTTCAGTTACGTTTAGAGAGAACTGCGCCTTGCAGCTTAATAATATTGTGGTTTTTCTTCTCTGAATTTGGTCAGTAATGTTGAACGCGATGGGGAAATTGTAGTTTGGTTCAATGCAATTCAGATAGGATTCACTTATTTTTCTCCTTTAGGCGTGAGATCGCTTGATGCTTGGGTTTGGACCTAGGCTTCTGGATGAAGCTTCGAGGTTCAGTTACGTTTAGAGATAACTGCGCCCTGCAGCTTAATAATACAGTAGTTTTTTATCTCTGGATTTGGTCAGTTTATGTTGCTGTCATTGTGTTTCTTACATTGTTGGAAACAATCATACAAATCTGCTTTTGTTAGATGCAACTAAGTGAATTCCTTAGACCTGATTATGTTGGATTAGCTATCAAGTTGGTAAAACAGTGAAGGGAAACCAGTTGGTGTACAATGTGTGGTGCTTGGCTATGGTTAGCGTTTTACATAGTTAGCTCTGCTGGTACTTAGATTACTTGATCATTATGTGCCTTTAATTAATTCTTATAAATGTTGAAATGGGCCCTCATTCAGCAGAAATTGAATTTGATGAAGTTGTGGTGTTCATGCTCATAATAACTTCATCAATTTTCCTTTTAGATTGGTTGTGCGCTGATCGGATCACTTGGGGCATTGTTCAATGGGGTTCTTGTGATCAACCTGGTGATTGGTCTGTTTGCTGTCATCGCAATTGAGAGCAGTAGCCAGAGACTTGGCCGGACATATGCTGTCCTTCTCTTCTTTGCTGTCGTCCTTGACGTTGCTTGGTTTATACTCTTCTCACATGCTATCTGGTATGTCTTTGGCAGTCACCGTCTTTCAGTTTAGTTGCCCCAATTTTTTCATTTAGTGCAATGTGAATCTGGCATCTAGAAAGGAATGTGATGTTCTCTATAATTGCATGCTCAATTGACTGTTTATTTTTTTTTTGAGTGGGGTTCTTCATTCATCTTTCACCATGACATAACTAATTACTTTTAACACTGTATAATAGTTGATTGTTAATGACTTGTCATGCAATGACTACGTATATGGGTTTTGACTTCTTCTATTATCTCATTAGAGTCATTACTACGATTATTGAAACTTAGAACTTTGCAGCACAAGTTCTTTGGTACTCCATCAAGTGAAGCTTTAGTATGTGTGGTAATCATATATTCTAAACCATTGCTAAATTATATTTAGAAACATTCAGATTACACTTACAAAATGATATGTATAGATTTGTCTCGAAGTTTACTTCGTAACATTCTGATTATGAAAGTTGTTACAGTAGAGATTGATGGCTAGATATGAGTTTGACATCATGTATCAATATCAAAAGCATTACTTCTGACTGACTGACTGACGGGGAAGTGCATGTGTTCTATTGGACAAGTGTAGATAAATCTACTTGTGTAATTCTTTTTAGGCACGACAACATTCTTCTAGTGTCATAATCTGTTTCCTAACTCTGTCTTATAATCATACAGGACTATTACTCCTGATGAGAAGTATGGTCAACTTTTTGTTTTCTCACTCAGACTAGCATTGTGGATGCAAATCATTGGGTTTTCAGTCAGGTTTTTGTCTTCGTTCTTATGGATTCAGATGTATAGATTAGGGGCTTCTTCCAGCACGCCAACATATTTTGAAACCAACCATGAAGCAAGAAATAGTTTCTTAAGCCCTAGATCTGATTCAGTTAGACGGAGTTCCATGGCAGATGATATATTGGGAGGTTCAATCTATGATCCTTCTTACTACTCGTCACTGTTCGAGGATGTTCGGAACAATTCATGCAATCATCAGGTATTACCATCTAGTTTCTACTACTTAGTACTCTGTTCTTTTTCATTCAATCTTTAACTTATTATTATCAGGGGAAAGAATAGGATGGCAAAATACCTCTGTCAAATTTGTGTATCTTTCTATCTCAATAAATCTGACTTCTCTAGACCACCTACTTTAATCTCAGTGACAAATAAATTAAGAATTTGAATGTGCTATGGGCTCATTAAAAAAGTGTCACTGTATCACATAGAAATTTTTTTGGTGTACATCTTTTGATCTGTTTATTTGTCTGAAGAAGTACCAACGAGATAGTTTCAGAGTATAAAGTATAAAGTATCTATTCAATTCTTCTGGTAATACAGACCTACTTAATTGCACTATTTTCATGTAAGTAGCTCTTTGCACAAAATTAAGATTAGATAAATACATGTTTGAACTATACCTTTGGACTGCTTCTAAAATGTGGACCATTTCAGCCGTCATATGGAATTGAAGTTTATGTAATAATCAGATTCGAAGAATCAACTGTGTATAGTTCATTGATTTTGTAAGTACAGTTCATATGCGGTGACGTGGGAAAACTTTATTAGCTACTCCACCCAAATTGTTTTCCCTTGGGAGTTGGGATAGAGGCGGCTTCCATATGAATATGGCCACTGAAAAACTTGTCAGGATATTTTCCCCTGGCATAGAAACAAGAAAAAAAAAGCAACCTATCTTAGTTACTTTCTCTGACTGTAAATATGAGTCCGTATCCATGTTTTAAATAGCGAGCTAAGGCCAAGGAGTTTAGCGTTTTATAAACCGTAATTAGCGGACTTTAGCGGCAAAATAGCGGCAAAATTGTGCATGAACGCAAATAGTGGCACAATTTTTTCAAGCTATTTCGGGCTATAGCGGCAAAAATAGCGGGCTATTTTTTTCCATGGTCCGTATATACTTCTCCTAAGTCAAACTTTTCTTTAACTTTGATGGTCAATATGTAAAATTTTTTATAGACTCACAATGCAAGATTGAAATTAATAGATTCATTGTGAAAAATACTTTTATACATCTCTTTTCATTTAAGGTAATATATTTTTACAGATATTGCTTGTAAAAGTGTCATATTGGAGACTATCTTATTGTCTTAATGGACTTGTATTTGTGATTGGAGGAAGTATGTGATGGCTAGATTTTTCACTTATATGTGATAATTATAGTGTGTTGCGTTCAAAAAAAAAAAAAAGATAATTATAGCGTGTACTAAACTGTAAAATGTTTACCTTGACTGTATCTAACTTAAGAATATCACAAATTTTCATGCAATAGACTGTACAATCTCTCTGATTATATGAAGTCATCTGTAATTCTCTATTCTCATTTCCATCAAGATTTTCGTTGCATTCTAATATAGCATAGTATTACAAAGCCGATTTTGATTGTTTTTCTGTAATGCATTTGCCCAGGTTGAAGATGTTAGTTTCTGACTCCTTCAGTTGTAAATATACTGTTTGCACTTTTCATGAGGATATTTTTGTAGCCCTCTAGTACAAATGGGGCAAATGGCTCGTCTAGGATGCAACACTCTTTGAGTTATTTATCAATGCTGCAACTCTTGTCAAAGTTGCAACATGTACAGTATGTTAATTTACAGGAAGAATCCTCTGTTTGCAGGGTGATAAACAAAGTGGTAGTAATGACAGTGGTTCAACATCTGCGGGCCAGTCTCCACGACTTAAATCTTTTGCTTGTAGATCTCTTCTGGCTAATGATGTAAGTGAAACCTGATGATTGGAATTGCAAAACAATCAGTTCATTCTTAGAGGATTTCTATATATTGGAAATCTGGCCTTCTAAGGTCCCCAGCAAATTGTTAAGATCTTCATGTCAACTTTTAAGCTAGAGTTGAGTGTATGAATGCACATGCAGGTTTTTGTCAACACAATTAGTGTTGTATTCTCAATAAATCAGTATGGTAGGATGAAAACTTAGTAGCAACCTATGATGCTAATATGCTATTGTGTCCCGTGATGCTCTCTTGAACTGGTTTCATTAGTTTGTGGATGTCCAGTACTAAATGTCATGTACTGCTTAATAATCTGATGGAGAAACTGAATTCCGGCTTGACATACTACAAGTGTGGATATAGGTGTTTTATTAGTTTTTGCTTACTCAATTTGCCATTGCCTATTTCTGCTATCTTAGCATTCCTAAGTCTGATTGGGAAAAAAAGAAACAGCAACACTCTACAGTCAGTCACTGTTCCCTAATCCCATGTGAATCATGTGCTCTCCAAGTTTCAAGCCATTTTCTATTTGCTTTTTGCTACCTGCCCATTGGCTGAGGGTTCTGATGAGAATGCCCCTATTCTGTGCTGCCCATTAGACAGAGAAAAACATAGTGTTTTACCACTAAGGGTGAACCAGTTGTCCGCTGTGCACCTGAAATTTTGCTCCTTTTGTTCTGCCAAGTTTTGTTTATTTGCTTTGTCTGTCTTCAGCACTTCTTCTCTCCTTTAGGCTTAAATCCACGAGTTCGGTAGCATAAGAGGACTAATTTGAACTTTATATTAAATCAAATTGTGAATATCGATGACCAATACTTTGGCTAGTTCTTTTTTTTTTCCACTTCTGGAGATATCGTGGTCATAAGATCAAAATTTTATATGCTTTCCTTGTAGCAAACATGGTCAAACTGAAAGTGACAGTAAAACAAATTAGTGCATACTGGAAGATTGATGATGTGTTACCCCAGGTGGTTGCCTAGCCCTGCCTAGTGATTGTGTCTTCTGACTAAGGGGAACTCACATGCTTATGGTGGAAAGGAGACGACTGAAATTTCAATGCCATAAATAATGGCATGATGAAGAATTTGGGCCAGCTTGGCAAAGGCAAAGTTTTCTTAACACTAAGCACATTAGGCATTTTTGGCTGACTGCCCAATACACCATACTGATGAAAAATTAAGGAGTCGGAGCTGCACACATTAGTTGTAGTGAACATTACAGACATTATTTAATTGTCATATGCAAACATTTCTGTGGGGCAATAGTTGCGTGTTTACATTTGAAAAATATCAGGGTGCTATTGATACAGCGCTCCATAGATTAGCTTCACCAATGTTTTCAGAATTTCCATTTGAACTTAGTGCCATAATTTTTTATTTGAATTTAGTGCCCGAAATCCCAAACCAATGGCATACATAATTACACTGTAAAACTACTACATAACACCAGATGCATTGTATTTGTCTGGGGATGCAGTTTCATTGACTTGGACATGTGTTTTGGGACATGGTTCTGACATTTTCATTAACAGGTGGAAAGTGGACTAAGAAGACCGTTGAACTCCGGATAAAACAGCGGGCTCATGTTGAAGGTGGACTGTATTTTGGGAACCTAAATCTGTAGTCATCGTTCTCTTTGAAGCATTGATGTTTGCACACCGCAACAGTTCATTTCTCGGACTAATGGGAGCGGGTGTCCAACGAAAGGAACTTGTCAAATACTGTAACGGTGACTGCCTTGTTGCCGACCATCCACAGCAGTCTTGGTGCCATTTTTGGAGCACCGTTCGTGCTCAGCAAGCTTGAGCCGGATGGTTCTGCAAAGATCTGCTCAACGTTGGTGTTGCATATCAGTTTATGTCATGTTTACTGCCATCACCATTTTTCAGGACCTGTCTTCCTGTTTCTTTAAGCTACCAAGGAAAATGAAGCAGGTAGCTCAGTTCTTTAGTCACTTGGTTATTTTCTTCTTCTAGCTGTAGGTTACCAGTTGCTTCTCTTCGAGCATTTTGGTCATTGTTCATAGCGTTTTGTTGACAAGGAGCACATCTCTGGATCAGTAAAGGAAAGAAATGTAAATTTCATTCGGTTCTAGAATCAGCTGTAATTCCTGTTGGATGCATGAGTTTTGTTAGAAATTTTGCAGGGTTCTCACATGAAATTTGTTCTGACCCCACAGGAATATAGAAAAAATCCAATTTTTTTTCAACTCTGAATCTGTTGTTTTGGCAAATCAGTAAAACCGCTATCAACTCCACACAAAGTGGAAAAATAAACGCCTTTTACAGTTGAGGGTGGTAAAACGACTGGTATTGTTTCAAGGAGAGAATTGGACAATCGTGATAGTTGAGCCAGGTAAAATAAAACTTTTTCCATTACTTTTGTTTTTTTTTTTGTTTTTTTGAAAGGAAAACTTTTTTCCATTCTATAGCCCAATGACTCCCAGAAAAAAGGTATAGCCCATTGGGCCTCCGTTTGTCAGCAGTGCAAGGCCCAAGGCCCAGCACCGAGCAACACAATTCACCCCACCCAGCAGCCTTCGTCTCCCCTGATCTGCGTCGCCGTCCTCGCCTCCTCCCTCAGCAGTCAGCAGCACTCGCATCTTTCCACACGGCCACTGCCCACGCCCAAACCCTAGCTGCGCGCACCCAGATCGATCCATCCAGGGACGGCAGCGGCAAAATCGGTTGGGAGCCAGCGTCGCGACCAAATCGATCCACGACCGCCGCGGTTGAACCGGCAGCGCCGTGCCCTGCGGTGCGGCCGTCCGTGCGGCCGGCATTGGCGCGCAGCGCGCTGCTGCAGGCTGGTGGTGTGCCGGGCGGCTGGGCGTCGGGAAACATATCCCCGCCGGCCGGCTTGCTGGTTGAGGTGGAGGGAGTCAGGGACAGCAGGTTGTTTACTTCTTGAGTTTCTCCTGACCCATGACCCATCCTATTTCAACTGCACAGATTGCAATCTGAATGTCGTATTACGTATTTATTATGCTCCGGTTTTGTAGATTCGTACTAGATTTATTACCTTTGCTTCTCTTCCCAATAAGGGTAGTCTCTGCCATTTTCAAGATCTGACCTCTGTGTTTAAGCAAGGCTTCCTCGATTACCTCCAATTTAAGCATGTTGTCTCTGGATAAGGGTAGCATGTTGTCTCCGGATATGTGAACATGTTGTCTCCGGATATGTGAACCGGCGTGTGGCGTTTACGCGCTTTGTTGCTGGCTCTAGTCATGCCGATTCACTGGCTCCGGCACTGGCTAGGCGACTGGGCTAAATGCTATAAGAAGAATGCTGCAGAGCATCCCATAGCATGCCAAATATGGAGGGACAGCAATGTTAAGGGCGCGTTTGGCTCCTGACAGAGGCGCACAATGCCAAAGCTACGGCGCGCCAATTGTGTGGCGGACGAATCGGCTGCCAGACAGTTGGCGAGTAACGGCGCCAAAATTGAACTAGCAGCTGCTGCAGCCACCCAACCTTTGGTGATGTGCGGCGTGGGTGTTTGGCTCTTGTGGCGGGGCGGCATGCTGCTCGTGTTGAACCTGGACGCGATCCAGACGTGTCCTAATCCTAACTTTTGGTATTTTTAATGAATATGAATAACTAGCTTCCTCCCTCTGTTATTTCTAAGCACCATTTACCTTTCTTTATTGTCTCCAAACATTCTCCAGCCTTTCTTTTCTATGTAGTGCCTAACACAATTTGTTATTCTTGTTCCAACGTGCTGCTAGAGAGAATGGCAATTTTTTTGTTCTGAGCTGTGCTTAACCAAATTTAGACTGTAAACATATGTAGGACCTAGCAAAAACTTTCTGGAAGTGTAATAATAAGAAGTTATGTAAGCTTATAGCTGTTATTTTTGTTTTCAGAAATCAGGAAAGAGATATGAATTTATTTATTAATGATATGAAAGTACTTTTGATGATATTGTACTTGTGCCAGTTTCTGTTATACAACTTAAGTATTTGCAAATATATCAACTTACTAGGCAAACATACTTTGAAAATGCATGTACAATTGTACCATCTGATTTATTATACTGGATTGCGTAATTTGATTTGTTACAAGGTGTCTGCGGCAACATTTATAATCTGATCTGCCCTTGCTTCTGGAAATCCAAGTTCCATGCAACTCTTGGTTTCTTGAAACTAACTCATTTGGCAGGCATATCTTGTGACATTTGCATATCTTATTACTGTAGATGCTTTTACATATTTCTTGTAATGCTATTTTAAGTTGGCACTTACAGTTGAATTTGCTACTTTATCTTGGTCATGCTACTTGCATTCCTATCTCCTGTTCGTATTTATTAAGCTAGAAATATGTACAACAATTGGTTTAGTATTTCCAAATCTGATAATTCTTCTTGGATGCTAATAGAAAAATGCCAAAAATGATGCATTAATTAATCAATAAGATCTCATATGTTTTGACTCCCTGTTCCATTTTTATACCACAACACTGATGGATCTCTCCCTCTCTTTTTCAGATTTCCACAAAGTATGAGCTGTGAATCAGTTTTATAGGAAAGCACGAAGGAAATAGTGGAATAAAACTTGATTGTCGAAAGATCAATTGGTTTCTTAAAATGGCTCAGCAAATGGCTTCAGTACCTTTGAATGATACAGTAGTTGTTGATGCCAAGCCCTTGCGTACATTAACTCCCATGTTCCCTGCACCACTAGGGCTTCACACATTCACTCCTCAAAACTCACCTTCAGTTGTTTGTGTGACCCCATTTGGACCATATTCTGGAGGCACTGAATTGGGGACGCCTGCTATTCCACCAATGTTTGCAGCACCCGCACCTGCTGCAGAAGCAGAACCTAGCCAGAGACAGCTGCATACAGCTAATGTGAATGGAGCTGCTCTTGCTAATGGTAGTCCAGTCAACAGTTTGGTCACACCTTTGCAAACTCCTCCTCCTGCTACACAGGAATCTGGTAAGAGGAAGAGGGGCAGGCCAAAGCGTGTGCCTGATACTACTGTTCCTTCGGCTCCTTCAGCTCCTACTATTCCGCCAGTTCATTCACTTCCTGTGGCTACTCCAGTTTCTTCAGCTCCTCAGGAAGGTAGCACTATTGTTTCCCTGACGCCTTCTTCAGGCGCCCTACAAGAATCTGGCAAGAGGAAGAGGGGACGGCCCAAACGTGTACAAGATGTTGCTGTAATGGCTCCTCCAACCTCCCTAGGAGATAGCACACCTGTTGTTCAGGCATTTCCAGGGCCCAGTGTTGATGAATCTGGTAAGAGGAAAAGGGGACGGCCCAAACGTTTGCAGGATAGTGCAGATATTGCCACTCCAATTCACTCAAAGGATAGCGAGTCCTCTCTCCAGCCAGATTCTGCTGCCGCATCTGCTGAAAGTGGTAAGAGGAAGAGGGGACGTCCAAAGCGCGTGCTTGATGGTTCAGCGACTCCATCAAGTCATTCAGGTCTTTCAATAGATGGTGATGCTGTTGACACAATCAAACGTGGACGACCTAGGAAAATTGACACCAATCTGTTACAGCTTCCATCATTAACTTCAGATGATCCTAGGCAAACTGCAGATAATGTACTCATGATGTTTGATGCCCTGAGGCGCAGACTTGTGCAGATGGATGATGTGAAACAAGTTGTAAAGCAGCAGCCTAACTTGAAGGCTGGGAGCATTATGATCAATGCTGAACTCCGTGTCAATAAGGACAAGAGGATAGGAGAGGTTCCAGGTGTTGAGGTTGGTGATATGTTCTACTTCAGAATTGAGATGTGCTTAGTGGGGCTGAATAGTCAGAGCATGGCAGGGATAGATTACATGTCTGCCAAGTTTGGTAATGAGGAGGACCCTGTAGCTATTAGTGTTGTATCATCTGGTGTATATGATAAAACTGAAGATGATCCAGATGTTCTAGTTTACACTGGACAGGGCATGTCTGGCAAGGATGACCAAAAACTTGAGAGAGGTAATCTTGCACTGGAGAGGAGTTTGCATAGAGGTAATCCAATCAGAGTCATTCGAAGCGTAAAAGACTTGACTTGTCCAACTGGCAAGATTTACATATATGATGGCCTTTACAAGATCAAAGAAGCCTGGGTAGAGAAAGGGAAATCTGGTTTCAATGTGTTTAAACACAAGTTGCTTAGGGAACCTGGCCAACCTGATGGCATTGCAGTGTGGAAGAAGACTGAAAAATGGAGGGAAAATCCATCATCTAGAGACCGTGTTATATTGCTTGACATATCATATGGTGTGGAAAGTAACCCTGTCTGCCTTGTAAATGAGGTTGATGATGAGAAGGGCCCTAGCCGCTTCACCTATACAACTAAATTGACATATGGGAATTCTCTGAGCTCGATGAGAAAGATGCAAGGTTGCAAATGCATAAGTGTGTGCCTCCCTGGTGATAACAACTGCTCTTGTACGCATCGAAATGCTGGTGACCTTCCTTACAGTGCTTCAGGGATACTTGTTAGCCGCATGCCTGTTTTATATGAGTGTGGTGATTCCTGCACATGTTCACAAAATTGCCGGAACCGAGTTGTACAGAAAGGTACGCAGATCCGTTTTGAAGTTTTTAAGACAGGAGAACGTGGTTGGGGCCTCCGCAGTTGGGATCCAATTCGAGCAGGCACATTTATCTGTGAATATGCAGGTGAAATCATTGACAGAAATAGCGTGAATGGTGAAGATGATTACATATTTGAGACTTCTCCTTCAGAGCAGAATTTAAGATGGAACTATGCACCAGAATTGCTGGGTGAACCTAGTCTTTCTGACTCAAATGAGACACCTAAGCAACTGCCTATAGTCATCAGTGCAAAACGAACTGGCAACATAGCTCGCTTTATGAACCACAGCTGCTCACCTAATGTGTTTTGGCAACCAGTTTTGTATGATCATGGTGATGAGGGATATCCTCATATTGCATTCTTTGCAATTAAGCATATTCCTCCAATGACAGAGCTTACCTATGATTATGGTCAGAACCATCCTAATATTCAAATGGGAACCCATTCTAGTTTTCGGAAGTCTAAAAATTGCTTATGTTGGTCCCCCAAGTGTAGAGGTTCCTTTGGCTAATAACCAGCCCTATAAGGAAATTATTGCATCGTAATATTCCAGGTTAGTGATTTCCAATTGCTTTCTTGACATACTTTTTCCAAAAATATTATGTCTCCTGCAACCATTGAGCTATGAGTTCTTGTGCTACTAGAGTTCTTTGGCTAATATTCTACTTCTGCATTGATGGTGCATGTGATGCTTATGGTGCATGTGCTACTAGAGTTCTTTGGCTAATATTCTACTTCTCCAATCGGGAAAACTGTATTTTAGTGCCTTTGGTTAAATTGATACTAGATGGTTTCTTATACTAATTTTAGGAATTCTGAACTCACAAGATATGGTAGTTAAAGCCTGTTTCTTTATATTCTCTGTGTTTTCACATTAGAAAATGGGTGTTGGCCTATCTTCGTCCGTATTCTTTGGACTGATAAAAGTTGCCAACTTTGCCAAATTGTAGGAGTTGGGAAATCCAAAATATAAAGTGCAACAGTGATGTTAGAAATTTCCATTGACCCGGTTGACATTTTGATGCCAAGCAGACTGATGAACACTAGTCAGGGAGGTTTGGACCTCTAGTGAAGCACTTGGCAAGTTTGTGACTTGTGTGCTTATTTGTTTGGCTTAGTTTTAGGTTATTGGAGGTCCACTGGAAGTCTGGAAGAGGCATCCTCTAACTAACTAGATTCAGCACTGTGCAGCAGACTCTAATACAACTAGTCAGCCTTTATGTTTGTAGTGGTTTTGGAAAATACTAGATGAGATGTGTTATTTCATTTTGTACTACCAATTTTCTAGCATTGTTCGAACACCAGATGTGATGTAATGTTTTTTGTCCTCATGTAAGATCTCCACAACTCTTATTAAATTTATGCCCTTCTCACATCATTTTAATTACTTAGCTTATTGATCTCATGTGCTTTTATATAATTGCATTGATTGCATTAATCATCTTCACAAGAGCTGCATGTCCTTTTCTTTCAGTTACACCTATAGATCTCTGCTGATCGACTTTTAAATTCAGCTCCCAAAATTCCGTCACAAGTTTATGAGAGTAACTGAATTGTCTTTACCAGCAGAAGCAGCTCTTCATGGTGGCTTGTATGAAGCAGCAGGGGTCTCCTAGGTGTGCCATGCACCATCGAATAAGTCCACCCCTCTTCATGTTAGAATGTGAAATGGGATGTGATGTGTTATGCACAAATCTTTTGTCATCTATTCGGCGCATTAAGTTGTCTTGTACTAGTTTTTAGTCATCCTCTGAGAATGCATGTTGTGCACTTTGTAGTGATACATGCGGAGTCCCCTCCTGTGATTTACCATTAAAAATTCAGTGCTTGTATAGGACGTCTTGTGTAGTTGCACTGCGTGCAAGTGTTAGTACACTGATATTCCGTAATTTTACTCCCCGTTGCAAACTAAATCAACTTATAGAACTGTACTAAGTCAAACTGTTTTTTTTTTTTGGCATGGAGGGAGTAGACAAGACACTAATATTTGTGGTGACAAATTATTATAACTAGATAAATTATGAAATATATTTTCATAATCTACTCATTTGTTTTTTAGATTTTTTTTATAAAGTTGGTCAAACTTAAGATAATTCGAATAAGAATGATTCTATGAATTAATTCAATTGGGAATGCAGGGATTACATTAGTAAGCTTTACTTTCTTAATAGGATTGTGACGATTTTTCTTATATCTGAATTAATTACCGCATCATCTATGTTGGCGCTTGATATGAAACTTAACTCCATGCTTGGATGCATATGCTTTCACAAGAAAGTTACCCAAAGTTGAAACAAGTCATTAGTTGTAGGATAAAATTAAGATGTCTGTAAACTATACAGAATCTTTAATTGTTCTCATTCAAACCATCAAAAGTTTTATAAGAGTATTTACAATATCAAATGAGCTTCATTAGATACATTATGAAAGAATTTTTCATATTTACTTTACCTCTTTGACGTCGTAGAGGTATAGCACTGTTCTCTACGCACAAGCTTTGGTAAAATTTCGTACGGTTTTGACTTCACAGCAGTCGAACCAAACAATTAAAAACATCTAGACCTATTGTAAGCTAAATGCAGACAAACATTGGGCCAACAATCTTTCATTGGACTGGTTCATTCGAGCCCATTTCGAAGTAATAACATTCATTCATATTTCATCTCCGGCAGCAACCTAAACTATATGCTCATTTCTTCTTCTTTCTCCCTCATTGAAAAATAAAATGAAATTTACGAATTCTAGACGATGCCATCATAGTCAGTGTTCTCTCTATGCCCCAGAAACTTCCAGGAAGCTTCGGAACATCTCGGAGTCTTCTTCGCACCAAGAGCAGTACAAGATACCCATCCTGAATTTCTCCGAAACGACGGCATCTTTGTAGTCGTTCGTCGTATGTGCTCGACTAGCTGCTATAAATGGTTGAGATTGCAGACGCCACGAAACGTTCTTATGAATGGCTCCACCCCTTCAAGTGCTCTGGCCGTCATTTCGCCCAGGCACGGTTCTAAATTCCGGGAACATTTGCAAATTTTAGACACCATTTGAAACAAGTCTAGTATGCTCATAGGCTCATACCACTGTGCTGTGTAGTGTAGGATTCTTGCGAAATCCCAGGGTTTCAAACGGGGTCAAGGACAACATGTTGGCAAAGATTGTGAACGGTGACTTTCTGGTTTCTCTCGCGTCGTCCCTGGTGACGCTCGTCCTGCGCCCGCTGGTCGCCGACGCCGTCTCAGTCGCCGGCAAGATCGCGGCGTTCGCTAGGGCGGCTCTGGAGTTCCTGGCGCGTGACGACACCGTCGTTGACTGCTCCCTACTTGACGACGGGGACGATCCTCACCCTCCGCCGGGTTTGCAGCTTCGGCCACACAGTGCAGACGAACCACCGGTGGTGCTGACCTGTGGCGATGCCGTGGCCGTCACGGCGCGGCTGGGCCTATGCAGGTGGACGTGCCGCGGCGGCGGGGGCGGCTCATCGGAGTGCCGAGCGTGCGGCGCCGCAGTGGTCGTCACCGAGCTGCTGGCAACGGGGGTTGGTGGTGGGAGCGCGAGCGAGTGGGAGCTGGAGGAGGCGTTCAATGTGTTCGACCGCGGCGAGGACGGGTTCATCTGCGCGGCGGAGCTGTGGGCCGTCATGCGGAGGCTCGGGTTCTCGGAGGGCACGCGCTACGAGGATTGCCAGAGGATGATCAGCGCCTTTGACAACGACGGCGATGGCAGGATCAGCTTCCCGGAGTTTAGGAGAATGATGGAGAGTGCTGCCTGCTAGCGTCGCCGTTGTTGAGGAGGGTGGTGAGGTATGAACAGGATGGATTTGGCCGCTGGGAAAATGCAAAAATCTGAATACAAATCCAATAACTAATTGGGAACGAGCCACAGTAGCTTTAAGTACTGTAAATAAAAGCATTTTATTTCAGAGATGTAGCAACGTAGGGTCAAGGAAAGTCACACGAATTTAAAGAAACGCTAAGTGGACTCGTAACCAACCATTCTAGGCACGCTTCGCCTAAACGGTTGTGGAGCTCATTTACATATCGTTTAAATACTACATAGCGGTAATACCGTTTCCATTTAATTGGCCATTCATCACAGTTTAAACTTTCGTTTTCCACTAGAAATTTACGCGGCTTTGCCGCTTATGGCCAGTGGTTAGCTATGTATTATATGTATATAGGTGTTTTTGTTTTGGTTGTTTTATATGCGTGACATGATGTAGTTATATATGCGAGTGTGCAGAATGTCATATATATAGTGAAGTATTTTGGTTCGTATATATATGTATAATTCATTATCAGGAAATGATAATTTCTGTCAAAAAGTAAATTATCCTGTTGCTTCAAATTTATTTAAAGAGAATATTCATCATTTGCCGCGCATGACCATTGTTAGTTTTTTTTTCTTTGTAGTTAGGTACATGAGTATGGATAATAGTAGGTGAATTGTTCTTTTTTTTGTTGTTGTTGTTAGGTATATGAATATGAATAATGGTAGGTAGCTTAATTTTTGTTTATGCAATGTATTAATATTTTTATTCGTGTTATTTAGTAATTATCATTTGTGGATCGTTCTACATGTTAATTGCGGAGTCTAAATTTTGCTTTCTATTTTTTTCGAGTCCTATAAAAATCGACCGTGAACTCCTTCTTAAATTAATTTATTAATTGAGCGTGGTATATTTTCACATACCCAAAGCATGGTAATTTTAGACCCAAACCATAGCAAAATTCTTATAAAGCCAAACCATGGTAAATTTTCAGACTTAGCCATTTTTTCATATACCCAATCCATGATAAAAATTCATTTTAAAATTCATTCAAATCAAATAGTCATCAAATAAGTTTGTGGAAACAATTCGTAAATTGAACTGTTCATGTCGAAGTACATCTCGGCCCACTTAGGCCCAGCGGCCCGCTTTAGCCGCGTGATCCGGTGCGCCCCGCGTCTAGGCCTTAACGTGGGCCCGGGCCGGGAAAGCGGCCCGGCGGCGCGCCCTCGTGGGCCGATTCTAGCCCAACTAACGTGAGCCGTTGATCTGCCTTCTTGTGAATCCGACGGCTGGGAGACAATTCGAGTGAACAAAACCCAGCAGCCGGCCATTCCCCTAACCCTAGCTTCATTTCACTTCCTTCTCCCTGTCTCCTCTTTCCACCGAACACAACGGAGCGGCGGCGGCCATTCGTGGCCGGCAGAAGACGGAGGTGGCGGCGTCGCCGCGGGCCCCCTCGCCGGCGTGCGTGCTCGCCCACGGCTGAGCGCACCGCCGTCGAGCGGCCTCGCGGGCGGTGCCCAGTCCGCGCGCCCGAGGCGAAGGCCTCATGGTGGCGTGACCTCGCCGTCCGGCGGTTCCTTTTCGTCCCGCGCGCCGGCAAAAGGGATGGCCGACGGCGGTGATGGGACGGCCGGGCCCAGGTAGGAGTACCCCTTCTAGATCGCTCCCATTCTCTTAGGGTTTCGGTGTTCGTCCCGATTCGTTGGAATCGCTCATCAATTTTCTCTAAGTCTTTTCCCCCCAAACCGATCTCTTCTTTTGGTCTAGGGTTAGGTTTTCATTTCGTTCTTGATTTTCTTTCGCGCCCCGATCTGTTGTTCGGGGTTAGGGTTAGGGTTCATCGATCCCGATCCGGAGGTAGGCCGGCATGGACCGATGTTTGATTTCGGTAAAATTCTAGGGCCTTTTTGCAAAAAACGAGAGAGGGTGGTGGACGGGGATTATATTTTGCCAGAGGTCGAGGATTTTTTTTTTTGCAAAACGGCCGGGGCTCGCCCGATCTGGGCCTTCCATCCGCCCAATTGGACGGCCTCGAAAAGCGGGCGACGTGGCCACGCTGAGAGGCCAGAGAATGTTGCGCGTTTCGTATTGTAGAGATGTGTTAAGTGGATGTGTAGCCTGAATAATAGCTAAACAAGTGACTGACTGATATATGAGAAGGTCTGGCGGATTTTTTTAAGAACTACACAGTACAACACAGGCGCCCATAAAACGCACGCACACTCCGACCAAACAATAACCCCATAAAGGGTTTTACAAGGGAAAACAATAAGCCAATTTCACCAATAACCCCCCTCCCCCTCGCTCGGAATATGAGCAAACAACGACACAACCACATATGTTCAAGGCCGTATCCTATTTTTAAGGTTTGGTAGACCAAAGACATAATCAACCAAAGCCCCTACTCAGTCTCTCAAAAGTAGGAGGCCTTGAATTCTTCCCTCAAACCTTCATTACTAGGGGCTCGATGAGTGACCTGTTTTTATGTTTTTTTGTTTCCCCTCCCACTCCTGTTTGGATCCTGCACACACACAACCCCTCGACCACTATTGTGCCCACTTTTGTGGCATCTGTTGCATGCCAGTCTTTTTGATGGAATCCACCACGTGCCAATCCTTGATCCCTAACACCCATCACCAGCATGTACCATCCTCGATAACTGGTATCACACGTCTTCTGTCCGGGTAGCCTCCACCCCCGTACCTCCCCTTGATCGCCTACGTCTCCCAACCCTCCTCCCTTAGAAATCTCTTCGCGAGCATTACCTCCTCCCCTTGGCACACCTTCCGCCCCCGACTGAGGCTCCATCTTACATGCCCTCCTCCTTAGCAACTCCTTCCCTGGAGCGACGTGGAGTCATAGCCCAATTGCATGACACTGCCTACCCTCCTCCTTATGACGTCTCTAATAAGGACTAGAGAAAAAGGTGAGCTTGTCGATACCTCACGAAAACCGAGCATCAACGGGAGTTTGCAGTCCCTATATATCTCATTTAATCTAGGCTTTTGCCTTATTTGCATTTCTTTGGTTGTGTGCTTTACCTTCCTATTCTAGCTTTCTATGTTGGTTGATAGGATGTAATTTAGGATACAAAACTCTTATGTTAGAGATAGCAAGTACTTAGCAAAAGTATAGTAGAAATCTAGACAGATATCTTGCATATGTTTTGATATGTATGTTTTAGTTGACCTTGTAGTTTTAAATTGCATATTTTGCCCCTCTTAGGCATCATGGTCCTTTCAACTACTGTGAGACCTATTTTCAGAAATGGTAATAATAAACTATTTATAGTTGTGGCTGCCATACCTATTGATAAGCATCTCTCTCTCTCTAGAAACCCAGTATTTCTAGAGAGGCCGGTTCTAGTCTCAAAATAATCTTAGAAACTCAACCAATCCTAGAAATTGATTTCCTCTTGGCTCAAAAAGAAAGTGATTTGTTGATATGAACAGAGCGATAACATGATCTGCAAGTAATAAAGACGGGAAAAGGACCAACCAACCAACCAAACAAACAAAACAGCACGACATCATTTTTAGGTCTGCCTGCATGTGCACCGCAGTTTTTAGAATAGAAAAAAAATCTGTAAAACATACGGAGTAATTGTGTAGTAGGAACTGTTCGGTGGTCCTAATGGGCTCTATAATACACTAGGTCTGCATGGGCTGCAATCACATGGGCTGAGGTTTAGACAAGAGATTTTTTGGCTACTGGCGGGCCAAAATTTCCGCACGAATCGGACTTTGTGGTTTCGTGCAGCCCATATGGTCACTTTTTTACCGAACGGACATGCATATGCTCACTCACAAGCGAGGAATCAGACCACGTTATAAAATCCTCATACTCATGTTTAAAGCATTCACAAAAATAACAAAAAACTAGTTTACAATCGTAGACACAATATGGCCATTCATATAAGAGGAAAAAGGCCAGAGCCGATGTCTGCAGGGTTTGACAAGTCTTACATGTTTCATCAGAAAAAAGATAAGTCTTGTACAGACATATCTTTCAGTGGTGGAAGTATGTATGTACGGAGCCATACAGGGTCACATCGATCCTTGTATCTATTCTGAGTGGAATATGGAATGTGGCGAGTAGAGTGCAACCTTTTGGCTGACATGAACGTGAACAAGTCACGAGTGCAATAAGATGATCGCAGAAGACTTGTCCTTTGTGCTGTCCTCTTGTGATGCTCTTGAGAGATAACATGACAGGAAGAAAGGAGAGGCTGCTAGTAGATAGCCAGTAGATTGCAAATTGGGCAATGCTGAGGTACACCTTTTACCTATGAGGAGGTAATATCTCAAATCAATCTAGACCGTTGAGTTTTTCACAATTTAATGAATTACTAAATATAAGTTAATAAATCTAAGAAAACAAAAACAAAGCACCTGCATCCCTCTAATCACGGGAGAGGAAATCCCGCATGCCGACCCCCTAATCACGGGAGAGCTGCGCCAGATGGATTCGTCTGATTTTTGCACGGTGTTTTTTTTTTGGCTCCTGCGGTCATGGTTTTGAGTAAAAGTGCTTGTTTTTTCCCCTATAATTAGAACATACTGGCCACTAATGTTTTTTTAACATGGACACGTAAATAACGTACAAAGTGCTTGTTTCCCCCCTATAATTAGAACATGCCGCAACTAATGTTTTTTTAACATGCATGGACACGTAAATCACGTACTAATCAGAACGGTGCTGTTTGGCACCTGCGGTCACGCATTGAGTAAAATTAAGTGTTTGTTTTCCCCCCTATAATTAGAACATACCGGCAACTAATTTTTTTAACATCCATGGACACGTAAATCACATACGCTAACCACACGTAAATCAAACGTACCCTAACATGCATGCCATATCAATCACGGATTGCATGTATCAACGAAATCTAAAAAACACATCTTTATATTTAAAACGTTCCTTGTTTACCTTATTTTATAAATACAAATTAAATAAATATTATTACCTACTAAGAGGTAATAGATGATGATGGCCGTTAGATCGGAATAAATAGACGGTCCACAGTCATTTCGGAGTACCGCAGCAAAAGCCTTGCAAATTTACAAGGTCAGACACTTACAGTGCAGGCTCTACACAGAGTCTAAGACTATTTATTATCCTCCTTTTTATGGTATTTTTCTGATGTGATAGTATATTTATTGAAGAGAGAAAAACCAAATCCATAATCTTCGATGTAATAAATAGACTTAGACTCTATGATAGAGTCCTGCATTGTGAGTACCTTCAAACCCAACACAGGTGGGTGGTTAGTTAATTACTTTCAACGACTAGTCTATTGAAAAACCAATTCTTTGGAAGAGTGATATTCGTGATGATGAGTGCTGGAACCTTTACTCACCGTATACATATATATTTATTTATTATTTATATTTGTGCAACATGTCATGCTTTTATTTTGTGTTTTAATTACCTCCTAGAGAAGAAGATCATCATAGGTTAGACTTAATTAGGATTATAGTTGCTGTAGGTGTTGTTAACCTAGCTTCTAGCTTTAGGGTTGGATAAATAGAGAGCACTACATAAACTTTGTTGAGCACATCTCGCTGTTATTTGCTTAATTTGACCTCTAGAAGTAGCAATTTTTTTGGTGATATAATTCAATCACTCTCTTATAAATCACATCACGAGCTTTGCAGTTGCATGCAGCACCCAGAATTCCCTTCAGCATCTACACCGCACCGCATAGACATATGCTAGTTTTTTTTGGGACATCAGGAGGGTCAAGGATCCTACTAGTTATAGAGATAGTAGTATATATCCAAAAAAAATTATACGAAAGGAGAGTGATCGATCAGGAAAAATCAAGAAACAAAGAAAAAGACATGGATGGCGTTGTAGGGGACCCCATGCTTGACAGCATGCATCGATGCCCTATATGCTAGCGGGAACATGGATAATGAAAGGCGTTGGAAGCTTGACAGTGATAGTACACTGCACTACTGCACGGCCATGTGGATTATTTGGCATCGTCTGAAGCTGTGATGACGAAAGCTTAATTAGTTTGCCTCGGTTTAATTTGTAATCAGAGCACATTGTCATACGTACTTAGTATGGGCGCTACCGGTGGAATTGCGTAAACTGGCTTTATTTGAGCAAACTCAAGTGGTTAATTCATGGCGCAAACTGGTTTGCGATTGTCAAAAACCTGAGCTGGTATTTGTAGATTTTGGAATGCTAGAAACAATGATCCTTTTGCTTCGTGCAATAGGTTTTGTTTAATACTCTTAATCTGCCAAATATACTTATGTGTAAGTATGGTATACCATTATATATAATTAATAAATTATCACGTATTGAAGATATACATAGTTCATGTGATGAAATTTGGTAAATGAACCATTATAATTCTTCCTCTACTTGTGATATGCTAGGTCTTCCGTTCCATTTACAGGATACTGTGGTTTAATTCATCCAACCTAAGTTGAATTGACCGTCCAAAAAAAAAATTACCCCAAGGAATTCATACATGATATTCTAGCTCGATCTAAAAGAACACAAACTAAGATTATTAGTATACACATACCAAGATTAGCAATCTTCGATGTTTGCCGCTTGATGCATCAAAGCACAACATATACCATGATGTACCAACAAAGGGCGGCATTGTAATGGACTCCATAAAATTTTTGTTGAAACTAGGAATCCTAATACTTGGTCTTAATAGGTAATCCACAGATACATTTGTCAAATTTTTTTTAATCTGATGGAAACAATTATATGTGTTACGTGCCATACAGGTATGAACATCCTTTCAGCTATCCTGAGTGGAATATGAAATATAGTGATTGGTCCAACGAATTGCCAGGCCGGAGTAACTTTCAAGGACTAGTCCATCAGCAACTGTTGCTTGGAGAGTGATGTTTTATTTCTGTGATGGTTGGTTGCTAAAAGATAATTTCCAAAACTTTTATCTAAATTACCAGCTCTGCCATTATGATATAAAATTTAAAAGAACCCCAAATTTATATCTGAATTACCCCGATCTTCCTTGTTCTTTGAATAATTCATGTTCAAATGGTTTCCTTTCCTTATTTATTTTTAGAATTTTGGAGCATTTCATGGAGACAAGTATTTTAGCTACTTTCTGAATTTCTTTCTCCAAATCAATGCTAGCACATGAGAAGAATTCTTGGTCATTGATTGATTCCATCCGTTCACAAGCACATCTGATTTTGGATTTACCTCAAATCCCCCTTTTCTAGGTTTTCCAAATATTTGATAAATTGGCGAGAAAAGTTTTTTTGGGGGGATTTCTTAGGTGGATTAGATTGTTCGTGACGTTGAGATGTTGTGGTTAAACTCTCAGTTCTTTTATATATGTTTTGGGCAATTTGAATAATTTTTCAGTGGAGTATGTGATACAGTTCTTGTCAGACTGTTCTGTTCATGAGTTTTTTTTTCTTTCTATTGCCCTTCAGTGATTGTTGTTCGTCTTTAAGTTCTGTGCTGCAGGCTTTTCCTTTTGGCCAATATGTAGAGGTGGATCAGTGCAGCCGCCTGTAGAGTAATCTCGCTGGATATCTTATTCAATGACCCTTGTCTGCATTCTCTCTGGCTGTCTGAATTATTTTCAGCAGCGTGTCTTTATCTCTGCTTTCTCTTTTCTTCATTACAAACATCAGTTTGGCTGTCTGAATTACATACTAAAAATTTCTTGTTGCAGAGCCACAACTGTCCACAACTGTTTGACAGGAAATCATTCCCTACCTCCCTATCAAGCACTTCAGACATAGCATTCCACAAAGCTCTTCAGACATAGCCTTCCACTAGCCTTCCACAAAGCTCTTCAGACATAGCCTTCCACAAAGCTACTATGTCTGAAGTGCTTGATAGGGAGGTAGGGAATGATTTCCTATCCATTGGACAGTTGTGGCTCTGCAAGAAGAAATTTTTAGTATGTAATATGTTTTGTGCTGCTGCCCCGTGGAGGCTTTGGAAACTAAGGAATGATATTTGTTTTCAGGGAACACAATGGATGGACCTGGAGAGTCTACTCTTCAGCATTGCAGCCATGCTGCACTCTTGGATGATACTCTGTCCCCAAAAGAGAAGACCAGAATTCTCAACAAGGCTGATGAAACTCAGGGCTACGGCTACAAGACCAAGCAGGATATGCTTTCAGATAAGAACGTCGACGAATGGGACTTGCTGATGTTCAAGAGAGCTTTGGACTGGGGGGATGCTGAAGTCCCAGAACAGATCAAGATGAAGTTGGAAGCTGGAGGGAATCAGAGCTATGGAGGGAAGAAATGGTTCAGCTTGTCAGGTCTAAGTGGTGGTGTTTAGTAGGAGGGTGTGATGTCTCGGTTGCCTGTTGTTGGCGAAAGTCTTTTATTAGCTGGTTTGTGTCCTATTGAGTACTCTGGAGTATCTCTAAACTGGTGGATGGGTATTCTCACCTGAACGCTGTAAACGTTGGTGGTCCTTGCTTTGCAATGACAGGGGTTATGCCCTTTTACTCTAAAAAACATCTGTTTGGCTGGTAGCCAGGAATTGTTTTCATCTGAGAGCTACATTGATCTAATCTTTGCATGCTTGTACCTCAGCTGGTAGTTGCTCCGTCCTTGACCAGAGGTTAGCGTCACATGCCATTCAGATCTGCATCAGTAATTTATTTTTTGAACTCGAGTGTACGCACTCTACTACCGGTTATTGCAGTATGTTTGTGTGAGGATTCATAGGAGTCAGCCGTTTCATTCCGACAGTTCACTACAGCTCCACGGTATATAACGGTCATAAATGACATAGCAGAAAAATAGAAATAGCGTAGCGCAGGAGCTCTTTCCAGAGGCTATAGCGACGCTATAGTGTTGCTACAGCATGCTACAGTGCTTTGAGCCTTTGAGTAAATTCCTAATTATTCCTAGGTCAACACATCAAGTGTTGGTGTGTTGTATCTTGACAATTAGAAGAGAGACAAGTTGGTTTGTAATTAGAGGTACGCCTTTATCGAAGAATTTTTATTGACTCATATTTACCCCCTTGATTCGCCATATCAGTCTTTCAAACATAACAGATAGTTCTGTAGTTAACTGGTAGAATAATTTTAAAATTGTAAAAGTTCTGATGGAATCCTAGTTCTGAAGCATCATATATGTACATGCCATACAGGTAGTTACAGTGTGCAAGTGTCACTACATCCTTATAGCTATCCTGGGTGGAATCTGAAATTTATTGATCCATGAAACCTTTCGCTGATCTGAATGCGGACAAGTTAGCATTGCTCACAAAAGATTTGTCCTTTTGCACTTTGCTCTTGTGATACTCTCCAGATAAAGTGACAAGAAGAAATGAGCGAGAGGTAGTAGCCAGTCGATTCTTATCTCACATGCGTATTGTTAGCCAATCGATTCAGGTCTCACGTACAGAAAGCAGACTACTACGTTACTGGCACTGCTGCATCCTGCAGTGTATAGACTTCAACACATCGATATACATCGCAGGGTTGCTTTCAGCGACTAGACCATTAGCGTCCAGTGACAATTTCTTATGGAGAGTGATATTTTTATTTCTGTGATGGCCGCTTGCTGATCTCTCTCTATATACGATAACATTTAAGATACCCGACGACGTATGCGGCCAAGAACGTCAGGAAGCAACAGGAACATGGATGCCGTTGGTGTTTGTATGGTCATGTGGATTATTTGGTAGCTATAAAGGCATGGACACCAAATTAAACTTTAGGCCATGTTTCAATCCATCTGTCAAAACATAGCTAGGTTTGTCTAAATAGGTGAGATTAGTTGTCCATTGGACACCTAGCTAACAACTATCTTACTGCGAACATATGGCTTTTCCATAGCCTCTGTGTTGTGCTGAGTGATTGTCAACATGGCAACACAAAGTGTGTGTGTGCGTGTGTTCTACTAACCGTGGCACGCGGATTCGTGCCAAACAACGGTGTCTCTTGGTTTGTGTTGTCTGCAGGTGTCGAGCTCGGAGACGATGGTCGACGGTGCGGTGAAGGTCAAGTAGGGCGTGCCGTGCTGACGGACCGGCGGTGAAGGGCGGACGTTAGGCTTGGACTGAGGGACCTTGAAGCCGGGCGGCTAGCCGTGGTGGCTGACAACTGGGACATCGACAAGCGCAAAGTGTACACGGCGGGGGATGCGTACGGGCTACGCTACTCGCGGATGGTTTGGTGGTTTGTCCTCAAAACCATCGACGACGGTTTGGTGGTTTCGCCTCAAAACCATCGACGGAGGGTTTCCCGGGCTTTGCCTCAAAACCTGGGCGGAGGTCCCACGCGGATGGATGGCACGTGGCGGCAGCGGGGAGATCGCTTGGAAGCGAGGCTACTGGTGAGGAGGCGCGGTGGCCGTCGGATCAAGTGAAATTTGAGTTGGACCCTTATGCCCCTGGCTGAGTGGTTTGGCTCTTCATGTATCCAAGGGCAAAGAGGGAATGTATAACAGGCCCTATAAATAAGGGTGAGGGGTTCCCTTCCCCTCCACCTCTTTCATTTTGCATTTTTCCTTTAGGGCTTCTTCTTATAGTTTCTTGGTGAGAGAGAGGTCTGCAAATCTATGATTTGTACTCGAACCAAAGTTGTGTGGCAAGCAGAGTGCCAAGTCTCTGCTGTTTCCTCTGGGATTAATCACCTGTCTTTGTTTTTTGTGATGGACTTTTGGTTCTTCTCGAGTTTTCTCTTCCCCTTTTAGTTCTTGGTGTGTTTTCTTCGATTCGAGATCGTTTTAGTTCGGTGTGCTTTACGACCGCTTCTTCTTCCAGAGCCTTTGCACACACTTCGTCTGCTTTGCTAAGAGCCTTCACACCTCCGCTCCCGCAAGTCTGCAGCCTCTGCTTTCAACTCCCGCAAGTCTGCAGTCTCTGCTTTCGGCTCCCGCAAGTCTGTAGCCTTTTCTTGCAGTCTTTGCAACCAGCTGCAAGTCTGCACCCTTCGCTCCTATTTGTTTGGGGCCTTCGCACCTGGCTCACTCAAGTCTGCAGTCTCTGCTCTCGCTTTGCTTAAGGCCTTTGCACCTGGCTACCAAGAGTCTGCAGCCTTTGCTCTGCTCCTGTTTTGCTTGGGGCCTTCGCACCTGGCTCCCGCAAGTCTGCAGCCTTCGCTCCAGCTTCTGTTCGTTTGAGCTCTGATTGTTTTACCGCTTCTTCCGCTTTGTGGTGATCCGCTGTGTTTCTTGGGAACATCCACCCTCGCAATAGGGTCGTGATCATCACCGGTTTGCGTATCGCTTCTTGGGGGGTGCTTTGTAGAGCCAAGGACCAAAAGTTTCGAAAGAAATTTTGAGGCTCCCATTCACCCCCCTCTGGTCGCTTTTGACCAGTCCTTCACTTACAGATATCCTAACCCAGCTAATAGTATCTAATAATATTGCAAAAAATAGACTTTTGTTCTTTTAATTATCCATATTCTTGTGTCCCACTACTATCAAATAGAAACGGGGATGACACTATAAACAAACCACCAATGCATCCACCTTTAGCTAGTTGATTCAAGCAACACAAGGCTACTTGGTTTTGAGCCATGCGTGCCGCTAGCTTAAATTGGTTTTGAGCCACACGTACAAGATTGAGTGGTACATGATACAAACTGGTTTACCATTATCTGGGCTTGGCATTTGTAGACATGGAATGTTGGAAGTTTCATCCTTTGGCTTCGTACACTACTACAGATTTTCATATCACAGCCGGTTCGCAACCCTCATCACTGACGGAAAGTGAACCGGCAGTGAGCAAGCGGTAGTGTTGTGGGTGGTGCATCACAGCCGGAATTTTCACCCCGGCTGCGATGAGCACACAACACTGCCGGCGCGTAGAATGCCCCGGCAGTGTTATTCGATGACAACACTGCCGGCTCTTCTTAGGACCCGACAGTGTTGTAAGCGCGAACACTGCCGGCTCATTCCAGGAGCCGCCAGTGTTGTTAGGGCCAACACTGCCGGCTGGTTCTTCGAGCCGTCAGTGTTGTAATACACTACACTGCCGGCTCGTAGAATTAGCCGGCCGTGTTGGCTCTGACAACACGACGGCTTGTGCAACGAGCCGACAGTGTTGTTCGGAGCTTAAAGACGGCTCGTTGGCCAAACGGCGGGCAGTGATGGTGGTTTTTTTAATTTATTTTTTTAAAATTTTAAATAAATTATATATTTTAGTTTTTATTTTATAATGCTTTATTGTTTAAAATAATGTACTTATAATTATAATTATATTAATTACAGTTACAATAATTATAATTATATTAATTACAATTATAATACAGCATCCAGGTTCCTTCCAACATGTTCTGTACAACCCTCAAAATGTACTTCTAGTTCAATGAAATAAAAATTACATGAGACGATTAACTTGGTTTGCCAACTCTTCCTTGTACTTCCCTTCGGCTCGAGCAATTGAAAAATAATCCATTCTTCGAAAGCACCATGGTGTTGATGAAGTCTGCCAACTCCGTTTGGAATGCGGCGACTTCGAAGTCTAACAACATTTGGTGCTTTTGTTTCTTCCGCTGTCATTCCAAAACGCAAACAAGGAATCAGTACAATCATAATTTATTTAAATTATTAACAGACATAGAAAAGAGGATTATACTTACAAGCTCATCTGGCTCGCTCGCACTGTAGCCGAGGAATCGAAACATGGCCCACATCACATAGAAACCGCATTGGGCGTTGCCCTTAGGCTGCTTCAAGTACGCGATCTTTTTCATTATTTGAATCTTGAATGCTCTTTGCGTCGGGCCTCTATATCTTGTTCGAAGCCCGTGTAAAAATATTGAATAGGGGGAACATTAGAAAGACACATGTGTGATCGATAATAATATGTTATTAGTATCACTTACTTATTGAATAGTTGCAACAAAGTGGATCCAAGTCCTTAAGTGGAATCTTCTTTGAATTCCACACCTCGATCAGATTGGTGTCAAGATCGACGGTGATGAAAGCCCAATGATCTCTGCAATCACATGATCTAAATTAACAAATAATCTTGACAGACAAGAGAAGTATAAAAACAAAGGTGGAGAACTCATACTTGAAGTTGTAGGGCAGAAGTATCGTGGTTTTCCCATTCTTCACGAACTCTTCGAAAATTGGGACCAAGAGATTTAGCACCTCGTCCGGATTACTGATGATAAGCCCTTGATTGACTCTGATGGGGTCAATGAAGCCTAAGTTTTTCCATTTCTGCTTTATTGAAGCATAGCACCAAATTAACCTGCATAAAAACATTCAAAGTTGAAAACAATTAACAGTTGGTGACTCGAAAGAGCATTACTTAGGATTTCATGTGTTTACGGTACTTACATAGTCCACAATGTCATGTGTTGTACATCGAGGTTTTTTTCCCTGATATAGCTGAAAAAGAGCCTCGTACTCGATGTCCACCTTCTCTTCTTCTGCATAGTAGTAGACTAGCTTCGGAGGGATAATAGCCATAAATGCAAAATCCTGGTGCTCTGAGCTGACGGCCATGTAATATTCGTGCAACTTACGCATCGGCGTGGGAAGATTTTCGTACTCTTCATCGGAGACCAAAGGTGCTCCGTATTCAAACTTACGCGCCAATGGTGCCGTCCAAACTGAATCCCAATACATCTCCTCGGCTACTTCCCTGGTCATCTCTGGACATCCTCGGCACAATTCATCTATCTTTCTTATATGCTCTTTGAACTCTTCGTCGGCCTTTTCATTATTGTACTTGTTCTATGTGTGCCTTTCATATTCGTTCCTCTTCAAAGCCAGAGGAAAATCAGCGATGAGATTAAAAAAGGTACATACTGGGACTTGGGTATTCTGGCTGTCCACAGTTCGTCCATCGGGTTTGAAGTGCTGCCACTGAATGGCCTTCAAGTTTTGCCCTTGATCGCCATGGGCAGCATTAGAAACCGATGCCGAGGACCTTTTCCTTGACTGCGAGGATGTTGTCATTGCCTGCGTCCGAGGACGATGAGAAGCATGTCCTCTAGTCCCGGATGTAGAGCGACCGGGATTCGCTTTTCTCGCTCGGGTTCCTGAAGAACCCACTGTAAGAGGAGGGGCGGTCTCCTGAGGAAGAGGAGGATTCTGCTGACGAGGTGGAGAAGGCGAAGGAGCAGGAGGACTCTGCTGACGCGGAGGAGGAGGGGGAGGAGTCTGCTGACGTGGTGGAGTCTGCTGAGGCGGAGGAGGAGGAGGAGGAGGAGGGGGGAGGAGTCCGCTGACGTGGTGGAGTCTGCTGACGAGGTGGAGGAGGAGGAGGCAAAGGAGCAGTAGGCTGCTGGCGCGGAGGAGAAGGAAGAGGATTCGGCTGACGCAGAGGAGACTCCTGATGAGGACGAGGAGAAAAAGACAGGGTTGATGGCAATTGAGGATGTCCCCTGCTCGGAGATGCTGAGTTGTGGGGCGAGGGTTCGCATTCGTCCTCTTCATCAGAGGACATCTCGTGCTCAAGCTTAATGAGGCGCTTGCTCCACGCCACAACAAATCCTATGTTCTGCTCAAGTTTTGGCATGTCCTCCGATGCAGGGTGGTCGATGGGTATCCTTCCGTACTTCTTCTTGAGTACCTTGTCAATGGTGACTTTGGCGTACCCCGGCGGAATTGGGGTGCCTTTAATGGTCCCATCTAACATGGGTAAGGCTTGGCCGAGCGCCACCTTGTCATTCGTCCATTGTTGCTTCATGTACAGCTTGACATTCACACGGTCAGTGATGCTATCGATCGGGTGAGGCACATCCACATCTGGTTCACCAACAGGGGTGGACCCACAACTGCTGCAACCCCGTGCTTGTGGTCCTTGAGATTGTTGGGACACAAGTTCTCATTCGACCTTCTCTTGAACTAGTTGATCTAGTTTGGAGTTCCATCTATCTTCCACATCCTTAAGCATCTTGAGTGTCTCCTCCTCTCTTGCCTTCTTACTCCTTTTGCGGCTCCGATAAGTTTCCGCATCATCCGGGAAACCTAGCAACCAACTAGCAACCCCGGCTCCTCTGGTGCGGCCACCATGCTCCTTGTTCCCGAGTGCTTGGGTGAGCACATCGTTCTCCCTGTCAGAAGTGCGAGACCCTTGAATCACCTCCTCGGTTATCTCGGAGATCCTCGAGACGAGGGCACTCATGTCCGGATCATCTACGCCTTCACTCTTTGGATGATTTAAGACGCTAAAGCTCCCATCATTACCATGACGACACTGCCTCGCGATACGTAACATTATAGATCCGGCCTCGCCAATGGGCGGTCACAACCTCAACGCCGCTTCAATAAGCTCGATCGCTTCTCAAGTTCTTTTTGATAAACATCAAGAAGCTTGGCATATCCACGAGAGCCGCAATGATGAGGCAGTTTGTTTTTCATCGAGTTCTCCTTATTCTGCGTGCTAAGGGTTTGGAACTCCTCGGAATCACAGTGAGTCATGAACTCCTCCCAGTAGGGCCCCTAATAGGCCAACTTTGAGTTACTACAAAAATTTGGTTCTGCACTACCAACGATATACTTCCTGTAACACTCACCCCTGAAAGTCTTGAAGCATGATGACATTATTTCATAGGCTCTTTTCTGGGCTAAGGGTTTGTCATACTAATCTTCCTCTGGGAATGTGAAATACTTTGGGAGCTCCTCGTTCCATATTTGAAACTTGATATTTTCGGGAACCACAGATGGGTCCGTATCTTTCCCCTGCGTTATAGTACTTCAAGGGGATAAATTTCCTTACAAGGTTGCCGATGACCCCTGAGTACTTCTTCACAGATTTCTCTGGTGCAAAAGGGATACCGCGTTCATCATCGAATGTGTTGATCGGCAACTTGCCTTTAGGAAGTTGTGTCGGCCCTCGCTTGGTTCTGACTCTAGTATTACCACTGCTTGCCTGCGGCTCACCGGTATGCGGTGGGTCGGTGACCAGCGAAGGAACCTGCTGGAGAGAACGAGTAAGTTAATACCCTGTCAATGCAGTAGTGGGTGTGCCTACGTCATCAAATGACACCTAAGTTACCTCGTTAGCCTGCTCTTCTTGCTCTTGTTGCAGGTTCAAATAAGTGCTCGGGCTCTCTTCTCCCTGCTCGTGAGTAGCGGCCTCGTTGTCACCGACAACATTAGCTGCTTCATGCTCCATCTCGACTCTACGGCTACGAGAAATCTGGTGATGAACCATGGATGTGAATTGACCATGGTCAGTCAGTGTTGTGGATCATATGACGAACCATGGCACTAATTATCAATTTAGCACTAAACTAATAACAAGACAATCCACAATTACATGCTTGTTTATATATTTGACCTACAAAAATGATGTACATATTTGACCTACAAATAGGATATATATCTATGACCTACAAGTGCCTACAAATCAGGTACACACTAGCTTGCTGACCAAATTTCAGCCCATTTGGACTTGTGGTTAAAGCTACACAAAATCCACAAGCTAGCAACATTAAACCCACATTAAATAGGCCTAAATTACTTTGGACTATGAAACATGTCCAATAAAAGATTTGAGCCTCCAGTTATGGCTAACTATCAGCATAGAAATATCACACAAAATTTGTCAAGCTCAAATCCTAAGTAGAATTAAGATTGTGAATTTATTTGCTTATACTAGCTACTAGCACCCTCTAAAGCATCTCCAAAATCTTACAACATGAACAGGTTCTGAGCATCAGCAGGTTCACAAGTTAACAAGGTCGAATTGACCAAAGTTCAGAGATCATTGTAGCAACAGAAGCCTATACAGGCATTCTGTCAAACAGGTAGGGGGCAGGAAGAGAGGAGCAAACTGCGTGAACAGATGGTGACCGCTTCCGCGCGCTCCTAGATGCCTGTGAGGGTGGACGATGCTCCGGAGATTGCTGGACGCGGGGGCAGGGGCGCGCGAGCTCCGGTGTGGCGGCGGCGGCGCCGGTGGTGCCGCTGGCTGCCGCTGGTGCCGCTGGTTGCCGGTGGTGCCGCTGGCGCCGGTGCTGAACGGGGCCGCGGGTCGCATGGCCGTCAGCGGAGGAGCGGGGCGGCAGACGGCGACGTCGGTGACGGAGGAGGGCGTCATCAGGGGCGGCGGATGGCGTCATAGGAGGCGGCGGACGGCGCCGTTGGGGGTGGCGGACGGCGTCGAGGCTGCTCTGCAGAGTTGGGAAAGGGCGCGTGGTTCAAAAGACTTGTGAAATTTTCAGTAGCGCGCGCGCCCGCTTATATACCCAGGAGTTATCACTGCCGGTTCCTAAAAAGCACCGGCAGTGATATGTATATCACTGCCGGCTCCAACGCAGAACCAGCAGTGATAAGTACATCACTGCCGGTGCTAACGCGCCCCGAAAGTGATTACTTGTCAAGCCTTAATCAGAATAATTTCCTGTTTCGTACGAACAAGCGTCTTTACCACAGCGGTTTTTTTGAGACTTGGAGATTCATTCATTCATTGGGAGCAGGATTACAATCCGAGATCATAGCGTCTAATACATAAGCTGGGGCATAAGTCCACAAACCAGCTCGTGTATCAGCCGTGACCCGTTTCGCTAACAAGTATGCTACCTTATTACAAATTCTAGGAATAAAAGTAAGTTTAAACTCAAGAAAACCTGCACTAAGCTCCCGAATCTCCTGTAGGATCGTCGCAATGGTTGATCATTGACTGTTGCCCGCCTGCCAAAGCTGAACGAGTTGTTGGCAGTCAGATTCCAGCCACACTCTCCGCGCGCCTATCTGAATCGCAAGTTGCAGTCCATGCAGGCAGGCCAGAGCTTCGGCGGTGAGGGCGTCAAGGCAGTGGTCATGCCACTTTGCACTGCCTCTGATGAAGGAACCAGAACTGTCACGAAGAACTGCACTGGTAGCTCCTTGCCCCGAACGGTCATAGAAGGCACCGTCGCTGTTGCATTTGATCCAACCAAACTGAGGACACACCCACCTCTGTCCCTAAGCAGTCGATCGTGGTGGGGAATGGGGATGGGTTGTCTGTCCAAGGTCATAAGCCAAGTCCACCGCCCACTGCACTGCCACCCGGATTGGTGGTAGTACCTCACCATGTCTTCTCTTGTTTCGCAGCGTCCAGAGCGCGTACATTCCGATCATGATGATCTGTTGTCCCTCTCCTGAAATCACCCTTCCCTCCACCAGGTCATGAGCCCAATTGTCATTCAGCAGTGGCAGGAGCTTCACCCCCGTGGCAGTTTTTGTCGCCTCCCAGAATGCTCTTGCAATCAAGCACTCCAGCATTGTGTGTCTGATAGATTCAGACTCCGCGCCACATACTTCACAGTGTGCAATCGGTTCCATATGTATTCGGTGCAGTATTTGGCACGAGGGTAGAAATTCATGGATCACCCTCCACCAAAAAACTCTGACTTTTGGAGGAACCTGCAGTTTCCAGATTCTACCCCAAACTGAAATTTCAGAGCTATTTGCTCCCACATCCACTTCATCAGCCAAACGTACCTCATCAAGCAAACGGTAGGCCGATTTGACCGAATAGCATCCATGTTGTTGTTGATGGTAGTTAACGTCAATTTTTAACCATCAACATAGCTTCTATAACTGCAAAAAGATGTTCACCAGTATAGGTCTAGAGGTTTGAGCTAACAAATTCCACGAGTTTTGGTGCACTTATGTTTTGCAGGGCTTGCACAGGAAAAGAGCTAAAATGGATAAAGTCATTAAATAAAAGTATCTCAAACGATGAATTGGACTACACCATTGCGAAGGGCTCGTCGAGACGATCGAAATGGATATATCATTTGCTATATTTGGAATCCGGAATAAAAAGATATGAAGCAAGGAAGATTCACATGAAATGATAAAAAGACAAGACAAACACCGACACGCGGGCCCCACAGCGCGGGCGGTGTCCCCGGCTCCGGCACGCGCGGGGCAGCGAACCAGCGGCGACACGTGGCGGCCATGTCCCCCCACGCGGGCGGCGCGCGGCGACGCCGAGCGGGCGGGCGCCGCGGCCCAGGCGAGCCACGTGGCGCACCAGGAGAGGGCCCCCGGCCGGTTCACCTGTGCAGGAGCGGTTGGGAGCAGCTGGGCCGCGGTTTTGGCCCAATAAATCCGGTCCAGTCGCCCAGAATTCTCCAGAAACCTCCAGAACACAGCCAGCGACCGGTTTAGGTCCGGTTCGTGCCCTTAGAGGCCGGTTCTTGGCCGGTTTTTCGTGGGGATCGACCAGGGAATATTCCAAGATTATGCCGATGATCTCCACCGCCCATCTAGGTCGGTTTGATCCAACGGTGAACATAAAACGTGACGCGGATCGATGACGTGGCGATTCCTTAGGGGCTACTCCACCTGGGGCTATATAAGGAGGGCGCCCCCTAGGGTTTTCTATCATTATTCTTCTGAGATCAAAAGCTAGGGTTTCATCCTCCATCCAAGTAGAAGAGGGTCCCTCTAGTTCATCTAGATTTAGCTCTAGTTCATCTAGTTCTAGTTCTAGTTCGTCTAGTTGTATCTAGAAAATAGGGAGAGAGAGGAGAGAGAGGCGAGGAGGAGCCGGATCGTCGGATCTTCCTCAACATTGTACTTTTGCAAGCATCTAGTTCGTCTTCCAGCCTACTCTCCGGTTCTACAATTATTATTTCTAAGTTCGGTTCTTTATTTAATTATACTTTATTCTATTTACTTGAACTCCGCTTGTATTTGAGTGCTCTAGTTATTCTCGAGGTAATTAGAGTAGTAAATGCTAGTGTAGACGCGGTGTCTAGACTAGGGTTTACCCGAGTTTGCGCCCAATTCCACGGATAGTTGTGGTAGCCCCGAGGTGACGGCCTGTCGTGCCTTTGTATTCCACCACGTTCGGGTTGGTGTTTCGTAGAGTTTTTTGGCAGCCTTCCCCGACTACTTATTCCCAATCTCTTTCGAGAGTCGGAAAGGTACCTTGTTGCTCCATAGTAAGTAGAGTGTAGTAAGCCCGATTTTGATCACCCAATCAACTTAGAAGACATTATAAGGTTCCTCTCCACCCACCAAAAATATTTATGTCTTTCTTTTCTTACCTTTATCCTTGGACGGCCTTGATTCTCTAGTACACTTCACGTTCCCCGTGGAAATCGATACTGGAATACTCCGGGTGAAAGCTACATCGTACTCCGTGCGCTTGCGGATTTATCTGCTTACGCTAAGAAGTGTCAACAGTTGTTCAGGTTCCCAAGCCCACACATCAGGTTGTTGGATCCTCACCGGCGTGCGCATGATAGCAGTTGCATCTACCGGGAAGAATACCTCAGAGATGAGACCTGTGTTCCACTGTCCATTATCTGACAATAGGTCGATTACCTGCTGAACCTGTTGTCCTTCCTCAGGGGTGATCGGATGGCCCCTGAAATGATTTGGCAACCATCGATCACTCCATATATGGATCGATGCCCCATTGCCAATCCTTTTAATGAGTCCTTTTTTCCTGCCCTGCGAGAATGGATCCCATGTCTGACTTGCATGATTCTTTTTGGTGCTTGTCAGAAAGTCTCCATTAGGATAATATCTGCCTTTCAGCACTCTTGCACAAAGACTATCTCGGTTTTGTCAAGCAACCTCCATCCTTGTTTGCCGAGCATAGCAAGGTTGAAGTTCCTCATGTCCCTAAAACCCATACCTCCTCTGGATTTTGGGTAGGTAAGCCGTTCCCATTTTTGCCAATGCATTCTCTTACTGTCGGCAGAACTGCCCCACCAGTAGTTAGCTATAGGCGAGCGCATTTTCTTACACATTGTCTTCGATAGCAAAAACAGCTCATAGAGTAGGTTGGTATAGCTTGAGCAATAGACTTGAGAAGGATCTCTCTTCCTGCCCAACTTGCTTCCCTTCCACTCCAAGTGCCAATTGCTTTCTTGATTCTTGTTGGAATATACTCAAAGGCTTCTGTGGTGGATCTCCCCACCGCTGTAGGCAGCCCCAAGTATTTCTCTGCCAATGCTTCTTGATCAATGTTTAGTGTTTCCCGAACAATCACCTTCATCTCATCGGAGCAGTTTTGGCTGAAGAAAACCGCTGACTTGTCCCGGTTCACCATTTGCCCCGATCCTTTACTATAGACATCAAGTATCTGCTGTAACCTTGAGGCCCCTCCTTGCGATGCTTCTGAGAAAACAATGCAGTCATCCGCAAAGAGTAGGTATGATATCCAGGGGGCATGGACACCCACGCGCACACCTCTGGAAAGATACATTGGCCCCACCGACTTCAACAGACATGATAAACCTTCAGCACATAGGAGAAATAGGTAGGGGGAAATGGGATCACCCTGACGAATTCCCCTAGTTGGTCTGAAAGTTTCAGTTAAGATTCCATTAACTCTAACTGACATAGAAACTGAAGTCACACATTTCATAATCACTGAGACAAAACTGTCATAGAAACCCAATGCTAACATGATCCTCCTCAAATATTCCCATTCAACTCTGTCATAGGCTTTGGCCATGTCTAGCTTAATTGCACATGCTCCCGATTTCCCTTTCTTCCTCTTCAGGTAATGGGTGCATTCATATGCAATGAGAACATTGTCTGTTATGAGCCTTCCTGGAACGAAAGCGCTCTGCTCCTCGGACACAATCTCATCTAGATAGCATCTCAATCTATTGGCTATCACTTTTGAGCACAGCCTTGTAGATGACATTGCATAGAGAGATCGGTCTAAAATTCTTCATCTCCCGTGGGTTCTTCACCTTTGGGATGAGAACGAGGGCAGTGTAGTTGATGGCTAGAGGCATCTCACCGCCATTTAAGAAATTTAGCACCGCACTTGTAACACTCGGTCCCAAAATCTGCCAATGATATTGGAAGAAACCTGTTGTAAGTCCATCCGGGCCCGGGGCCTTGTTTGCGCCCATCATAAAAAGGGCGCGATGGACCTCCTCTGCTGAATAAGGTTTTGATAGCTCCTCATTCATTTGATCAGTCACCTTGGTTGGAACGTGATCTAGGATCGCCTCAGGCTGCAAAGTATCCTGGGCCGAAAAGAGGTTGGTATAGAAATTCCTTGCCACAACCTCCAAATCCTCCCGTTCGCTACTGTTCCATCATCATCACGAAAGAGAGAATTGATACGATTCCCTCTTGCTCTTTCCTTTGACTTGGCTTGGAAGAAAGCCGTGTTGCGGTCACCTTCCCTAAGCCATTCAATACGAGAACGTTGTTTCTCCATTACTTCCTCCCTAGAGAGGAGTTCTGAAATTTGCTTCATTAGTCTTCGTTCTTCTCTAGTCGGTCCCATACCAATGGATTGTCCTCTGATGCGTTCAAGCTCCGCCCGTAATTGCCGTAGCGTTTTCCAGACAGAACCAAAGTGTCGGGTACCTAGATTAGGGGGTCCTAAACTAGGAGGCTCAAGGGAAAGCAAAATAGCTTTACTTCCCTCTAATCAAGTCCTAAAGAGTTAACTGGAGAAACCCCCAATCCTCCTCGAACTGGGCCGACACTCTAATCGTGCCCACAAACCATGAAAGCCCACCGACTCGAGCAGCCGGTCGCCCAACCGCTCGAGACGAAGTACGGAAACCGCTCGAGCGAGCGATCGCCGAGACGGTGACGTAAACCGCTCAATCGAGCAACCGCTCGAGCGGTGACGCGAGATCGCCGAGCGAGCAACCGCTCGAGTCTATCTGCAATAATTGCCGACCCAGAACGCGCACATGGCTACAAGGCTCGAATAGTGCCAGAGTACACTGACACCGCCTAACTTCATGGCTACAGGGCCCGCAATAGTGGAGCGTACGCCGGTCGCTTCACCATTACGCCGCCCATCCCCCGGATTCAAGGATGACAGCGCCACTATTAAGCCATGCCTCGCACTATACCACGTGCAGCACGCCCTTCAAACGCCATGGTCAACTCCCCGTACCGCCAAGCACATCGCCCGTCCCATCGCTCGGACGCCGACCCCTCGAGCCGGCCTCCCCGGCGCCGAGGAAATGATGGCGGACACGATTGGCGTACGGAGTGTGCAAAGGCCCCGTCTTTCCCACCTCGACGGCCATACGGCGGGGTTCCCGGCGCACGTGCTCGTCTACGCGCACCATGCCTCGACTACGTCGCCCCACGACCAAGAAGGACGAGCAGGCCATCATTGCCCACACTTCTACGGATCGAACCGGTCCAAAGCATGGATCTACAGGCTCGAACCGGACCAAAGGGAGCGTCTACAGCCTCGACGACTCAACAGACACCCGTGCCTCGACGTCACGCCCACGATGCCCTAACCAATGTGTAACCCCGAGCCTCCCCTTGGCCTATAAAAGGGGACGCCGGTGGCCTTGTATAGGGCAGGCTTTACGCACACACGTTCCTACATTTTCACACACTCATTCACGACTAAGTTCCGCTTGTATTCACCCCTGTACAAGCACTTCGGTGCAAGATAATACAAGTCACCCCTCACTGCTGGACGTAGGGTACTCTTTGCCCGAACCAGGACAAACATTTGTGTTCTTCTTGCATCACCATCCGGATTAGGGAGCACGCATAGAAATTTACTCGTTGGTGTTATACCCCCGGTACGAAACACCGACGCTTGGCGCGCCAGTGTAGGGGTACTCGCGTGTTTTTCACCCGATTCCCGCCATTTTCCGGATGGCATCACCCGCTTCCTCGCTTCCGTTTGCCACGGTGATCTCGGTTTGGGAGCCTAGAGTTCGTGTCGCCGCCCAGCCACGACATGGCTCTACTCTCGATCGGTGAACCGAGGGGACGCCGTCACCCCCACGCGCTGGTGGGGCCGCGCGCCGACCGCGCCACCACGGCTCGCCACCACGTCGCCGACGCCACCAGCATCAGCATCACCGTCAGCAGGCACAGGGCCTTGAGCACCCTGCTCGTGTGCCTTCCCAGTCAGTCGCCACGATGCACCCAGCCAGGGTGCCAAGTGTGCGGCAGGGGTGGCGCATGGGCAGGGAGTCCTTGACGTGGACCCTGGCTTCACATTCGCCATGCACTCGCCAAGGGAGCCCGGTGTGGCACCTCGAGCGCGCGCACGGCCAACGTCGCCCAACCTGTTGCCGCACGGGCTCTACCGAGCCCGTCACAGGTTCCCGTTTGGGCTCACCAACGCCGCCACTGTGTATGCCAATGAGATCCGGTCAGTCATGGGACCGCGGGGAGGAGAGCCCCGCCCCTCCCCGTGCCACCATGGACTTGGAGATTGTGTGGCCGGCCTCGTGGGACCGTGGGTTTGTGAGCACGGCTCGCAACGCCGCAACACGGTCGGGAATATGCGCCGCCGGATCGTCGGATCTTCCTCAACATTGTACTTTTGCAAAGATCTAGTTCGTCTTCCAGCCTACTCTCCAGGTTCTACAATTATTATTTCTAAGTTCGTTCTTTATTTAATTATACTTTATTCTATTTACTTGAACTCCGCTTGTATTTGAGTGCTCTAGTTATTCTCGAGGTAATTAGAGTAGTAAATGCTAGTGTAGACGCGGTGTCTAGACTAGGGTTTACCCGAGTTTGCGCCCAATCCCACGGATAGTTGTGGTAGCCCAGAGGTGACGGCTACTGTCGGGCCTTTGTATTCCACCACGTTCGGGTTGGTGTTTCGTAGAGCTTTTTGGCAGCCTTCCCGACTACTTATTCCCAATCTCTTTCGAGAGTCGGAAAGGTACCGTTGCTCCATAGTAAGTAGAGTGTAGTAAGCCCGATTTTGATCACCCAATCAACTTAGAAGACATTATAAGGTTCCTCTCCACCCACCAAAAATATTTATATCTTTCTTTTCTTACCTTTATCCTTGGACGGCCTTGATTCTCTAGTACACTTCACGTTCCCCGTGGAAATCGATACTGGAATACTCCCGGTGAAAGCTACATCGTACTCCGTGCGCTTGCGGATTTATTCGCTTACGCTAAGAAGTGTCAACAAGCTTTCGGGCGCCGTTGCCGGGAACGGTAGCCTGTGCTAGTTTAGAACCAAGTTCGCCCGTGTATCCTTTTTCATTCTTTTACCACCATTCTCACCTCACCACAAACATCAACCACCATTTACCACATGGATTTCACTCCTATCTTTAAATTCTTTGCTCCAAGGGGTGACTTGTTGGAGCCTTCACCATCATCGACCCTATTCTTACGGATGCCTATGAGCTTCCCCCGCTTTCATAGACATGATTAGGGAGTTATCCTTCTCTGGGTTAGCTGACGAAGACCCATACACCCACCTTAGGGAATTTGAGCAGTTGTGTTCTTGTCGAATTATTGCCGGCATGACACAAGAGACCCTTAAATGGAAATTATTTCCGTTCTCCCTAATGGGAAGAGCAAAAAAGTGGCATGCTCATTCTCGTAAAAGGTGCAAATGGAAATTGGGTTGAACTTCGAGATAATTTTTGTCTCGCATTCTTCCCTCTTTATAAAATTGCCGACCTTAGACTAGAAGTTCTTAATTTCAAACAAAAAGAGAAGGAGACCCTAGGAGCGGCTTGGGCAAGATTCTCATGCCTCACCAATTCTGGTCCAAACCTTGCCTTGCCTGACCATGTCCTACACTATCACTTTTATCGTGGTCTTAACAAGGAAGCTGCTCAACATCTTGACATTGCTTCGGGAGGTTCATTCTCACATAAACTCGTTAGTGAAGGGAAAGCTATCCTAGAGAAAATCCTTGAAAACACCCCCTACACTGGCATTTATGATGAGTTTCCGAAGAAGAAACCGAAGTCGAGCCAAACCTTGATCAACAAGAGGAGATCCTTGCAACCGAATCTAAAATTCCTTTAGATTCTTCTAATGATTTAGTTGCCAAAGAATCTCCCACTATGGGAACACAACCCACATTGGAAGTCGATGAGCCCCATCCTTCCACATTCCTCTCGTAAATCGAGGTAGATCTTTTTGAAGATTTTGGTAATGCCTCAAAATTTCCAGTTCAAGTAAAGCCTCCGGTGCACTCGCGCCATTTGAGGATAACGATGGTCCACCTAATGATCCTTTCTTAGTGGAACACATTAAAGGACTTTCGGCCATCATGAGCTGTGAGTGGTTAGCAGAAACGGAGTTATCCACAGAGGTAGCCCGTATCACTACACCCTCGAGACTTTTAGTTGCAACCTTAAGGGGACCACCGTATGTGCTTATTATAGTCCTATCGTTGGGATGAACATTGTTTCTAAGGCTTTTGCCGAAGAACTTTGCCCCAACGAATCTTTGATCCCATCTCATAAGCTTTTAAGAACTCCATCCGGAGTTACTTTAGGAAGTTATGGGGTCATGAGGTCTATCCCCTTGCGCTTAAGAGGCTCGAGTACCGTCTAGACTTTCATATCTATGACATCTCGACATATTCGTCTTGATTGGTGTACCTATAGGGACACTCTTTCAAGAGCGACCAAAACAATGTCTCTTGAATTTAAAGTTGGGAAACTCTACTATCGATGTTTCACTTGCACGCTCACATAATGCGATAGTAGAACCCAAACCCGAAGAAGACCCTATTGAGGAAGTCTTAATGGCATCTCTAGAAGACTTGGCCCAGCCAAAATTTGATATTGAACATTTCATTGAAGAAGAGGAAGAGCTAGCAGAACCTATTGAGCTAGACCTCTTTGAGTGGCCTCCACGACCCTCGATTGAGCTAAAACCTCTTCCTCTTGGCTTGAAATATGTCTTTCTTAATGATAATCCGAAACTCCTATTATTATAAGTGACAAGCTTTCCCAAGAAGAAACCCGTAGGCTTGTCTTTGTCCTAGAAAGACATAGATCGGCCATAGGCTACTCACTCCATGACCTCAAGGGGATCAGTCCTGCACTATGCACACATCGTATTCCTACAGATCCTAACATCTCACCATCAAGGGAACATCAACGCAGGCTTAATAATGCAATGCGAGAGGTTGTTCACAAAGAGGTCCTTAAGCTTTTGCACGCCGGGATTATTTATCCCGTACCACATAGTGAGTGGGTTAGCCCTGTCCAAGTTGTACCAAAGAAAGGGGGAATGACGGTTGTTAGAAATGAGAAGAATGAACTCATTCCTCAGCGCACTGTCACAGGGTGGCGAATGTGCATAGACTACCGGAAACTTAACAAGGCTACAAAGAAAGACCACTTTCCGTTACCCTTCATCGATGAGATGTTGGAACGGCTTGCAAAGCATTCTTTCTTTTGTTTCCTTGATGGGTATTCCGGTTATCACCAAATCCCGATCCACCCTGATGACCAAAATAAGACTACTTTCACATGCCCATATGGAACTTTCGCATACCGACGAATGTCGTTCGGACTATGTAATGCTCCAGCCTTCTTTCCAACGGTGCATGATGTCTATTTTCTCCGACATGATCGAGAAAATCATGGAGGTGTTCATGGATGACTTTACCATCTATGGCACAACCTTTGATGATTGTCTGGAGAATCTAGACAAAGTCTTACAACGATGTGAAGAAAAGTACTTAGTCCTGAACTGGGAAAAATGTCATTTTATGGTTCGGGAAGGAATAGTACTAGGACACAAGGTGTCCGAACGTGGGATAGAAGTGGACAAAGCAAAGATCGAAGTTATTGAACAACTTCCACCTCCCACAAATGTGAAAGGAATCCGAAGCTTTCTAGGCCATGCGGGGTTCTATAGGCGATTTATCAAAAACTTTTCTCAAATCACTAGACCCCTCACTAAACTATTAGCTAAGGATGCACCTTTCATCTTTGACAATGAGTGCTATGAATCGTTCCAAACCCTCAAACAAGCACTCATTTCAGCTCCAATCATCCACCCGATTGACGCGCTTTCGAGATCATGTGTGATGCTAGCGACTTTTGCGTTGGTGCCGTTCTCGGCCAAACAAAGGATAAAATGCACTATGCTATATCTTATGCTAGCAAAACCTTGACCGGGCCACAACTCAATTATGCCACCACCGAAAAAGAGTTGTTGGCGGTTGTCTTTGCAATAGACAAGTTTAGATCTTACTTAGTTAGAGCAAAGGTAATCATTTATTCAGATCATGCCGCACTTAAATACCCGCTCACTAAGAAAGATGCTAAACCTCGGTTGATCCATTTGGATTCTTTTACTCCAAGAATTTGACATAGAAATAAGAGATAAGAAAGGAGTAGAGAATTCAGTAGCCGATCACTTGTCTAGGCTCCAGTATAAGGAAACACACGAGTTGCCCATTAACGATTATCTAAGGGACGACACACTCCTCGCGGTATCACACTCCAACCCTTGGTATGCGGATATTGTGAATTATTTGGTTGCAGGTTATGTCCCACCAGGAGGAGATAAGAGAAAGCTTAAATATGAAGCTCGATGCCACTTATGGGATGACCCATATCTCTATCGACTCTGTTCGGATGTATTATTACGGAGATGTGTCCCGATGGATGACGCGATGAAAATCATAGAGAGATGTCATGCATCACCCTACGGAGGACATTATGGAGCGTTCCGTACGCATGCGAAGATCTGGCAAAGCGGATTCTTCTGGCCCACGATGTATCAAGATACAAAGGAGTTTGTTAGAAGATGTGCCGATGTCGAAACATGGAAACATCAATGCTCGGAATGCAATGCCACTCCGAACAACCTACAAGTAGAGTTGTTTGATGTCCGGGGAATCGACTACATGGGATCATTCCAAAAAACTGGAGATGCCGAGTACATCTTAGTGGCGAGTTGACTATGTGTCCAAGTGGGTAGAAGCAATACCATGTAGAGCCGCGATTCTAAGCACGCCAAGAAGATGTTCCATGAAGTCATATTCCCAAGATTTGGCACACCAAGAATGGTCATAAGTGATGGAGGATCACATTTCATTGATAAGAGCTTCAAACAATTCCCGACGAATATGGAGTTAAGCATAATGTTGCAACTCCATACCACCCCCAAACAAGCGGTCAAGCGGAAACATCAAATAAGCAAATCAAGAATATCCTACGTAAGACCGTGGATGAAATGGGAAAGAAATGGAAGTACAAGCTTCATGATGCACTATGGGCATACCGGACGCATACAAAACACCCATAGGCATGTCACCTTATCGCCTAGTATATGGGAAGACATGCCACTTGCCCGTTGAATTGGAATTTAGAGCTCACTTGGGCAATCAAGAAATGGAACATGGATCCCCATCTAGTCGGCAAGAATCGTCGATGCAAATATCTCGAGCTCGAAGAGTGGAGACAAAAGGCTTATCACGGCTCCAAGATTTACAAAGAAAGAACCAAAAGGTGGCATGACAAGAGAATCAAGCACAAGGAGTTCAAGCCTGGAGACAAGGTTCTATTATTCAATTCAAGAATAAAGCTCTTTGGTCATGGAAAACTTAGAAGCAAATGGGAAGGACCATTCAAGGTGATTGAAGTCGCATCTCATGGCGCCATCACACTTCGGGATGATATAGGTAACACATTTAAGGTAAATGGTCAACGTTTGAAAGTTTTTCTTGAACCTAAAAACATAGAAGAAATTGATGTGATTGAATTCTTGCAATTTAAAGATCCAATTTAAAAACACCGCTCCGCAAATGCTCTAGACAACTAAGGCCTAACACTTAATCGTTCGACGAGTTTTGTTGTCTATTTGAGTTGTGCAGGAATTGGAAAGTTTGAGAAGAGTGAGATCTACATGTCACAAGAGTGAGAGATTATGCCAACATCCGGCTTGGGGAGAGCATCCCCGTGTATCTAGATAAGTGTTTCTTGTTACCTTCTTATTTATTTTAATTTGCTTGATATATATATTCAGTTCGGGTAATGTTTAAGTCTCGTTAAATAAAATGAGGGTGTACAAGTTTTTGCCTGCTAAAATAAGTTCCTAGAATAAACTCTTTGGAAGTGATGAATAGTTGCTCTGTCGTAATTCCTTTCAAGTGCTCGTTTTCAACCTAGAACTCTCTCAAGTTTTGGACACACTTTGTTCGATCTAAGATTTGCTCGAACCCGAAACTTGTGGGTAGCAAATGCTTGATCTAAGTCTAGGTAGTTGAAGGGTATGATATGGGAAGGTCTCGAGCCTTGTTTATCTTGTTCTAAGTGATACTAGAGTTCGGAGAATTTATCTTTTGAAAATTCAAAATGTTGCATGATGAGTTCCCGTATGACGAGAGTTTAAATTCCTACCACACCATATATACATGCTTGCTAGACTAAGAAGTCCACTTATACTTACTTATGCCTTGAGTGTGGTCGATTATGTTGACCCTTAGAAACTCGTCATACAGTTAAAGTCAAGATCACACACACGTACACCATGCACCCCTCGCTACTTCTACCCTGGAAGTATGCGCCACCATATTCATTCATTTAGACACATCCCAAAATTGTTCTACTCCTACACTGGGAGTGAGCATCAAAAAATATCCCTTCATCCATTGCTAGCCCTTCTGTTATCCAATAAAGCTCCAAGTATACGTTTGCTGCTACATCCATCAATATTTTCAAGGAAGAGATCAAGGTGCTTTATCATCATCAAAAAAAAAAAAAAAAAAAGAAAGAAAGAGAAAGAGAAGAAAGAAAAAGAGAGAAGAAAAAAAAAAGAAAAGAGAAGAGAAGAGCAAGAAGGAGTGTCCCATCATATGCGAGATTTTCAGCTGTCTTCATGGTTCAATTTCAAGGGAGGTATACATTTCTTCAAGGAGCAAAAGTAGAATCAGGTGTTCACCATTATCATCCCTTTACCCCTTCATTTCTTCTTATATCCATCATCACCATTTTCCACTACCACCATATATCCACTTAACCCATATTTAGGGCCACACACATGCACATCTTGATTTGATTGTATGTCCAGTTTCTTCGGATCCATGGTTTGACTGTGCAACATATGTATAAGCTCCCACCTACAAACTCCACATAAGCCTATTAGAGGTAGGGTGAGAGAGTGAAGGCACACCGTTACTTCCGCCTTATGCCAAAAATACCACATATCCTGAGAGAAGAGAGAAGGCATACACCATCAATGTCTTGGTAAGGATCTAGAAATACCACATATGAGAGACTTGAGAGGAATCATACAAAGGAATCTCTGAGTTTTATTTGAAAATCTTGTAAAACTCCGGAATGAAGGTTGAGCAAAGAGCTAGAGACATAGTGCTTGACTTGACCGTTCTGTCCTTCAACTGCTCAAGACCCAAGTGAAGGCTACAAGCCCCATGGTGGAATGTAACACGGGTAAGTTTGAAGTCAGAATAGTTTACTCTAATCCGGAAGAGAGTTCCTGTTTGAACGCATGTGTACTTTTGAGGCGTGAAAGCATTGTAGCAACTCCTGATCCTTGGCTGAGTTTAGCTTTGCTCAGGGACGAGCAAAGGTTTAGCTTGGGGGAGTTTGTTGACGGTAGTTAACGTCAATTTTTAACCGTCAACATAGCTTCTATAACTGCAAAAAGATGTTCACCAGTATAGGTCTAGAGGTTTGAGCTAACAAATTCCACGAGTTTTGGTGCACTTATGTTTTGCAGGGCTTGCACATGAAAAGAGCTAAAATGGATAAAGTCATTAAATAAAAGTATCTCAAACGATGAATTGGACTACACCATTGCGAAGGGCTCGTCGAGACGATCGAAATGGATATATCATTTGCTATATTTGGAGTCCAGAATAAAAAGATATGAAGCAAGGAAGATTCACATGAAATGATAAAAAGACAGAAGACAAACACTGACACGCGGGCCCCACAGGCGCAGGCGGTGTCCCCCTGGCTCCGGCACGCGCAGGGCACAGCGAACCAGGCGGCGACACGTGGCGGCCATGTCCCCCCCCACGCGCGGGCGCGCGCGCGACGCTGAGCGCGGGCGGGCGCGGCTCTGCCGGCCCAGGCGAGCCACGTGGCGCACCAGGAGAGGGCCCCCGGCCGGTTCACCTGTGCAGGAGCGGTTGGGAGCAGCTGGGCCGTGGTTTTGGCCCAATAAATCCGGTCCAGTCGCCCAGAATTCTCCAGAAACCTCCAGAACACAGCCAGCGACCGGTTTAGGTCCGGTTCAGGCCCTTAGAGGCCGGTTCTTGGCCGGTTTTCTGTGGGGATCGACCAGGGAATATTCCAAGATTATGCTGATGATCTCCACCGCCCATCTAGGTCGGTTTGATCCAACGGTGAACATAAAACGTGACGCGGATCGATGACGTGGCGATTCCTTAGGGGCTACTCCACCCAGGGCTATATAAGGAGGGCGCCCCCCTAGGGTTTTCTATCATTATTCTTCTACAGATCAAAAGCTAGGGTTTCATCCTCCATCCAAGTAGAAGAGGGTCCCTCTAGTTCATCTAGATTTAGCTCTAGTTCATCTAGTTCTAGTTCTAGTTCGTCTAGTTGTATCTAGAAAATAGGGAGAGAGAGGAGGAGAGAGCTGAGGAGGAGCCGGATCTGTCGGATCTTCCTCAACATTGTACTTTTGCAGCATCTAGTTCGTCTTCCAGCTACTCTCCAGGTTCTACAATTATTATTTCTAAGTTCAGTTCTTTATTTAATTATACTTTATTCTATTTACTTGAACTCCGCTTGTATTTGAGTGCTCTAGTTATTCTCGAGGTAATTAGAGTAGTAAATGCTAGTGTAGACGCGGTGTCTAGACTAGGGTTTACCTGAGTTTGCGCCCAATCCCACGGATAGTTGTGGTAGCCCCGGAGGTGACAACTCTGTCGGGCCTTTGTATTCCACCACGTTCGGGTTGGTGTTTCGTAGAGTTTTTTGGCAGCCTTCCCCGACTACTTATTCCCAATCTCTTTCGAGAGTCGGAAAGGTACTTGTTGCTCCATAGTAAGTAGAGTGTAGTAAGCCGATTTTGATCACCCAATCAACTTAGAAGACATTATAAGGTTCCTCTCCACCCACCAAAAATATTTATATCTTTCTTTTCTTACCTTTATCCTTGGACGGCCTTGATTCTCTAGTACACTTCACGTTCCCCGTGGAAATCGATACTCTGGAATACTCCCGGGTGAAAGCTACATCGTACTCCATGCGCTTGCGGATTTATCTGCTTACGCTAAGAAGTGTCAACAGTTGTTCAGGTTCCCAAGCCCACACATCAGGTTGTTGGATCCTCACCGGCGTGCGCATGATAGCAGTTGCATCTACCGGGAAGAATACCTCAGAGATGAGACCTGTGTTCCACTGTCCATTATCTGACAATAGGTCGATTACCTGCTGAACCTGTTGTCCTTCCTCAGGGGTGATCGGATGGCCCCTGAAATGATTTGGCAACCATCGATCACTCCATATATGGATCGATGCCCCATTGCCAATCCTTTTAATGAGTCCTTTTTTCCTGCCCTGCGAGAATGGATCCCATGTCTGACTTGCATGATTCTTTTTGGTGCTTGTCAGAAAGTCTCCATTAGGATAATATCTGCCTTTCAGCACTCTTGCACAAAGACTATCTGGTTTTGTCAGCAACCTCCATCCTTGTTTGCCGAGCATAGCAAGGTTGAAGTTCCTCATGTCCCTAAAACCCATACCTCCTCTGGATTTTGGGTAGGTAAGCCGTTCCCATTTTTGCCAATGCATTCTCTTACTGTCGGCAGAACTGCCCCACCAGTAGTTAGCTATAGGCGAGTGCATTTTCTTACACATTGTCTTCGATAGCAAAAAACAGCTCATAGAGTAGGTTGGTATAGCTTGAGCAATAGACTTGAGAAGGATCTCTCTTCCTGCCCAACTTGCTTCCCTTCCACTCCAAGTGCCAATTGCTTTCTTGATTCTTGTTGGAATATACTCAAAGGCTTCTGTGGTGGATCTCCCCACCGCTGTAGGCAGCCCCAAGTATTTCTCGCCAATGCTTCTTGATCAATGTTTAGTGTTTCCCGAACAATCACCTTCATCTCATCGGGAGAGTTTTGGCTGAAGAAAACCGCCGACTTGTCCCGGTTCACCATTTGCCCCGATCCTTTACTATAGACATCAAGTATCTGCTGTAACCTTGAGGCCCCTCCTTGCGATGCTTCTGAGAAAACAATGCAGTCATCCGCAAAGAGTAGGTGTGATATCCAGGGGGCATGGACACCCACGCGCACACCTCTGGAAAGATACATTGGCCCCACCGACTTCAACAGACATGATAAACCTTCAGCACATAGGAGAAATAGGTAGGGGGAAATGGGATCACCCTGACGAATTCCCCTAGTTGGTCTGAAAGTTTCAGTTAAGATTCCATTAACTCTAACTGACATAGAAACTGAAGTCACACATTTCATAATCACTGAGACAAAACTGTCACAGAAACCCAATGCTAACATGATCCTCCTCAAATATTCCCATTCAACTCTATCATAGGCTTTGGCCATGTCTAGCTTAATTGCACATGCTCCCGATTTCCCTTTCTTCCTCTTCAGGTAATGGGTGCATTCATATGCAATGAGAACATTGTCTGTTATGAGCCTTCCTGGAACGAAAGCGCTCTGCTCCTCGGACACAATCTCATCTAGATAGCATCTCAATCTATTGGCTATCACTTTTGAGCACAGCTTGTAGATGACATTGCATAGAGAGATCGGTCTAAAATTCTTCATCTCCTATGGGTTCTTCACCTTTGGGATGAGAACGAGGGCAGTGTAGTTGATGGCTAGAGGCATCTCACCGCCATTTAAGAAATTTAGCACCGCACTTGTAACACTCGGTCCCAAAATCTGCCAATGATATTGGAAGAAACCTGTTGTAAGTCCATCCGGGCCCGGGGCCTTGTTTGCGCCCATCATAAAAAGGGCGCGATGGACCTCCTCTGCTGAATAAGGTTTTGATAGCTCCTCATTCATTTGATCAGTCACCTTGGTTGGAACGTGATCTAGGATCGCCTCAGGCTGCAAAGTATCCTGGGCCGAAAAGAGGTTGGTATAGAAATTCCTTGCCACAACCTCCAAATCCTCCTGTTCCGTTACCAGTGTTCCATCATCATCACGAAAGAGAGAATTGATACGATTCCCTCTTGCTCTTTCCTTTGACTTGGCTTGGAAGAAAGCCGTGTTGCGGTCACCTTCCCTAAGCCATTCAATACGAGAACGTTGTTTCTCCATTACTTCCTCCCTAGAGAGGAGTTCTGAAATTTGCTTCATTAGTCTTCGTTCTTCTCTAGTCGGTCCCATACCAATGGATTGTCCTCTGATGCGTTCAAGCTCCGCCCGTAATTGCCGTAGCGTTTTCCAGACAGAACCAAAGTGTCGGGTACCTAGATTAGGGGGTCCTAAACTAGGAGGCTCAAGGGAAAGCAAAATAGCTTTACTTCCCTCTAATCAAGTCCTAAAGAGTTAACTGGAGAAACCCCCAATCCTCCTCGAACTGGGCCGACACTCTAATCAGGCCCACAAACCATGAAAGCCCACCGACTCGAGCAGCGGTCGCCCAACCGCTCGAGACGAAAGTACGGAAACCGCTCGAGCGAGCGATCGCTCGAGACGGTGACGTAAACCGCTCAATCGAGCAACCGCTCGAGCGGTGACGGAGATCGCTCGAGCGAGCAACCGCTCGAGTCTATCTGCAATAATTGCCGACCCAGAACGCGCACATGGCTACAAGGCTCGAATAGTGCCAGAGTACACTGACACCGCCTAACTTCATGGCTACAGGGCCCGCAATAGTGGAGCGTACGCCGGTCGCTTCACCATTACGCTGCCCATCCCCCGGATTCAAGGATGACAGGCGCCACTATTAAGCCATGCCTCGCACTATACCACGTGCAGCACGCCCTTCAAACGCCATGGTCAACTCCCCGTACCGCCAAGCACATCGCCCCGTCCCATCGCTCGGGACGTCGACCCCTCGAGCCGGCCTCCTGGCGCTCGAGGAAATGATGGCGGACACGATTGGCGTACGGAGCAGGCAGTGCCCTGTCTTTCCCACCTCGACGGCCATACGGCGGGGTTCCCGGGCGCACGTGCTCGTCTACGCCAGCACCATGCCTCGACTACGTCAGCCCACGACCAAGAAGGACGAGCAGGCCATCATTGCCCACACTTCTACAGGATCGAACCGGTCCAAAGCATGGATCTACAGGCTCGAACCAGACCAAAGGGAGCGTCTACAGTCTCGACGACTCAACAGGACGCCCGTGCCTCGACGTCACGCCCACGACAGCCCTAACCAATGTGTAACCCTGAGCCTCCCCTTGGCCTATAAAAGGGGACGCCAGGGCCTTGTATAGGGCAGGCTTTACGCACACACGTTCCTACATTTTCACACACTCATTCACGACTAAGTTCCGCTTGTATTCACCCCTGTACAAGCACTTCGGTGCAAGATAATACAAGTCACCCCTCACTGCTGGACGTAGGGTACTCTTTGCCCGAACCAGGACAAACATTTGTGTTCTTCTTGCATCACCATCCGGATTAGGGAGCACGCATAGAAATTTACTCGTTGGTGTTATACCCCCCGGGGTACGAAACACCGACAGTTGGCGCGCCAGGTAGGGGTACTGCGTGTTTTTCACCCGATTCCCGCCATTTTCCGGATGGCATCACCCGCTTCCTCGCTTCCGTTTGCCACGGTGATCTGGTTTGGGAGCCTAGAGTTCGTGTCGCTCGGCCCAGGCCACGACATGGCTCTACTCTCGATCGGTGAACCAGGAGGGGGACGCTCGTCACCCCCACGCGCTGGTGGGGCCGCGCGCCGACCGCGCCACCACGGCTCGCCACCACGTCGCCGACGCCACCAGCATCAGCATCACCGTCAGCAGGCACAGGGCCTTGAGCACCCTGCTCATGTGCCTTCCCAGTCAGTCGCCACGATGCACCCAGCCAGGGTGCCAAGTGTGCGGCAGGGGTGGCGCATGGGCAGGGAGTCCTTGACGTGGACCCTGGCTTCACATTCGCCATGCACTCGCCAAGGGAGCCCGGTGTGGCACCTCGAGCGCGCGCACGGCCAACGTCGCCCAACCTGTTGCCGCACGGGCTCTACCGAGCCCGTCACAGGTTCCCGTTTGGGCTCACCAACGCCGCCACTGTGTATGCCAATGAGATCCGGTCAGTCATGGGACCGCAGGAGGAGAGCCCCGGCCCCCTCCTGCGTGCCACCATGGACTTGGAGATTGTGTGGCCGGCCTCAGTGGACCGTGGGTTTGACAGAGCACCTGGCTCGCAACGCCGCAACACGGTCGGGAATATGCGCCGCTGGATCGAGGAGGAGAGCACGGGGAGGCCCTGGACGCCGTCCAGTGCTCACTCAGACTCCGATGACTCGGACTCAGGGTGCTATGACCCGGCTCGTGAGTGTTTTCATCTCGACGGCGACTCCCCGTCGGATGAGGAGACCAGAGATGGCGCCGCCGCGGCCGTCCCTACAGCCAACCGGGCAGTCGTGACGCCAGCGGTCGGGACATCGGCAGCTGGAGCCTTGCAGGTGATCGAGCCACGCGGGCCACCACCACAAGCCCAAGATAACCGACGACCTGAAGACGATGCACTAGCAGCTCAATGGGCCCAGATCCGGGAAATCGAGACCAAGATGGAGGCGGAGCGCGCGAATTTGGACTTACTCAAGAGGACCCTTGAGCTGAGCCAACTCCCTCCACCTCGACCTCTTGGCGCTCGAGGAAGGGCACGAGACGTCCTCAACCGCATCGTCAACGACGGGCGACCGGAGGCACCACCCGAGCCGGCCCACTTCCCTCGAGCAAGCCAGAATGTACTCGCGGTAGCTATGCTGCTGCGAGACATGCCGGCGCCCTCGAATCCGCACGCGTTACGGATCCGAGATGAGATCCAGGGGCTCCTCCAAGTCGCAGCTGTCCAGCAGGCCGAGAGCTCGGCCTCGAGACAGCGTGAGGCAGCCCCAGAACAACCACGGCACGAGCGAGAGGGCTCGGTCCACCAAGAGGCACCCCCTCGAGATGGTAGGGCCCCCGCCCGTGACCGCATCCTCGACAACCGTGAGCCTCAAGACGCGCGTCATGACATCAACGACAATCGACGGCGCAAGGCCGCGGGGGCTGAGGACCGTGGCTACAATGCCCATCGAGGGGGCGCTACGACAGCGACGAGGACCGGCAGGCCCCCGAGCCGCCGGGCCCTCGAGTCTTAAGTCGAGCTATCCGGAGCACGCCGTTGCCCAACCCGTTTCGACCTCCCACGAGTTTGGCTAAGTACAACGGGGAAACCAAGGCAGAACTCTGGCTCGCTGATTTCCGGCTGGCCTGCCAGCTGGGAGGAGCTCGAGAGGATAAGGCAATCATATGCCAACTCCCCCTGTTCCTCTCTGACACCGCTCGCCGGTGGCTCGAGGAACTTCCTTCGAACCAGATCTACGACTGGACCGATCTGGTCCGGATTTTCGAGGGGAACTTCAAGGGCACCTATATCCGATCGGGCAACTCGTGGGATCTCCGCAACTGCAAGCAAAATACCACGGAGTCTCTCCGAGACTTTGCTCGGTGTTTCTCCAAGCTGCGCACCGAGCTGCCACACATTCCAGATCACGACGTCATCCTGGCGTTCATCTCGGGCACCACTTGCAAAGAGCTCGTGCGGGAGCTCGGGCGCAATCGCCCTAAGACGGTGAACGAGCTCATGGACGTCGTCGCCGACTACGCTGCCGGCGACGAGGCCATGGGGGCCTTCTTTGGTGGGGCTGGGAACAAGCCCGCGCCGTCCCCGGGAGGCGGTGAGGGCTCGAGCAAGGCCCAAAAGAAGAACGGGAAGAAGAAGAAGGGTAACCAGCAAGGCAAGCGCGTGGTTGCGGAAGAAGAAGTGGCCGCGGCTGACCGCAAGAAGCCTCGACCCCCTCCGGATGGGGCTATTTTTGACAAGATGCTGAAGCAGCCCTGCCCGTACCACAAGGAGCCGGTCAAGCACAACCTCGAGGACTGCCGAATGCTTCGAGGCTACTTCAAGAAGTTCGGTATTGACAAGGACGATGACAAGAAAGATAAGGGAGCTGACGATCAGACCAAGGACAACGGCAACAACGGGTTCCCACCCATTGCCGATTGTTATATGATCTACGGCGGCCCTACAACTCAGATGTCGCGCCGAGAGTGGAAGAATGAGCGCCGGGAGATCTTCTCCGTGAAGCCCGCCACGCCTCGGTTTCTCGACTGGTCGGATGCTCCCATCACGTTCGACCGTGATGACCATCTAGAGCACGTCACCAACCCCGGCGCGTATCCTATCGTCGTCGACCCAGTCATCCTCAACGCACGCTTCACCAAGGTCCTTATGGACGGAGGCAGCAGCCTCAACATCATCTACATGGAGACGCTCGTGCTGCTCGGCATCACAAGGGCACAGCTCAAGCCGAGCGCTGAGGGCTTCCACGATGTCGTCCCCGGCAAGAAGGCGCTCACGATCGGCCGCATCGACCTCCCTGTCTACTTTGGCACGCGCTCGAACTTCCATCGAGAGGTCCTCACTTTCGACGTACCTAGTTTCGAGGGGACCTACCACGCCATCCTGGGCCGCCCGTGCTACGCCCAGTTCATGGCGATCCCCAACTACGCATACCTCAAGCTTAAGATGCCGGGGCCAAAGGGGGTCATCACCGTCGACTCCACGTACGAGCATGCGTACAGTTGCGACGTGGAATGCGTGGAGTATGGAGAGTCCTTGGTCGCATCCAAGGAACTAGCCAAGACACTCGACTGCCTAGCAGCCGAGGCCGCCGGCCCAGCGCCTAAACGACAAGCCGGCAACTTCGAGCCCGCCGAGGACACCAAGAAGATCCCGCTCGATCCGAGCTCCCCGGGTGAAAAGACGCTGATCATCAGCGCCTCCCTCGACATCGCATAGGAAGCAGTGCTCGTCGACTTTCTCCGCGCAAACGCTGATATGTTTGCGTGGAGTCCCTCGGATATGCCCGGTATATCGAGGGATGTCGCCGAGCACGCCTTGGAGATCCGTCCCGGTTCGAGACCTGTCAAGCAACGCCTGCGCCGCTTCGACGAGGAGAAGCGCAGGATCATCCGCGAGGAGGTTGAGAAGCTCGAGAAGGCCGGATTCATCAAGGAGGTACATCATCCCGAGTGGTTAGCTAATCCTGTATTAGTAGAGAAAAAGAATGGGAAAATGAGGATGTGTGTAGACTACACTAGTTTAAATAAAGCATGTCCCAAAGTTCCATTTCCTTTGCCTCGAATAGATCAAATCGTTGATTCCACTGCGGGTTGTGAAGTACTTTCCTTTCTCGATGCCTACTCTGGCTATCACCAAATCAAGATGAAAGAGTCCGACCAGCTCGCGACCTCATTCATCACTCCCATGGGCATGTACTGTTATGTCACGATGCCTTTCGGCCTTCGAAATGCCGGGGCAACATATCAGCGATGCATGCTTCATGTTTTCGAGAAACACATAGGGGAGGCTGTCGAGGCCTACGTCGACGATATCGTTGTCAAAACTCGAAAAGTAGAGAACCTTGTCGCGGACCTCAAGTTGACGTTTGGATGCCTCCGTGGCTAAAAACATCAAGTTGAATCCCGAAAAGTGCATCTTTGGCGTACCTCGTGGCATGCTGTTAGGATACATCGTCTCCCAGCGGGGCATCGAGGCCAATCCCGAGAAGGTCGCGGCCATCATGAGAATGGGGCCGATTCGAGACCTGAAAGGGGTGCAAAAGATCACTGGGTGCTTAGCCGCTCTCAGTCGGTTCATTGCACGTCTGGGAGAGAAAGCCCTGCCTCTGTACCGACTCCTCAAGAAATCCGAGCACTTTGCATGGACACCCGAGGCAGAGGAAGCCCTCTCGAAGCTAAAGAGCATGCTCACCTCTCCTCCTGTGCTCGTGCCACCCCGACCGGCTCGAGACGGCATACCAGCCGAGTCCCTCCTCCTCTATGTTGCTGCAACCACTCAGGTGGTCAGCGCAGTTATAGTGGTCGAGAGGCAGGAGGAGGGGCATGCGCTCCCCGTCCAGCGGCCAGTATACTTTGTCAGTGAGGTGCTCTCAGATGCCAAAACTTGGTATCCTCAAATCCAAAAATTGCTCTACGCAATCGTACTCACGCGTCGAAAACTCCAACACTACTTTCTTAGCCACCCGGTAACTGTGGTGTCCTCATTCCCGCTCGGGGAAATCATCCAAAACCGGGAAGTAGTGGGTCGAATCGCTAAGTGGTCGGTCGAGCTCATGGGCGAGATCATCACTTACGCCCCACGAAAGGCTATCAAATCCCAAGTACTGGCCGACTTTGTGGCCGAATGGACCGATGTCCAACTTCCCCCAGTATAGATTCAGGCCGAGCTGTGGACCATGTACTTCGACGGGTCACTCATGAAGACAGGAGCGGGCGCGGGCCTGCTCTTCATTTCACCCCTCGGAGAACATATGCGCTACGTGCTGCGAATCCACTTTGCCGCCTCGAACAATATGGCCGAATATGAGGCGCTCGTTACTGGGTTGCGTATCGCCATCGAGCTCGGGATCCGACGCCTTGATGCTCGAGGCGACTCACAACTCGTCATCGACCAGGTGATGAAAGCCTCGAGTTGCCATGACGAAAAGATGGAAGCATATTGCAACGAAGTACGCAAACTGGAAGCAAACTTCCATGGCCTCGAGCTCAACCACATCCCAAGACGCTTCAATGAAGCCGCAGACGAGTTAGCCAAGATCGCGTCGTCTCGAGCGCCGCTCCCCCCAAACGTCTTCTCGAAAGATCTTCACGAGCCATCTGTGAAGTGGGACTCGGGGGCTGGAGCAGAACCAGTCATCGAGCCCGCTCCAGCGACCGATTCCCCCTCGAAGGAGGCAGAAGTCATGGAGATCGATCGAAATCCGGGCCCACCGGCAGATTGGCGTGCTCCCTTCCTCGAATACCTTGTTCGAGGGGAGTTGCCAGAAGATCGAACGGAGGCAAGGCGACTAGCCCGTCAAGCCAAAACTTACATCCTTTACGGGGAGGACAGAGAGCTCTACCGCCGCAGCCCGACCGGCATACTTCAACGGTGTATCTCGATCGAAGAGGGCAGGAAGTTGCTCAGAGACATGCACTTGGGGGCTTGTGGCCACCACGCTGCGCCAAGAACCCTTGTCGGGAACGCATTCCGTCGAGGCTTCTACTGGCCCACTGCAACTGCTGATGCCATCAAGCTTGTTCGAGCGTGTGAAGGATGCCAGTTCTACACCAAACAAACGCATCTTCCAGCACACGCACTCCAGATGATCCCCCTCACGTGGCCATTTGCGGTCTGGGGGCTCGACCTGGTCGGACCCCTCAAAAAGATGACGGGAGGCTACACCCACTTGCTCGTGGCCATCGATAAGTTCACCAAGTGGATCGAGGCCAAGCCCATCACTAACATCCGCTCGGAGCGAGCGGTCGAGTTCTTCACTGACATCATCCATCGCTTTGGAGTCCCTAACGTCATCATCACTGACAATGGCACCCAGTTCACAGGCAAAAAGTTCTTGGACTTCTGCGATCGGCACCACATCCGTGTGAACTGGTCGGCAGTCGCCCACCCTCGAACTAATGGCCAAGTCGAGCGTGCCAACGGCATGATTTTGCAGCGGCTAAGGCCAAGGATTTTCGACCGCCTCAACAAGCACGGCAAGAAGTGGGTAGCCGAGCTCCCATCTGTCCTGTGGAGTCTACGAACGACCGAAAGTCGAGCCACTGGGTTCACCCCGTTCTTCCTGGTCTATGGGTCTGAGGCCGTCCTCCCCACTGACCTCGAGTACGGGTCCCCTCGACTTAAGGCCTACAACGAGCAAACTAACGAGGAAAGACTAGCTAACGCCATCGACCAGGCTGAAGAGGCTCGAGACACGGTGCTCCTACACTCTGCGCGCTACCAGCAAAAGCTGCGGCAGTATCACGAGAAGAATGTACGCAAGAGGGGTTTCGAGGTCGGCGATCTCGTACTCCGTCGACGCCAAGATAACAAGGGGCGCCACAAGCTGACTCCTCCCTGGGAAGGTCCATTCATCGTGGTCGAGGTGCTGAAGCCAGGAACGTACAAGTTAGCCAACGAGGACGGCTCGACCCTCACCAACGCATGGAACATCGAACAACTACGTCGTTTTTTCCCCTAGGCCTCGATGCCTTGTACATATTTCGTCTAAATGTACCGCTAGTATGAATGAATAAGTTAGTTTCTTACTTTTTGTTCATACACAAGGTGGGCTCGACTTTGTTTCCACAAAGTCAAGCCCCCCTCGGGGGCTAGACCAGGGGGGGTCCCCCCCTGGAGTCCTCGAAAAAACGCACCTAGTTTTTTCGAAAACAACGATCGATGCAATCTTTCCCCTCCTCGCCTCGAAGTTTTTCGTAAGCTAAGTATTTGCGTCACCTCGAGCTCACCGAGTCAGGACGATCGAGCACAAGGCTTCCCACGCTTCCGAGCTACGGCACCATAACTCATCCCCTCTCGAAGTGGTTCGAGCGCAGCGCCAACACTTAGCTAAAACGAAATAAAGGCAGGAAGCACAAAGGAAAAACTAGAGCATAACGACTCAAGTTACAAACATCAAAATTTAAGGCCACTCGGGGCCATTTCACAAACAGAATATTTTTTCTTACAAGGGCCTTACTGCCCAAATTTCGGCTCGCAGGCCGGGAAAGAGCTACTCCACATCAGGCGGGAGGACTTCTTGCAGCAGGCTGTCTCCAAGACGGGCGCCGGGCTCCGCAGCTTCGGCCTTGAGCTGCTCGATCCGGGGGTTGATCCCTGTTGACATTTCTAACGCCACTCAGTGTTAGGTTGTCATCCCCAACATGGCGCCAAAAATGCTGGTACTAAATAATGCAACTGCTACTAGAAATAAATATGGGATCCGCAAGCGCACAGATAATACCGATGTAGCATTTTAACCAGGAGTATCCAGGTATCGTTATTTATATTTTTACCACCGGGAAGGGAATGCACTGGATAATGAGTGATGAGCAATGCACATGCTTTGTAATGGAGAGCTTAACCTTGTCGTATCGATCATCTCATACGGGGTAAGTGTCACATAAAATATAGGAATGAATGATAAATGACATAAGATAAATGAGAGCAATTAGCCACATAAAATAATAGTAATAAGCCATCTCAACTTAGCACTCTAAGCTTATAACACTAGCATGGACTAGGACGATCTAGGGTATAATCCTATGTTATTCTAACTATAAGGTCAAAGCATACAATGATTAGTGCAAGAACATCTAGCAATCATGGCGGGAAAAGGTTACATCTATGCATAGTGATATTACCAGAGAAGACAAGAGACATAGCAATGACTTCAATGTAATAGGTTGTTCTACTAAGACCTACCAACGGGGATGGAATACAAAGGACTCAACGGAACTGTCACTTCCGCGATCTACCACACGACCCGGCCAATAGGGTGCAATCGCAGATAAATACGGTCTAAGCACCACGCCTACACAATATTTACCACTCACCCATCGATCTAATGAGTAAGCGCTATACGATCCTATGCATAAACATAATTCTAGTCCAACTATGCTAAACATATAATCAAAGTAAACTAAGAACAATATAATTGAGAATATAATCAAATAGAGCAAAGTCAAGTATGATATAATAGAATAGAATAAAGTTATACTCATAGTATCACGAACAATGATGAATATTACAAGAATGTAGAGGGGAATTACCAAGAACTCCGACAGATCCGGACTCCAAGCTAGGCTTGATTCCCTCTAGATCTATTCCTATGTAGCTATGCTACTAAACTATGGAGCTCTAATTGAGATGGTGGCTCGGCTTCTCCGAATTCCGATGAGAGAATGAACTCTTGAATGAATTAGCTTTGAATTCGGGTTTCACCCGGGGGCCGGGGGCTCGAATATATAGCCCCTAGGATTAACCACGGCCCTCGGATCAAACCGACCTAAATGGACGATAATTATTCATCCTCAAAGGCGGTGGAGGCGGGATCCACGAGACTCCACCCGATTGGTGGAGGTGGGGAGTCGGCCGACTCCCCCTTGGGTCGGCCGACCGCCCACTTTGCCGTGTGGGGCCCGGCCTTCGGGGTCGCCTTTCGGAGTCTTCTAGATTATACAATTTTACCCGTTCGGTCTTTATCTCTATGTAATCATGACATGTGGGCCTCCTTTGGTTCTCTTTTCGATAACCCCCCGCGAAATAGACAATCACCAAAACTCGTGGAATTCGCATCGGTGTAACCCCTATATCTAACAAGTGAACTCATATTAGTCCTTTCTCTTGCTGCGTTGACGGTATAAAATTGATACTTAACGACCGTCAACAAACTCCCCAAGCTTACCTTTTGCTCGTCCCCGAGCAAAGATAGACTCGTTGATGGATCAGGAGTTGCTACAATGCTTTCATTCCTCACAAGTACACATGCGTTCAAACAAGAACTTTCCTCCGGATTAGAGTGAACTATCCTGACCCAAAACTTACTCATATTACCTTTCGCCATGGGGCTTGTAACCGTCACTTAGGTCTTGAGTAGTTGAAAGATAGAACGGTCAAGTCAAGCGCCATGTTTCTCGCTCTTTGATCAACTATTATCCCGGAGTTTTTTGAAAAGTTTTGAAATAAAACTCGAGTTCCTTGTATGAACCTTTCGGGTCTCTCATTTGTGGTATCTCGGATCCTCTCCAAGGCATGAGTAGTGTATGCCTTCTCTCTCTCTCAGAATATGTGGTATTTATGGAACTAAGGCATAGTGAAAAGTGCCTTCTCTCTCTCACCCTACTTTCTAATAGGCTTATGTGGATCTCATAGGTGGGGAGACACTCAAACTCACTTGCATATATTGCATAGTTAAGACATGGATCCAATAGGAACTAAAATAATAATAAAGTCATATATGCATGTGAATGAGGAAATGGATGATAAGATGATGATAGGATGACGATAAGGAAATGATTATGAGGGGTGATCACTTGGTGAACATCTACTTCTACACTTGCTCCTTCGAGGATAACATGACTCCCTTTATTTGAAAACCTTGAAACTTCTTGAATGGAAGGACTTGGCTACTCTTTCTTTTTCTTTCTTTCTTCTTTTCTCTTTTTTTTTTCTTTTTCTTTTTTTTATAGAGCAACCAATCCTCTGGAAACGAAACTTTAGCAACGGGGAGTGTATAACTTGAAATGATAATGACTGGAGCTTTTATGTAGGCAAATAGAATGGCGATGATTATTTCTAGATGTTCACTCCCAGGATAGGAATAGTACCTTTCTGGATGAAGTGAAATGAATGGCGTATGTATATGTGGATGGATGGATGCGTACTCCGAGGGTAGGAGCTGCATAGGTGCGTATCTCCAGGGTAGAGATAGCACAATATGTGGGGAATGCGTACTCCCAGGGTAGGAGCAGCATAAGTGCGTATCTCCAGGGTAGAGATAGCACAATATGTGGTGGATATGGATCTATATGTGGGTGGTACTTCTAGGGACGAAGTAGCACAAAAATGAATGTAGTAGTTATAAAATGGGTGCATGCTTCGAGGACGAAGTAGCATAGATCAATGGATGGAGAGCATATAGTATTGACTTTAACCGCATGACTAATTCCTTATGGGTCCACAAAGCATAACCACACTCAATGCCTATAATGACTACACTCAAGCTACGGTGTGATCTATATAAACGAGATGGGTTTTCCTAATCTAGTAAGCATGAATATATGGCCGTGGTAGGAATTTAAACTCTCATCATAAAGGAACTCATCATGCAGAAATTTAATATTTTCAAAGATAAATTCTCTAGAACTCTAGTATCTCTAGGAACAAGATGGACAAGAGCTCAAAACCTTCCCATATCATACCCGTCAACCACCTAGACTTAGATCAAGTATTTGCTACCCACAAGTTTCGGGTTGAGCAAATCTCAAATCTAAACAAGCAGTTGTGTCCAAAACTCGGGAGAGTGCAAGGTTGAAAACTAGGTACTTGAAAGGAATTACGGAGAGCAACTATTCATCATCTCCATATAGAGTTTATTATAGGGATCACTTTTAAGACAGATTACAAGAGCTCTCCAAAAGATAAATAAGGAAATCTTTCTGGGTTTCTATGGTTATGCATCTTTTTTTAGTTGTTTTAACAAAGCACACTCTAACAAAGCATAAATAGATAAGTTGGAAACACTTAGCTTGGTACACGGGGATGCTCTCCCCAAGCCGGATGTTGACATAGTCTGCGATGTTGCCGACGGGCACCGAAGACGTTCTAGTCCTCTAGGAGTGTCGTGGATAGTTGCCGTTGGAGACAAAGCATTTAAGTGTAGCGGGCAAAGCACTCCGACGAGGGGGACCTGGATGTCCTTCGCTCGTTAGCTCTTCATGATCCTTGATGTTCTCGTGAAGCTCAAATAGACAACAAAGCTTGTGGAACTGATTAAGTGTTAGTGATAAAACCTCTAGGCCTTGATCGTCTAGAACTTTCTTAACTTAAAACTCATTCTAACGGGATCACAAGAAATATTTTTATCTTTTTATTATTTAAGGAATGCGAGACGGGGAAAGATAAATATCGAGAAATTATTTTTGTGCCACCACGGTGAATGATTATCCACATGGGGCTTAAAGTTTTTTCGGATGCAAATGCACAACATCTTTATTTTCTTTTCTAAAGCGAGAGATAAAAAAGTAAAGATGCAACTAAGATGCAAATAGGAAAACAAATATGCTAAGGTAAAATTACGATCTTTGAAAAGTGAATTGCTGATAAATACCAAGTTACCTCTTGGCGCGGCGTTCGGTGGTTTTAAGTCCTCCGAACGGGACTTATCATGTTTGCTCATTTTTCAAGGGCGCATTGGTCGGCGCCCCGATGACGTCGCCTCTTGTGTAGGACTTGATTCGATTTTGCTTTTACCTTCCACACCTTCTTTGTTGGAGAGGATGACCTTGAGGAGGAAGCTTCTTGGATCACTTGTTTCTCTTGTTGGTAGCACCTCTTCGGGTTCTTCTATAATGTTCTTATCTTCGGGGTACCGGTCTTCATATCTTGACACTTCTCCCTCATAGTCGCCCATCCATCTCGTAGTGATGTTCTTCTTGTTCGCGACGGTACGCCGCCTTCTCCTTGCTCTGTTCTTCTTGGGCTCTTCGGTGATTATATAATTATTGTTGAAGTAGCGGCGTACCTTCTCGAGTAGGAAAGTGGAAATGAATCTCTCCCTGTTCCAATATAGATGATAGCTTTGGTGGTGTTCGGGAATGGTCTTCCTAGGATGATTGGAGGATCGTAGTCATCTCCCATATCGATGACTAGGAAGTCGGTAGGGACATAATGGTCATCTATCTCGGATGAGGACATCCTTCACTTCTCCTTCGACGAAGCGGAATGTCCGATCCGCCATTTGCGGTTGTGCATAGGTGGGCTCCAAAGGCATAGTGCCATATAGATACTCATAAGTTACCTTGGCCATAATGTTGACGCCTCGATCCGGTGTCACGCACAGCCTTTATTGAAAGAGCTTCGTTGATGGAGCATTGAATGGTTGGGACACTGGGTCATCCTTCTTGATCGACGTGGGGACCCGAGTAAGTGGTCATGCTCCTGTGGACCTGCGGTGACCATCCTCCTTTGTCTCCGTCTTCTTGGTCTTCTTATCTTTGTTCTTGCTCTTCTTAGCTGGATTCTTCTTCTTCTCACTGCTGTTGATGAGGGTGTCTTGGGAAGCTGCAAAGCACTGTTCTTCAAGAAGAAGGTTTCTCTCTTGCCCTTGATGTTGAAGATGATCTTGGCAGTGTTGGCATACATGATAGCTCCAGCAGTGTTCAAGAATGGTCGTCCCAAAATGACAGGGGACCTTTCATCACTGCCTGTATCCACTACCACGAAGTCTGCAGGAACATACGAGTTGCCTACTCGTACACATATATCTTCTAGTACTCCCAAAGGGACACGGAGTGACTCGATCTCATAAGTTTGTAAGCACATAGTTGTGTATGTTAAGGGGCATCTCGAATAGCTTCTCATATATCACTCTTGGCATGATGTTGATGCTTGCACCGAAGTCACGATTGCCTCATTAAAGTTAGTACTTCCAATGGAGATCGGAATGACTGGTCTCCCGGATCGCCCTTCTTGATTGGCGAGTTGAGTCTATCCATGACCCCTTCGATGGATCACTCCGGCTATCTTCTACATTGAATATATCAACAAGATTTGCGTCTCGAGCTCTTCGGGTTGTCCCGCGTTTACCTTGGCCGTGGAGGGAGCAAGGTTGACAAGCCGTTGTACCTGCGACTCAAGTATCTTGTTGAAGCCGAGCGACTCTTGATGGCATTGGAAAAGCCATCCATTCGTTTGCCGAGTGTCTCTAGGACCTTGTCATTTGATGTCGGCTTCTTGGACCATTGTCCATCATCTTGCCTTGGTTCAAGCACTAACCCTCAAAGGCTATTTGGTTGTAATTATTGTAGGAGGAGTTGTTACCTTGATAGTTGCACGAATAATTGCCTCGAGTAGTTAGGCCTCCGTGCTGATTCCAACCTTGATTCGCCGAGGACGATAGTAATTATTGTTGTTGTTGTTGTTGAGGTAGTTCACGTCCTCCTTCGGCTACGGGCGGTTAGCACCTGTGTGCCCAGTCTCTCCACACTCTTCACATGTCATGCGAGCATCATGTATATGCATGACTTCTTTCTTCTCTCGGGGCTCTCTCATCGAGCCTCTTCATTAGCAGATCCATTTTGGCGAGACAACATGTCTACCTCCTTTAGCCGGTGCATTCCTCCACCTCTCTTGCGGGTCTCGAGTTCTTTCTTCACTCCAACCTTGGTTGGATGCCATCTTCTCCACAAGAGCGTGGCCCGAGGAATAGTGAGTGATAAGAATGCACCTCCAGCAGCGGCATCCATCGTCTCACGTGTGCTATTGCCGAGCCCATGGTAGAATGTCGCATAAGCGGCCAATTCTCCATGCCATGATGAGGACACTCGAGGATGTAATCTTGAAAGCGCTCCCAAGCTTCGGGACAGTCTCATCATGATGTTCTTTGAAAGCTTGATATCTTCCGCGAAGAGCATTTGTCTTGCCCATGGGGAAGAATTTCGCCAAGAAACTAGTGGAACATAATGCCCACGTAGTATTCTTCTCCTTATTGGCATAGAACCTTTGCTTCGCTCTCCCCAAGAGTGAGAATGGGAAGAGGCGAAGTAGTATAGCATCTCCGGGGACATCCTTGATAGTGAATGTGCTACAAATCTCCAGGAAGTGTTGGAGATGAGCACTAGCATCTTCATGGGCCTTCCCACAGAACTGGCTTGCTTGCACCATGTTGATCAGCGCAGGCTTGAGCTCAAAAGCTCCCTCGATGTTCGCAGCTGGTCCAGTACGAATGTTGTCCGTAGTGGGAGCTGAGAACTCGCGGAGTGACTTATTCGCCATGGCTTCAAACGCTGGTGTCAAGTCTCGAATGAAAGGTTGACTTTCTGCTTCCGACAAACTTCCAAGTTGAGTTGATGATGATGATTGATTGGTCTTCTTCAACTTGCTTCTGGCCTTCCTGATTAAAGCTTCCGGATTGTCAATATAATTATCGGGAAGAATTGTCTTTTTCATACATTACCCCGCATAAGATATAAAATAGACAAAACAAGGGTAATCTGTAGAGAAGGGTTAGTATGACAAAGACAACTCAATCACATTATCTAGTGCAATGTCTTGCTCATTATCCATTGGCTTTCAACCTTCCCCGGCAACGGCGCCAAAAATGCTTGTTGGCATTTATTAACGCAATCACCAAAAGATAGAATAGAGATCCATCCCCGGCAACGGCGCCAAAAATGCTTGTTGACATTTCTAACGCCACTCGGTGTTAGGTTGTCATCCCCAACATGGCGCCAAAAATGCCGGTACTAAATAATGCAATGCTACTAGAAATAAATATGGGATCCCCAGCGGAGATAATACCGATGTAGCATTTTAACCAGGAGTATCCAGGTATCGTTATTTATATTTTTACCACCGGGAAGGGAATGCACTTTGGATAATGAGTGATGAGCAATGCACATGCGTAATGGAGAGCTTAACCTTGTCTCGTATCGATCATCTCATACGGGGTAAGTGTCACATAAAATATAGGAATGAATGATAAATGACATAAGATAAATGAGAGCAATTAGCCACATAAAATAATAGTAATAAGCCATCTCAACTTAGCACTCTAAGCTTATAACACTAGCATGGACTAGGACGATCTAGGGTATAATCCTATGTTATTCTAACTATAAGGTCAAAGCATACAATGATTAGTGCAAGAACATCTAGCAATCATGGCGGGAAAAGGTTACATCTATGCATAGTGATATTACCGAGAAGACAAGAGACATAGCAATGACTTCAATGTAATAGGTTGTTCTACTAAGACCTACCAACGGGGATGGAATACAAAGGACTCAACGGAACTGTCACTTCCGCGATCTACCACACGACCCGGCCAATAGGGTGCAATCGCAGATAAATACGGTCTAAGCACCACGCCTACACAATATTTACCACTCACCCATCGATCTAATGAGTAAGCGCTATACGATCCTATGCATAAACATAATTCTAGTCCAACTATGCTAAACATATAATCAAAGTAAACTAAGAACAATATAATTGAGAATATAATCAAATAGAGCAAAGTCAAGTATGATATAATAGAATAGAATAAAGTACTACTCATAGTATCACGAACAATGATGAATATTACAAGAATGTAGAGGGGAATTACCAAGAACTCCGACAGATCCGGACTCCAAGCTAGGCTTGATTCCCTCTAGATCTATTCCTATGTAGCTATGCTACTAAACTATGGAGCTCTAATTGAGATGGTGGCTCTGGCTTCTCTTAATTCTGATGAGAGAATGAACTCTTGAATGAATTAGCTTTGAATTCGGGTTTCACCCAGGGGCCAGGGGCTCTGAATATATAGCCCCCTAGGATTAACCACAGCCCTCGGATCAAACCGACCTAAATGGACGATAATTATTCATCCTCAAAGGCGGTGGAGGCGGGATCCACGAGACTCCACGATTGGTGGAGGTGGGGAGTCGGCCGACTCCCCCTTGGGTCGGCCGACCGCCCACCCCCGTGTGGGGCCCGCCTTCGGGGGTCGCCTTCGGAGTCTTCTAGATTATACAATTTTACCCGTTCGGTCTTTATCTCTATGTAATCATGACATATGGGCCTCCTTTGGTTCTCTTTTCGATAACCCCCGCGAAATAGACAATCACCAAAACTCGTGGAATTCTGTCAGTGTAACCCCTATATCTAACAAGTGAACTCATATTAGTCCTTTCTCTTGCTGCGTTGACGGTATAAAATTGATACTTAACGACCGTCAACAATCCCTCCTTCTTGTTCGCCCTCGGCATAAGTGAAGCCGCCCACAACGGCCTCCATCCCGGCCCGGGCGTCCTCCCTCGAGGTGTCAAACCCGGAGTAGAAGATGGCCATTGTCCGGCGCGCGGCGAAGACAAGGGCTTCCTGGATACGGCCCCGCAGAGAGGCGCCGAACTCACGGACCCGGCCGGCGTAGCCTTGACCAGCATCCGGCCCCTCGACGTCCACCACCGGCGGGAAGCCCCAGTTGGCGCTGAGGGTGTCGATGGCGCCGGTGATGTGGGCCTTGGCTGAAAGCTCACCGAGAGCCAGCGCATGGGCTGACTTTGCGTCCTCACGCGCCTCCACCAGGTCCGCCTCCAAACCTGAAAGAGAACGACGAAAGTCAAGTACTCGAGCGGTGCGCAAAAATCGCGTACGAAAAAAGACTAGAGGGCCCGGATTACTTACGGGTGCAGCGGGTCGAGAGCCCTTGCTCGCGCTCAAGCGCCCGCGAGAGCTCGGTCTCTTTCCTTTGGAGGGCACGCTCGACGTCGCGCTTCTCCAACCGCAGCTCCTCGTAGGCCTTGCCGGCACCCTGGATGGCAAGGTCCTTCTCCGTCACCTCCTGACGAAAGTTGACCACCTCCGTCTGAAGACCGCCCGCCCGCTCCTTCTCAGCTTCGAGCGCGCTCTCAAGGGCCTCCTTCTCGGCGGTTTCCCGGGCGACCATCGCCTGGAGATCTTTCGCATACGCCTCGATGGCGGCCTTGTCTTTTTGGAGCTGCTCCATATCCCGGCACTTGGCCTTGTAGCTTTGCAACGCCGTGGCCGCGTCCTTCTTGAGCTGCTCGAAGACTCCCTGTAACTGCACGAGCTTTTGCCGAGCGGTCTCCGCCTCTTGCGTGGCTTGGGCGAGCTTCTCGCCTGCCTCCCGTTGAGCCACCTCGGCCCCCTGCGCCACTCGAGCGAGCTCATCTTGAGCCTTCTTGTCGTCCTCCTTGGCGGCGTCCAGGGCGGCATTGGCCTCTCGAAGGAGCCGGGCAAAGCGGTGCCGCTCGCCCTCAGCCTCCTGCCCCATCCGCACGTACCACCGGATCTCGTGCTCGCTCTCTTGCGTGGCACGGATATGCACGGATTTGGCATAGGAGCGACTCTGTGACGTCTAAACCACGAAGGGGAAATATTAGAACATAAAATGCGATAGGCCAAAAGGGCAAGCAACCGAACTCGAAGGCACTCACAGAGAGAAGCCGGGGCATGTCCTCCGAGACGAGCGACAAAGCAGTCTTCAAGGCGCTTTCGAGCCATTGCCGGTGCTCCTCGGCCTCCACGTGCGCCTCAAGCTCCTTCTGATCGTTCATCACGATCGGAGGAGCCTCGTGGTCGAGGGGGTCGGAGAGCACCAGTGGCGGCCTCCCCCAAAGAGGGAACTCCTCCCGCATCTCCTTATCAACGGAGGAGTGGAGTCTCCTCACCGTCTCCAGGTCGACATCCGCCATCACCACCCGCTCGGCCAGGGTAGGTGGGCGTTGCGGCTGACTCCAGGAGGAGGACGCCTCTTGGGCGAGCGCCCGCGCTTCGATCCACCTCCGCTCCTCGATAGAGACGTCAGTGGGCTCAGTGGGCCCAAGGCCGACCGATCGCATGTGGCTGTCGACGATGGCAGCCGCCGTCAGCTTCCTTTGGGCCTCCTCCCACTGGTCGGCGTCGGTCATGTCCTCGAACCTCACCTCGCCCGTTTCCGAGTCGGGCACGAGGTGGGGCACCGGGGCCCCCAACAGCTGCAGAGGCTGCGGCGGCGCCTGATACGACACCAGACGGAGCTCTCGCTCGACGTCCTGGCGCTCATCGCCACCCGTGACGGAGGGCTGCTGCTCCACCGGCTCCGCCTGCTGCTCCGCCTGCAGCTGATGATCTTCGCCGCCTGCGGCGGCAGGCTGCACCACCGGCTCCGCCTGCTGATCCACCGACTCCTCCGCCTTCTCCTCCTCTTGCGTAGCGGCGGGGTGCTCCTCAAGCGCCCCCTCTCGAGCGGTAGCTTGGGCCTCCCCCTCCTCGACCCGTTGCCCAGCTGAGGATTCGACCTCCATATCCCGAGGAGGGGTTGGGGCCCGGCTTGGTTGAGGCTCAGGTACCGTTGCCGCCTCCTGCATCTCCACATCCCCCACCGGTCGATCGGTGGCTGCCGGCGTCTCCTCCTCCTCCTTCTCCTTGCGCTCCTCCTCGAGCTGGCGCAGGCCGATTGGCCAGGAGGACTTGGAGCCCGAGCCCGGACTCGCGTCTTCGAGCACGATGGGCTGCTGCTCCGATCCAGCCCCCGTCGCCAGAATAGAGGCCGCCGGCTCCGACACCATCGCCCCTTTGTCACCCACCGCCGCGTCGCCTGGCGAGCCTGACAACGACGGGGTCTCGAGTGGGAGGGCGGTTGAGGCCGTGGTGATGGTGGTGTCCTCCTCCCCCGTGGCCTTGGTCGCGGCCCCGACACCTACACGAGACGCAGCCGCCATCAGCTTGCCACGCCTAATTGCATCCTTGGCCCGCTCTAACCAATCTGGAGTAGAAGGAGGAAGGGTCACTCCACCTGGCATTGACGGGATGCCGCTCGACCCTCCTGTGGTTTTCAACCTCTTGGTAGGCAGCATGGGAGGGAGGGATCGGAGTGACTGCAGGGGGCGCTTAGTCCTGAAAGAAAGAGAAAAACAAAAAACCACTAAGAATGAGACATTCACGCGTCAAACGAAAAAAAACAATGAGGGGTAGGCCGATCGGAAGGCTTACCCTGTGGTCGAGGTGGCGCCGCTCGAGCCACCTGGCTTGCTCGAGATGCTCGGGGGCTTTCGAGCCTCAGTTGGCCCCCTCGAGTCGCTCAAGGACTTTGGGGCCTCGAGCCCACCGCTCGTACCGCTCGGGGGCTCCGAGACCTTGGCGGCCTCCCCCGCCCCCGCCGACTCCCTGGCCGGGTCGGGCACGGAGTCCTTTACGGGACCTTGGGTCCTGCGGGTCGAGGTCCGCTCGACCTGGCGATCGCTGGAAAGAGCCCAGCGCTCCACGGGTTGCTCGCCGGGCTGTGCAGAAGATGATCCGCGCACATTTGCAGCCTGATGCTGCCGGGTGTGCGCGCCCGTTGGTGACGAATGGCGATGGGAGGAGGAGTCCTGCCGCATCGGAGAGGGCGACCGCCCGCCATGACTAGAATGGCGGGACGACTCCTCCCGCCGCCCTGCTCGAGTTGGTGACGGTGAACGGGCGCGGTGGCTGGAACGGTGAGATGTTCCCCCCCCGCTGCCCCGCTTGGGTTGGCGACGGCGTCCGAGCGCCGTGGCTGGGATGGCGCGATGACCCCTCCTGCTGGCCCATCTGGACCAGCGACAAGTCGCCGTGTAGAAGGGGCGCCGCCAAAACCAACCCCTGCACGCGAGAGCGAGGAGGCGTCAGCGTTCAGGAGGCGGTAGCGCCGTCGCTGTCAGTCGCCTCATCGTCCCCCTCGTCGTCCTCCCCCTCGTCCTCGTCGGTCGACTCTAGACTGGGGCTCCAGTCGCACGGGTTTGCATCCAGACGCATCATCCGCTCCCGGCGGCGCCTAGATTTACGCTTCTCTTTCTCCTCTAACTCCCGAGCCTTCCTCGCTCTCTCATCCTTTCTCGAGAGCGCCGCCGCGTGTTCTCGGTCACCTTTCAGACGTCTTACCTCACGGCCGGGCGCGTCCTCCTTCACTGGGGGCACCGAGTCCGCGTGGTCCATGATATCCTGAAAAAAGCATACCTCAATGAGGACGGCTCGAATAAAAGGAACAACGAGAAAAGCCTCGAAGGGACTTACATATCCGAGCAGGTTGTTGACCGGGCGCATGGGGAAGAGCCCGACTTGATTCGCCCCAAAGTTCTTCCCACCATCGATCGCCTCGCGTACTCGAGCCACGATCATGGGGATCGAGAGGGGTACGTCGGACGTCCTGCTGTCCTCAAGCGCATCAGGGTCGGCGTCCTCCGTCATCTGATCCAACCGCAATGGGCGCTCGGCGAGCGGGATCACCCGGCGGGAGTGGAACTCGGCGATGACGTGGGCAAGGTTAAAGACGAGATTGCCGGCCCTCCGATGGCTGAGACTCACGATGGCCTCGAGCAGGGGGTCGAGGCGGGGCTGACGCTTCTTCGGCTGACCGTAGATACAGTTTTCACCGGGCGCGGTCAGCACGGCGCCGGTGTACTCCGAAAAGAGGTTCCCCTCGTTTCAGAGGTAGAACCACTCCGCGTCCCACCCGGCGTTGTTCGACGCCCAGGTACCAGTCAGCCAGCACTCTCTCCTCTTCAGGCCGATCGAGCAAGAGCCCGCTCGGACGTAGCTGCGAGCCTTCGGCTTCCCCTTTTCCTTCTCCTTCTCCTCTTCCCCCTCCTCGTCGCCATCGTCGCCGTCGTCGCCATCAGCGCCGCCGCTCACCGCCTTGGTGAACAGTGTCGCCTTGAAGACGTGGGTGAACAAATCCCACTGCGGTGCCATGCCCAGGTACCCCTCACACACGGCGGTGAAACTAGCCGCGTGTGAGATGGAATTCGGGTTAAAATGCTGGAGCTCAACCCCAAAATGGTGGGGGAGCGCCCGCATGAAGCGGCTCGGCCGCGCCCCGAGCCCCCGCCGGTGGAATTTGACGAAGCTCAAGACATAGCCCGGCGGAACCACGGGTTCAAGGTGGTCGTGGTTCGGCACCCGCCACTCCGGCGGCCCCTCCACCGGGTTGGGAGGAAGCAACCCGCCGTTGACGAGGTTGACCAATGTCGCTTCGGTCACCGTGGACCGAGGCCATGGGAGCGCGTCGTGCATTACCACCGGCGTAGGAGGCTTGGCGGGCTCCTTGCCGACGGCACCCTTGCCGCCGGTCTTACTGCCTCCAGCGCCCTGACCGGAGCCCCTGCTCGCTCTCTTGCTTGCCCGCACCATGGCGTCGACGGGAAAACGACGGCGAGACGGTGAAGAAGAATAGGGCGACGGCGAAAATAAGAAGGGCGGCGGTCACGAGCGAGTGCGGCGGCGGCGGTCGCAAGCAAGTGCGGTGGCGGCGGACGCAAGTGAGTGCGGCGGCGGTTGGAGATGGAAGCAGAGGCGATTGGATCTAAGAACAGAATGCAACCGGCGGCAGGAGCGGCAAGAAAGGCAAGAATGCGGGGAAGAAGAACCGGGAGCCTACACCTCCATATTTATAGATCCCAAGCCGATCCGTGTGAATCACATCCGATCCAGATCGCGCCATCCAACGGCCGCGCGCCCCCAGCGGACTCGACTAGGAACGGTAACCGCATTTACTCCATCTGACAACCACCACCTATCTACACTCACAGGGCGCACGCGTCGCGAGACGGAGCGGAACCGTCGCCGAGCCACGATCATCATGACGCGCCGGTTTTCGCCTAAAAAAGCGCGCCGCCAGTAACGGACGGATTCACCTCGAACGGGTGCAACGATGGGACGTCTCGACAGACGGTTCCTTACACGGTAAGACAACTTGGGACTCCGGTCCCACCCGTAAGCCTCGAGGGAGCGGAGGCTGACCCACGAATGGGTTCGAACAGCCGCCCTCGAGCACCCGAGTTAGGGGTGCCCCTGGGAAGGACCCCTCAAAAGGGTCTACTCGAGAACGAACTCTCGAAACCCAGGAGCACGTCCAAGGCAGGGCGCTGAGCTTCCATGAGATCCCGTCGACGGGAGGCACTCGAGCCGCCGGTCCCCTCGAACAGGGCCGGTCCTCTAAAAGCTATGCACTGTTGACATTTCTAACGCCACTCAGTGTTAGGTTGTCATCCCCAACATGGCGCCAAAAATGCTGGTACTAAATAATGCAACTGCTAATAGAAATAAATATGGGATCCGCAAGCGCACAGATAATACCGATGTAGCATTTTAACCAGGAGTAATCCAGGTATCGTTATTTATATTTTTACCACCGGGAAGGGAATGCACTGGATAATGAGTGATGAGCAATGCACATGCTGTAATGGAGAGCTTAACCTTGTCTCGTATCGATCATCTCATACGGGGTAAGTGTCACATAAAATATAGGAATGAATGATAAATGACATAAGATAAATGAGAGCAATTAGCCACATAAAATAATAGTAATAAGCCATCTCAACTTAGCACTCTAAGCTTATAACACTAGCATGGACTAGGATGATCTAGGGTATAATCCTATGTTATTCTAACTATAAGGTCAAAGCATACAATGATTAGTGCAAGAACATCTAGCAATCATGGCGGGAAAAGGTTACATCTATGCATAGTGATATTACCAGAGAAGACAAGAGACATAGCAATGACTTCAATGTAATAGGTTGTTCTACTAAGACCTACCAACGGGGGATGGAATACAAAGGACTCAACGGAACTGTCACTTCCGCGATCTACCACACGACCCGGCCAATAGGGTGTAATCGCAGATAAATACGGTCTAAGCACCACGCCTACACAATATTTACCACTCACCCATCGATCTAATGAGTAAGCGCTATACGATCCTATGCATAAACATAATTCTAGTCCAACTATGCTAAACATATAATCAAAGTAAACTAAGAACAATATAATTGAGAATATAATCAAATAGAGCAAAGTCAAGTATGATATAATAGAATAGAATAAAGTACTACTCATAGTATCACGAACAATGATGAATATTACAAGAATGTAGAGGGGAATTACCAAGAACTCCGACAGATCCGGACTCCAAGCTAGGCTTGATTCCCTCTAGATCTATTCCTATGTAGCTATGCTACTAAACTATGGAGCTCTAATTGAGATGGTGGCTCGGCTTCTCGAATTCGATGAGAGAATGAACTCTTGAATGAATTAGCTTAGGGTTTCACCCGGGGGCCGGGGGCTCGAATATATAGCCCCCTAGGATGAACCACGGCCCTCGGATCAAACCGACCTAAATGGACGATAATTATTCATCCTCAAAGGCGGTGGAGGCGGGATCCACGAGACTCCACCGATTGGTGGAGGTGGGGAGTCGGCCGACTCCCCCGGGTCGGGCCGACCGCCACCCCGCCAGTGGGCCCCGGCTTCCGGGGTTTGCCTTCCGGAGTCTTCTAGATTATACAATTTTACCCGTTCGGTCTTTATCTCTATGTAATCATGACATGTGGGCCTCCTTTGGTTCTCTTTCCGATAACCCCCCGAAATAGACAATCACCAAAACTCGTGGAATTCTGTCAGTGTAACCCCTATATCTAACAGGTGAACTCATATTAGTCCTTTCTCTTGCTGCGTTGACGGTATAAAATTGATACTTAACGACCGTCAACATGCACCCAGCTCTAATGAGAGTGCCCCCGGGCTTCGACGCCGCCTCCCCTCGAAAGGAGACGGACTCTCACTTGGATTCCCCGCTACCAGCTCACAGGGAGACTCGGCGCTCGCTCGGCCGCGAGTAGCGTCAGTCCTCCCGCCCCTTGGATCAGATCCAAGAAATCCAGCGACAAACTGGATCACGACTCTAGCCCAGCCATTCGAGGCTCGGGGGCTCGAGTCACATAAACAACCTCCCTTGACACGGGAGGAGCAGGAGATACTCGGGGGCTCAGAAATCTCCTACCTCGAGCTGCTACAACTCCAGTTAATAATACTCCTACTCAAACCCGCTCATCTCAAAGCCACCAGAGGAATGCCTCATTCCTCTGGGGCCCCGGGGGCTACCCCCGCGGGGGACGCTCGCGCGCCCCCCACGGAAGAAAAGACAAAACCAAACCCTCGAGACAAAACGACTTAACCCCAAGTCTAGGTACTTCAACTCCACTTCATGATCCCTTGCTTGAAGTTCCACAATCAAGCAAGGGCTCGGGGGCTACTGTCGGGTACCTAGATTAGGGGGTCCTAAACTAGGAGGCTCAAGGGAAAGCAAAATAGCTTTACTTCCCTCTAATCAAGTCCTAAAGAGTTAACTGGAGAAACCCCCAATCCTCCTCGAACTGGGCCGACACTCTAATCAGGCCCACAAACCACGAAAGCCCACCGACTCAAGCAGCGGTCGCCCAACCGCTCGAGATGAAAGTACGGAAACCGCTCGAGCGAGCGATCGCTCGAGACGGTGACGTAAACCGCTCGAGCGGTGACGGAGATCGCTCGAGCGAGCAACCGCTCGAGTCTATCTGCAATAATTGCCGACCCAGAACGCGCACATGGCTACAAGGCTCGAACAGTGCCACAGTACACTGACACCGCCTAACTTCATGGCTACAGGGCCCGCAATAGTGGAGCGTACGCCGGTCGCTTCACCATTACGCTGCCCATCCCCCGGATTCAAGGATGACAGGCGCCACTATTAAGCCATGCCTCGCACTATACCACGTGCAGCACGCCCTTCAAACGCCATGGTCAACTCCCCGTACCGCCGAGCACATCGCCCTGTCCCATCGCTCGGGACGTCGACCCCTCGAGCCGGCCTCCTGGCGCTCGAGGAAATGATGGCGGACACGATTGCGACGGACGGAGCAAAGGGTGCCCTGTCTTTCCCACCTCGACGGCCATACGGCGGGGTTCCCGGGCGCACGTGCTCGTCTACGCCAGCACCATGCCTCGACTACGTCAGCCCACGACCAAGAAGGACGAGCAGGCCATCATTGCCCACACTTCTACAGGATCGAACCGGTCCAAAGCATGGATCTATGTGCTCGAACGGACCAAAGGGAGCGTCTACGGTCTCGACGACTCGACAGACGTCCGTGCCTCGACGTCACGCCCACGACAGCCCTAACCAACGTGTAACCCTGAGCCTCCCCTTGGCCTATAAAAGGGGATGCCAGGGCCTTGTATAGGGCAGGCTTTACGCACACACGTTCCTACATTTTCACACACTCATTCACGACTAAGTTCCGCTTGTATTCACCCCTGTACAAGCACTTCGGTGAAAGATAATACAAGTCACCCCTCACTGCTGGACGTAGGGTACTCTTTGCCCGAACCAGGATAAACATTTGTGTTCTTCTTGCATCACCATCCGGATTAGGGAGCACGCATAGAAATTTACTCGTTGGTGTTATACCCCCCGGGGTACGAAACACCGACACAAAGATATTGGTGTCCCATTCTGATAGACTGTGACTCAGCCTACCAAGATGATCAGTAATCTGCCCAAGGGAGGCGTGATCTCCCGGATCCTGCCATGCCGCCTCCACTGCTTGGTTGTAAGAAGGATCACGCCGCCACATATTCTCATATCTAAAGCGGCACCGATTTCGTCTCCTTCTTGACTGTCGTTTGACACACTCGATAAAAAGACAACAGTGGTCCGATTCGGTAGTCTGAACATGCCGAACTTTAACATCATTAAAAAGGCCCAGGAACGCTGCTGTTGCGAGACCATGATCAAGCCTCACTTTTACATTGTCCTCATCCTGTTGCCTGTTATCCCAGGTGTACGGTAATCCAATGAAACCCAGGTGCATGAAGCCACATACCTGGGTTGTGTCCCAAAATCCGTCCATCTGGCGTTCTGGTCGGGGCTGCCCCCCAAACTATTCTTGTGCCTCCAAGATCTCATTAAAGTCCCCAGCGCAGAGCCACGGGAGTGAGCTCTGAGTTTTGAGAAACTTGAGACACTCCCAACTTCTATGTCTCATGTCCCGGTTGGGTTCTCCATAAAATCCTATAAATCTCCATTGTGGCGCTTGCGAATGTGGGTCAAGGACTTCGACATCTATGTGTAATTTGTCGCAACTCTTGAACTTCACAGTAACATCTCTTGTCCACAAAAGCGCAAGGCCACCACCTCTACCAAAGCATCCCACTCCCATGCCATTAGCAAAGCCAAGGGATGTTTTAAGACCGCGGTTAAGGCCGCGTCCTCTGACCTGTGAGGCCCGCGCTCGAGTCCTAATCTCTCGCAAATTTTTCGGGTTTTTAATTATTTTACAAATTTAAAAGAAAAACAGTTAAAAGTGTGAAGTAGTGAATAAAGTAGTTATCCTCTCGGAGCGTAGTGGTTAAGGCATAAGTGTTTGATCCGCCGAACCCGCGTTCGAGTCGCAGGGGTGTCAAATTTTTTTAAAAATTTTTAGTTTTCAAAATAAGATCACTGCCAGTGTCAAATGTGGCACCGGCAGTGATGATTATTTATTAAAAATACTAGATATATTAGTAATAAATAGAAAACTGTGTATTCCCATGTCAAATTGGCTTCAAATTTTTTCTAAGCACATAAACAGTAAACTAAGTCCCCACACATGATCTTAGTTTTTTTTCTAGAGATCTGACATGGTTTGACCATGTTTGACCTGGTCAAATCTTGGATTTTTGTGATAATCCACTTTGACCCAGCCCTAGATGGCCTCAAATGCAAAAGTGATGAACACAAGGTTAGTCACACTCATCATGATAAACATTTGGTGTGATGGTCAACTCTTCATTTGATGTGAGCTTGTACCACTAAAACTTTGAATTTTTGAATTTTGGCACCTCGTATCAAAGTATTTAAAACCCTAGATGGTCTCAAACTGAAGTGTCTTGAATACCAACTTTGGTCCACTCATCATGAACTACATTTCATACAAAGGCCATTTTTGCATCTGACAAAGTGTTAGGAAAGTGTAGCTCCAAATCCACACGTGCCACATACACTTCCATAAAGTCCATGTGAGATTCAAGAATTTGTGACCGGTGTTGGGTAGCACTGTCTCAAATGCAAAAGTGGCCTATCTATCAAATGTGTATCTTGATGAGTTATATCACCCTTGTATTCAGATGTTTTCCATCTGAGGTCGTTTGGTGCCTCAATTTGACCATGTTTGAACTGGCAACTATATCACTGCCGGCTCCTACGCAGAACCGGCAGTGATTAGTATATCACTGCCGGGGCTAAACACGTCCCGGCAGTGATTGCTTGTGGCGCCCACCGGTTAATTAGAATAATTTCCTGTTTCGTACGAACAGACGTCTTTACCACAGCGGTTAAGGCCGCGCCCTCTGACCTGTGAGGCCCGCGCTCGAGTCCTAATCTCTCCAAATTTTTTCGGGTTTTTAATTATTTTACAAATTTCAAAGAAAAATAGTTAAACATATGAAGTAGTGAATAAAGTAGTTATCCTCTCTCGAGCGCAAAGTGGTTAAGGCATAAATGTTTGATCCGCTGGACCCGCGTTCGAGTCACGGTGGTGTCAAATTTTTTTTGAAAATTTTTAGTTTTCAAAATAAGATCACCGCCGGTGTCAAATGTGGCACCGGCAAAGTGATGATTATTTATTGAAAATACTAGATATATTAGTAATAAATAGAAAACGTGTATTCCCATGTCAAATTTGCTTCAAATTTTTTTCTAAGCACATAAACAGTAAACTAAGTCCCCACACATGATCTTAGTTTTTTTTTCTAGAGATTTGACATGGTTTGAACATGTTTGACCTGGTCAAATCTTGGATTTTTGTGATAATCCACTTTGACCCAGCCCTAGATGGCCTCAAATGCAAAAGTGATGAACACAAGGTTTGTCACACTCATCATGATAAACATTTGGTGTAATGGTCAACTCTTCATTTGACAGTTTGTACCACTAAAACTTTGAATTTTTAAATTTTGGCACCTCGTATCCAGTATTTGAAACCCTTGATAATCTCAAGCTGAAGTGTCTTGAATACCAACTTTGGTCCACTCATCATGAACTACATTTCATACAAAGGCCATTTTTGCATCTGACAAAGTGTTAGGAAAGTGTAGCTCCAAATCCACACGTGCCACATACACTTCCATAAAGTCCATGTGAGATTCAAGAATTTGTGACCGGTGTTGGGTAGCACTGTCTCAAATACAAAAGTGGCCTATCTATCAAATGTGTATCTTGATGAGTTATATCACCCTTGTATTCAGATGTTTCCATCTGAGATCGTTTAGTGCCTCAATTTGACCATGTTTGACTTGGTCAAATCTTGGATTTTTTGTGATAATCCACTTTGACCCAGCCCTAGATGGCCTCAAATGCAAATGTGATGAACACAAGGTTTGTCACACTCATCATGATAAACATTTGGTGTAATGGTTGACTCTACATTTGATAGAGCTTGTACCATTAAAACTTTGAATTTTTGAATTTTGGCACCTCGTATCCAGTTTTCGGGTTTTTAATTATTTTACAAATTTCATACAAAGAACAAATCCACTTTGACACGAACTATTTCTGTTCAACTTTGTAAAATATTTATTTAGAGAGAGTACATGGATAGAATACAAAATAAATAAAAATCATAAAATTAGATATACAATAACAAAGACATATTTTTCTTCACCGTCAATGTTATCATCCATGTGTATCAACACATTATAATTTGACCACTTGCTTTCGTCCTCGGTTGTGGCCTACTTGACATCTCTAGCACAGCAAGCAAGGGTCGGATGCGGGCAAAGCGGCATGGGTCGGATGCGGCTCGCACCGGCAGGTACTCCTCGATGGGGCAGTCATACCGTGACCCAGAGAAATGCGCGACCAACTCGTGCATAAACTTTTGGCGTCGCCTTCGAGTACTAACACCACCCCAAGAGAAAATTGCACAAAGCCCGTCAATCTCATAGCACCTCAAATGAACACATGCCACTGCAGAGGTACACTTCAAGGAATGAATGTACTGTCTACAACGCACACGATTCACAGAGACCCAGAGAATCCAGCTCGTGGGACGGCTCTGTCAATCTCACCGGCACCCCAACATGCGGCTCACTCATCTTCGTAGCATTCTTCTAGCACCACTTGTGTGCACTATTTTGGTGGACTACTATAACACATGCCGATATCTGTATGTGGAGGGCTTTCTCCCAAAGGGAACCCATGTATTTGGAAAACTAGCAAACAACTAGAGAAAGAGGGAGGAAAAGAATCACAAACTCAGATAGAGGTTCCAAGCACGATGGCCATTTTATAGCCCCAGTGTTGTTGTGGTAGGTGGGAGCAAAGGTTTTGCCGTATTGATCGAGGGGGCAGAGATAAATTTTTTAAAAAACAATCTCTACTTTATATCACTGCCGGCGCCTGGATGGAGCCGGCAGCGATGGCCTGGATCGAAAGAGTGGAGCAGTATAGGTTACTTAACCGCACATAGCAGTCTCCATCATCACTGCCGGCTCGTAACAAGAACCGGCAGTGATAAGTTGGCGGGGATGAACGACCAAATACCCGCTTCGTCTTCCTTGCCGCGCATTGATGGTGGTGTGAACTGATAGGCCACCGGCGACGGTGGCCTTTGAGTCCCCCGCCAGTGGCCTTTATAAATCGGCCTCCTCGGCTGCATTCTCCGCCTCCCACCTTCCTCTCCTTCCATTCTCTTCTCTCCTTCGCCATCGTCATGGAGTCCGGCGGCCGTGGCGTCGTTGGTGGCCGCAGCGGTGGTGACGGAGCCGGACGCCGGGGACAGCGTTTTCTGCACCCGTCGACCTCCTCCCCCGGCCGCCGGAGAACCTAGTCCTCGCCCTGCGCACGCAGCTTGCCCAAGAGCGGAGCTGGTGCAGGACGGCCGAGGAGGCGCTGCAGGTGGAGCGCGCGGCCCGCGCGGCGGCCGAGGAGGAGGCCGCCATCCTCCGCGATGCACTGGCGGCCGAGCAGACGGCCCGCGCGACTACCGAGGTGGAGGAGGAGGCTGCTCGCAGCCAGCTCGAGGTGGCGGGCCCCCGTTAGGCGGCGGCGAGGGTGCGGCGGCGAGGACGGCGGCGAGCGGACGTCGAACGCCGCCGCCATTTTTTTTATTAGTTTTTTTATTTACAAGAAATTTTAATTATGTAATGAAAACCTTATCATATTATCAATATAATGAATTTCTATTCCTACGAGTTTCGTTTTATTTATTTTATTATTATTTTGAGCAAGTTGAATTATATAATGAATTATATAATGAATTTGAGCAAGTTGCCCTCTGTTCATGGGGAGGAGGAATGAGAAGCGGCGGTGTGCTGTCCGCGGCCACGTCGGCTCTCGCCGGTACACACCGGCGGCGATGAGTCCCATGCCTGCCGGTCTCTGGCTAGGGCCAGCGGTGATATCTACCCACCTAATCCCTGCCGGCTCTAGACACGCGCTGGCAGTAATATACTCATCACTGCCGGCTCTAGACACGAGCCGACAGTAATATCCTCATCACTGCCGTTGCCTTCGCTGCCTGACGCGAGTCAGGCTCCGTCGAGCTTGGCACCGGCTGTGATGAGTCATCACTGCTGGTTTCGCCATTTCCGGCGGTGATACGGTGGGCTGTGATGTGCGAATCTGTAGTAGTGGTGCAATACTTTCTAATCTATAATCAAACTCTGCAAAAAATACTTGTTTAGAAGTTTCTAATGTATTATACTGTCATGTTTGGAGATTTGCAACTATATAATTCATGACACTGAACACATACAATAACAATTCTTCCTTTGTTGGGTATCTTTTTATTTAGAGGATGTTGTGGTTTAATTCAACCAACCCAAGTGTTAGTGAACATCCAAAAATTATGTGAAGGAAATAAGGAATTTTTACTTGTATCCTAGCTTTCTAAGAGAGAACACACATGCTAAGGCCAATCTCAGTGAAGGTTTGTTTCATTAGCATTTAATACTGTGACATATTAACAGAGTTGATGACTTGACAGGTTACTTAGGGCACTCACAATGCAAGACTCTATCATAGAGTCCAAGACTATTTATTACACCTTATTTATGGTATTTTACTGATGTGACAATATATTTATTGAAGAAAGAGAGAGTGAAAACAAGACTCTAAGTCTTTTTTAGACTCCAAGTCTACAATATTCGAGATAATAAATAAGTTTAGACTCTATGGTAGAGTCTGCATTATGAGTGCCCTTATAATGATATACATAGTGAAAGTTTCATAGATGAAACTCATCATCACGGTTACTAATAAAGAAGCTGGCATGACAGTTTTGGTAACAGCGCCGTGAAACTCTCCATAGGGACTGGTCTTGTAATTGTGCACACACCCAGATCAGCAAACCTTGATGTCTACAAACATAGGGAATTACAATGGAGTCCTTAAAAACACAGGATCCTAACACTTGGTCTTAGATAAGCAGTGCCATGAACACGTTAAATTAACTTACTTATTCATTAAGGAAAGTAAAGCTACACAAAATACACTTTGACTAACCTAGAATTTGGAGAGACTCACTACTAAAGATTTCTACATCACTGGCCACCTTATCACTGGCAGAAATAGCTCAACCGGCAATGATGAGTCTTCATTGTTGGTGCCAAGCTCGATGGAGCCTAACTTGCGTCAGGCAGGGACGGCACCGGCAGTGACGGTTAGTGTCCCGACCCGACAGTGATAGGACGGGCACATATCACTGCCGGCTCTGGCCAGACGTCGACAGGGATGAGAATCATCGCCGCCGGCGTCTAGCGATAGCCTGCAGTGGCCGCCTGACAACAGTGCATTCGCTCCTCTCCTTCCTTACCGAGTACAGATGACAACAGAAATAAATAAAAAAGAAGATTTATCATGACAATAAAAAAGAAGATTCATCACAACAATAAAAAAGAAGAGTCATAGAATTCTTATAGGAATTCTTGCATTACATACATATAGTAAATTCTACAATTAACTAATAATTAAAAATAGCGACCGCGGCGTTTGATGCTGCGCACGATCGTCATGTCGTAGTCGCCGCCGCGATCACCGCCGCTGTCAGATCTGGGATTCTTTTTACTTGTGTTCGCAAAAATCCTGATGTGTCCACGCATTGCATTCACTCATGAGCATGTGCATTCATCTGTGTTTTGCTTGATAGATCTAGCTTGTGTGCAAAACATGATAATCACAAGTGCTTGATGTAATGCTTACTAATTACGTTTAGACATAATGATAGCCTAAATTCATTAGAGGGTCATGCTAATGACCAAAGTTAAGAAATTGTCTCTTTTTGACTTAGCTTCTAGAAGTTGTTTGCGAAAAAGTATCGAAAAGTGTTTTTCGGACACTCCAGATGAATTGGAGGTTTAAAGCTTTCAGTTGAAGAATTTTATAAGGAATAAAAGTCCCAAAGACAACTTCTTTGAAAAATGGGTGTAGGACATATGTTTTTGAGGTAGAAGACAGGACTTCCTTTTTAATGGATTTTAAAAGGGGATTTATTTTGGGAATTTATATTTCAAAAACAATGCAGAATTTGGGAAAACTTCCTAAATATGAAATATTCTAATCTTTGTGAGGAATAGTTTTCATGTAGAAAGTTTCTCCAAATTCCCTGTAGTTTAGGAGATACAGGAGCTTTAAAAATCATGCAGAGTGGTTTTTAAATAAAGTTTAATTAGTTTTTGGGGGGACCCACCCGTCAGCCTCACCACCGACAGGGCAGATCCCCCGGGTCCGCACCACCATCGCCAGTGGAGAGTCGGCCGGCGCGTGTCCCGCCACGCGCCCGCGTAGGACGAAGGGCGACGCCGAGTCACCCTCATGCCGACCTCGTCCACCCCGTCCTCGCCTCCCATTCCATTCACTCACCTCAGCTCTCCCTCATCTCCCTCGGTTTCCTCCGCCACGCCAAAACACGCCGCCGTCGTGAGCTCGTGGCGTCGCCGCAGCTCCAGCACGCCAGCGCCGCTGCCACCTGCGCCATCGGCTTCGCCTTGCCCTGCTCCTGTCTTGCCGCCACCTAGCCAGTCGAGCTGACGAGCGACGCGGCTCCATCAGCCGAACCCGCCATCGCCACTGCATCCCAAGCCGTCGCGGAATTCCGTCCCTCGGCGTCTCTTCGTCCCTAGCTGTGGTCACCGCCGTCTTCGCCTCTCCTTCGCGAAGTCGACGCACCACCTGGTGCTGGTCCGCCGACGCCGGAGGGGGAAGTTCCACCGACGGGCCGCCGCCGGCCGCCCTGCGTCGCGCGGTCAGGTGGCCAAGGGCCGCCTCGCGTCGGTCTGCGGGCTCCAGCAGGCGCGCGGTGGACCCCGCGTGCTCCGCCGCCCCTCGCCGGCGTCGGCGAGACCTCCCCGGCCGGCATCGCCACCTCCCCGTGCGCCTCCCCTGTTTTCTTGGGTGGAGGACGTGGTGGTTAGAATTTGAAGAAGGTGGGGTACCTTCATGCAAAAGAACCAGACACAGGCAGTTTCAAATATGGGCCTAGTTAATTCGGGGAAAGTACAGGGGCCTTTCTGCAAAGTCCTTGTCCTATTTCGGATTAAGGAAATGAATTTCCAGATTTCTGTTTAATATTTGGAAATTCATATCTCACTCATTACTTGGCCAAATCAAGTGATTCAACTTGCAATATTTTTCTTATGCTGTGTACTATGCATAGAAAATATGAGTTGCCATGTTGGTAGAACTTTTCTGTGTAGTTTTATTTAATTCTTGGATATGAACTAATCTTAGGAAATTCATAAGTAATTCTAGGAATCTTAGAAAAATGTGATTCTTGTCTTGTTCATCCTCTATTGTCATGCTATACCTGTGGTAGGAGTATCATGCATGCTTGCTGTGGTGAAATATGGAGTTGTAGTTCAAGTGTGCTAGGGTGGCTATGTTGGAAATAATTCATAAATCAATTATAGGAGTGTGATCAGGGTTTGATAATTTTTGTGGGCTCATTGTATGTCAATGTGCAGCCCCTGATGCTATGATATGCTTGGTTTGCATGATTTGGTAGTACAAAGTATTTTCTTGAGTGCCTCTGTCCTGGCAACTGTGAATTTTGTATAGGTCAACTGGTTCATCCAAATGGGTTGAGATTTGGATGATAAACTTTGTTTGACCTGTAGTACCTACTGTAATTGTTGTAGGATTTTAGGAGTAGCCAATCATGGAGCCCCTGTTCAACTCTTTGATGTTCAAATTAGGGGTTAAGTCCATTGATGCTAGGCTAACCTAATTATAAGTTGGGTTTCTGGTTGACTTGTCTAAAGATGATAGTTAGTGTGTTAGATTGACCATCTACTGGTAATGTTTCATGGCCATTGCATAAATAGTTTAGGAGTTGTGACTATTACAATTTGGGTATCAGGGCTGTTTAGTGGCTGTTTTGCCAGGATCCGTCCTGATGATGTCTGTTTTAGGTATAGTTAAACTGGGAATTAGCTTATGGTGTCTTCATATGTTTGATGGAGGATTTCATAAGCTTTCCAGAATGTCTTCAATCATATCCATAGGACTAATGGATATTTAGTTATGATTTATTTACTGATCTGCTAGTTATATGATTATGATTAGTAATGGTGCTTGAATGAGTGATGTTGTGTGCTAGGTCTAATGTCAAGTGTCATGGTGACCATGATAGGTATGTTGGGTGTTAGGTGGTGTGTCAAGATTAATAGGTCATGATGATTTGATTAGAATGATAATGCTTGAGTGCATCTTTTTGGCTTTACTGGCTTGTTTGCTAGTGATAGTCGGAATAGGATCATTTCTATTTGAGCATTCATAATCATCGACTATATGTGATCATGCATATGTCGACAATCATGTATTCATGTACACGCATATGCATCATCCCAGGATCGCGATTAGGGATTCGCCGAGAAGGACAAGGATCCCGAAGGACAAGTCGCGAAGGAAGTTCCCGCACAGGAGGTGATCGGGAACCGGACGTGAAGTGATCGAGCATTCAGAACCTCGACGTCGCTCGACAACGAAAGGCAAGCCCCGGAGCAATTCTCCTACGGTTTGCCAAAACACTTGCGTCATCTTATTGTTTATGTTGCATTAAGTGATAGGTGTTGTTTGACACCCTTGGTGCATTATCTACCTTGACCACTTGATATACCTACCCTGATTAAGTATAGGGCGTTATTGCTTAGCCTGGAATAACTAAGCGGTAGAAGTCGGGTGGTTGGTGAATCATCCGCGAGGTTAGGAAACCTTCACATGATATGGTTGGATCGAATGGGAAATCTGGCACATACCCAAACAGGAAATATGCAGAACACTGTATTGTTCCAGCCCTCAATCAAGATTGAATAGCTTCTCATATTTAGGTGGTGATATGGCACCCCGAAGCTTAGTAGTTCTATTTGGGTCGGGTTTTCAATAGAGTTGAGTGTGTTGCCCACAGGCGCGGTTTATAATTCCAAAGGGCCGGTCATTCCGGAGAGACTTGGTAACCGGGCTAGCCCTGGTGCAACCGTATTTATTGAATCCCGGTTCCGAATAGGTGAACGGTGACCAACCACTCACTTCGGCCCGTGAGTGGGGTTTGTGTGAGAAATTACCCTCAGCTGAGTAGGAATCGATTATAATCGCCATCGTCCCTGGATAGTGGATAACTTGATGTGAGTACATGCAATACAGGGCGAAAACGGGAATTGGTTGCGGGGTTATGATGCCTGGACGGATTATGGATATTGTTTATGATCAACCATGTGAAAGGATGATTGCTTTTACACTTCTACTTGATGTTGTTATAGATCAGGAGCAAAACCTAGCAAGTGCAGGAAATACTTAAATGGATAAGCTTAGTATAGTTCACTTAATGAAGATAAAGTAAGCTCAAGTTGTTTATGCAAGAAAGGGTCAGCCAAACCACCATATGGCCTTGCATATGCTTATAAGAGTCCTTATTTTCTGGTTTAAGACGGGTAAGTCTAGCTGAGTACCCCACGTACTCAGGGTTTTATTCCCACTTGTTGCAGATCATTTGAAGTGTTGTGTGGCAACAAGATGGACCTGTATCCCACTACGGGAGGATGTAGATCGATGGGCAAGATCAACTCTTTATCCTCATCTATTGCTTTGTTGGATACCGACTTAGAGCTGGCACTCTATGCTAAGGAAATAGGTGTGTGTGGGTTTCAAAAAGAGTTTTTATTCCGCTGAAAATTGTAACTCCGATTTGTGATAAGCTTCCAACTAAAACAAGTGTTGTAACTATTCTATGTACGAAATGTATGATCAAGTGGATTGTAATTGCTGAACTATGATTCCTGGTGTGTCGTTGGAAAAGTCCTTCGTGATTTCGGATTGACTGCCGGGTTTACATGGGCTCAAGTGTGTTCTTCGACGCCTTGGCGTCGATATTCATACTTGTGCTTATGTAAATTGGTCGGGTCTGTGACAGCCGCCGCCGGCCTAATGGCGGGCCGCTGCCACGGCCGCCTCGGCGGCCTTGCGGGCCGCTTGCTCCGCGTGCAGCGCTTCGTGGAGCTTGTCGGCCTCCTCCTCTCCCCCTAAGTGGGCCGCCCGCTCCACCTCCACTGCCTTGCGGAGTGAGGCGGCCTTCACCGCCGTCGCCCTGTGCCAGCCCCGCTCCTGGGCGAGCTGCGTGCTTAGGGCGAGAATCTGGTTCTCCGGCGTGCGCAGGTGGTGGCCGACGGAGGACGGGAAGTTGGGGTTCACCCAACACCGTCCCCTGCGGCCGCCGTCGTCGCCGCCACGGCCACCGGAGTTCATCGTCATCGAAGATAGGAGATAGGAGCAGGGGATCGGAGAAGATCGGAGCAGGGGCTGGTGAAGGAGGCACAACCGAATGACGCATTTTAAAGGGCACCGAGCGGGGGCTGGTCATCACCGGTTAAGTTCCCCATGCACGGCGGCTATCAAAGCTACGCTGGTTTCCCACGCAGCCGCGTGGAAGACGAAGCATCCGCTCATCACTTCCGGCTTAGTACCAGCCGGAAGTGATGTGTACCATACCACTGCGAGTTCTATCCACCAGCCGGCAGTGATGATGGACATCACTGCCGGCTCGTGGATAGAACCGGTAGTGATGTACTGACACCGCAAAAAGGCTTGTACCGTCGTCCTCTACTTTCCTCTTCACTCCCACTCCATTCCAGGACAGAGGAGCGCGCAGACCATTTTCTCCATTATTGTGGCACATGAAAATCGTGAGCTAGAACTTGAATTTTGAAGAATGTCTTGATCCTTTGGCTTCACAGTTAGTCACAAGCATCCACTCCTTTGATTTTCTTGCTTCAATCTATGTTTTGATGGCTACATTGCTTGCTTGATTCCGATCGAGGTGTGGGACTCCAAGAAAAAGCCACTAGAGGATGTGCAACCACCGGTGGACATGCTGAATGCGTAAGCGATGCTAACAACACACCATATTCCTCTGATCACAATATGTCTTTTTCTATTTATACCCCATTTAACTATTTTCCTAATTTTTCATTGTGTGTGGAAGAAGCATAGAGGTGGGACGCAAAGAGATTTCACTGCTGTTGAAATGACCAAGAACCCGTACCTCAAACAGCCACATGCTAATAATGAGTGTGACTTCTATGTCATGTAGGTGATGTTCCGCTATATTGGATACAATACAAAACATTCAGATGAATTTGTAAGTATATAATCCTCTTTTCATTTGTTTATTTTAATGCAAAATAAATATATATACTGTACTGATTTCATCTTTGCCTCTTTTTGGAACAGCGCACGAAATATAATCATCAAAGGCTGCTAGAATATGAGACAGTGGCACTTCAGTGCGAGCTGACACAGTTCATCTTGGCGGAAGTGCTTTCAAAAGATGGCTTATTTTCAATTGCACGAGCAACCAAGTTCAAGAATCATTATACAAAAGTCGACATTGCCCGTCTATTGTAATCTTTAGTTTTCTTATTTTATTGCTGTCGAACAGACATGTAAGCGTAACGAATGTACTATAAATATTGTGGATGGAAAACAAGTAGCATAATATAATATAATTTATATAATTATATAGTTATTATTAAAATTATATTATTATTAATAATTATTATTGTAAATATATAATTATTATAATTACAAATACAATTAAAAATATTACAAAAAATGGAAAAAATTCGATCATTGCAGGCTCCAACACTAAGCCAGCAGTGTTGGCTTTGACTACACTGTCGGCTTAAGGCTGGAGCCGGCAGTGTTGTCTCTAACAATACCGTCGGCTCTAGTCTGGAGCTGGTAATGTTAGCTTTGACAACACTGTCGGCTCCTGGGACGAGCCGACTGTTGTCTCTGATACCACTATCGGCTCCTGGAACGAGCCGGCAGTGTTGGCCCCGTATAACATTGCCGACGTGTGCTACGAACCAGCAGTGTTGTCTGCTCATCACTGCCGGGGTCAAATAACCGGCAGTGATGTACCCACATCACTACCGGTCGTTCACCGCCAGTTCAGTTTCCGGTAGTGATAAGGGTTGTGAACCGGTAGTGATGCAAGAATCTGTAGTAGTGATGAGGCGCAATCCATTGGCAATTGGCCATGCTGATATATCAATGAGGCAAACCTATGGATAGAGCTCAATGAGTGATCGAAATCCTAGTACAGGACTAATTTTGTATTGAGTGAAGCCCGCATCGTGGAAAATCTTTTGCCACTTGTCCATGTCTCGCTCTTCACCTGTTGTTAGCAACATCATACATAGATCCGAAACAAGTTGAGCTTCCAACATTTGCTTGGATTGGGACTCCACTACAACCTCTATGATTACCACCTTTCCCTTTGGTTCGCGGGTAGAAACAACTTCTTTGCACCGTTTCAGAATCCGCACGCAATCTTCGTCACTCCAGTTATGCAAAATCCACTGTAATAAAAAGAAGTACCTCTGTTAATAGGAGTATGCTCCCTCCGTTCGAAACTGTAATCATATTAGACTGGAGAAAAGTCGTACAAACAATATTTTAATCATTAGTTTCTCTTATAATATAAAGTTGATGGTTTAAAAATCAATATAATTCTTATAAGCACCTTTAACACAAATTTATTGATACAAATTTTATGCCGTAAACTTTTATATATTTTAATTAGTTGTTGGTAAAAATTATAACTTTTAACTTTTTCTCTAGTCATACAATTACCATTTCTGAATAGAGAAGGCATTTAATTGAAACAAAAAGAAAATAAACAAAACTTATGGTCTTGTATTCTGACTGCAACTACAGGCTGTTCTTATTATAGAAGCAGCAAGGAAGCCTCTACAGGGACAGCTGGCTAGCCGCCTCTAATGCCAAACTGATTTGCAGATGTGGCCACCTCACCACCCCTACGAATCAGATTTAGCCACTTCTACAAACTAATTTATAGTGGCGGCTGTAGTCTACAACCACATCTACAAATATGTTTTGCAAAGGCGGATGTGGTTAATTGTTAGTACTCCTACTACTGATCATACTTTCTTTTTGATGAATCTACTGCTGGTCATACCTTGAGTAACAGAACATCAGCCGGAGGGATGAACTCGATCATGTCGCCTGCAATGAACTCAACAGCACAATCATCAGCAGGCGTCGCGTCCACCACCTGGGGCAGCTCCAGCACTGAGCACCTTATCTGAGGGAACGCCTTGGCGATGGCCCTTGCCATCGTCCCGTCGCCGCCACCAACATCCACAAGGGACGTGACCCCTGTAAACACCTGCCTGTACTCACGGACGACGATCTCTGCCACAAAGCGGCTGTCGGACGCCATTGCCTCGTTGACAAATTGACCAAACTGCACGTCAGTGCCTGCTAAACTATAGAAGCTCCCGCCTTGCACCATGGTGAGTGGCGTCTCTGCCTCGGCACCATCCTCCTTCTCCTTCTGGAGCCACTCTGCCAGGCACTGAGACGCGCTCAGATGGAACGCGGAGTTGGTGAAGAGGATGAGCTGCGCCAGGCAGCATGTGTGACCACTTCTTTCGTTTCTGCCGTCAGGGATGACGAGAAGGCGAGACACCGGTGTGAGGCTGTAGCGCAAGCCTGCAGCTTCCTTCCCATCTGCAGCTTCCTCTCTGAAGATGCCAGACACTGCCAGCAATCTCATGAGGCGAGAAAGGCAAGCACGTTTGCTTGTGGCGATGGGGACAGTGGCGTGCAGCTCGGACAGCAAGGCAGCGCCACCGCAGCGGTCGATGGCGTTGGGGATGCCGAGCTTGATGGCGCACTGCAGAGCTGTGGACTTAAGGTAGCTGAAAGTGTGGCACCACAGTTCTGCCTCCGCCCGCAAGAGCTCATCGCCGCCGCCGCTCGTCATGAACGCCACCGGCCTGGCTATATTGGTTTTGGTCTGGAACCTCTCTTTATTTGCTCCTATGACTCTAGCATCAGCTAGTGGGTAGTATTTGTAGCGCTAGCTCTTCGTCCTCCATTGCATACAAACCATCGGTCTTCACAGGCTTGACAACTTGACATAGTACGTTGCTAATAGCCTCATATGTCAAAACAGCAGGAAGAAAAAAGACATCATTTCATTTAGTTATTCATTACACACTCCCTACATCCCTAAATAAATGTCGTTGTCGCTTCCCAAGAAACAACTTTGACTAAATATATATAAAAAAGTACTAATATTTATAGTACAAATATAATATCATTAGATAGATCGTTCAATCTATTTCATAATAAATTTATTTGGAGGTACGATGTTGTATATATTTTCTATAAATACAGTCAAAATTATGACACGAAAACGAAAGAATGACAATTATTTAGAGATAGAGGGATCGAGAACTTGTGTTGCCTTGTAGGTAGTTAATCGTTGGCTTGTTGCTTCGCCCTTGATCTGAGCAGGGCGTTACATATCATTCTGCATCGGTTATTACATTACAGCCTGGCGACCTCTCATCCTTTGAGAGGAGACCCAAGGGCGACAGGGCGGTTCCCCGCCCCTCACTAGTGTTGACCACCTTCGGCGCGGGCCACCGTCGACAAGCCTCCATGAAAAGGAGAAGAGGTGATCCGAATGGAGTGGGCGGTCACGACGAGCCTAGTCTAGTGAGGTTTCTCCAGCCCCTGTCTCTCGCTTCGTTTCATTTTGGGGTCTTTTGCTGTTGGCAAAGGGGGTCACCAGGTCTGCTGTCTGCAGAGGCGGTGGTTCGGGTTCGTCCTTCAATCACCGGTGTGCAGTTTGCATTGGTTTCACCAAGGGAGTTTGTTTTCTATAAGATTTTGGTTGCCATGAACAGAAATAGGAGGCTTACCATGGCTTTCCCTTCGGGGTCAACAATGGAGGGGCAGTTCGAGAATGAATGCCTGGGTGAGTTGTGGAGTGACGCAGGTAGGTGGAGATGCTGGCACAATGGGATTTGGATCAGCAAAAGAAGAAACAAGCAGAGGAAATCATGTGGTATCTGTTAGATTTTTCGATCTGCCAACCGGAATTCAAATGCTGCAATCCATGCTCAGAATGCTAATGATGATAGGAGGGGTGAAGAGGGGGCAATGTCAAGGATCTCCGGGGGCTTGAGATATCGGCCATGGAACTTGAAGCAACACCAGTTGTCGAATTTGGGCAAGATGCAGGGGGAGCAGAACATAATCTGGATGAAGCAAGGGGAGACGTGCACATGAGATTGACGAAGTAGAGGGAGAGGCATGTGGAGAAGGAGAGGTCCCAAGCCCAGGATCAAACTGCCACTGGGCCTGAACCCTCGACTAGGTCGGCCCAAGCGTTCACTCCTACCAGAAGCCCATTACAAAGCGCTAGTTGTGGGTTCCAAGGGCTAGGTTTTAGAGGCCCTGCCATTGCTCAAGAAGTGAGGAGATTTGGGGGTGAGCAAAGCTCTTTGCCGAAGCGCCACCCAAGATTTTGGATGCAAGATCCTTCGTCGAGGTGATTGCCGAACACCAGATAGAACACGGAGGCATTCAGGGTCCATTTAGGGGTCATGACGGTGATTGCAGGGGCTTCGGCAAGGAGGAAGTTGGATGGAATCACTAATGGGAGGGGAGAACTACCACCAAGGTTAGTGCTATAACCAAAATCCCAAATACTCGTGTTTTGACCAAAGAAGGGATGGAGTTAGAGATGCGTACTAGAAGCAGGGAGATAAGAGTATATGCGTCGTGATGGACTAGGGAAGGAAAACTTCAGGGGGAGGGATGATTTCAGGGGCGCGAAACATAGAGCTCAGCAAAGTAGTCTGCTTTATGGTGAAGAAGTGGATTTGAGGAATAAATTGATCAAGAACTAGCAATTCAAGGGGGAGTTTTGATGAGATGGTGGGGTAGTAGGTCTGGCAAACTAGTGTTTCAGATGCAACCAACCTGGGCACACAAGCAAAAATTGTCCAAACCCACCTATTTGCTATAGCTATTTTGAGTCAGTGCACATGTCTTCTAACTGCCCAGAAGCCAAGAAAGAGGTGAGAAAACTCAAGCTTTGCACATTTGGTTTACGAAGTCAACTTTTTTATAGCATCCAGGTGCCTATTAGAGAGGAGGAAATGGCTAAAAGCCCAATTACAACTGTTATGACCATTATCCAAGGGAAAGGGTGTGTTGAAACAACGACAACTGAACTGAAGTACCTGATCAGTTCAACATGGGACTGGCAAGTGAAAAAGTTATGTGCTGATGAATATATGTTTGTAGTCCCTTCTACTAGTGATCTTGAGTTTTTGTCAAGATTCAAAGTGTTGGAACACGGTTCCAGCAGGTTTTGTATTCAATCGTAATCACAATTTCAATGCTAGAGCGTGAAGAAGGGAAACTCTTCCACTCCAGTCAGTCCCCTCTACAACAGGGGCTGGGGGGCTCCTTATATAGCCAGCCCAGCTCCCAAGTACAAAAAGACGTTACACCCCCATAGGGGAAACAGGGAAACCCTAATCCTACGACCCTTCCAGTGGGGCGGGCGGGGGCAAGGTCGTCCACCGGAGTATTCAGCCGGTTCATGGGCTCCTCCCCGGGCCTCCCAAGCGTTCCACGTCTCCCTTGCTCCCGGCCGTTGGTGGGCCATCTTCCATGGGCCGAGATGCCTCCGCACAGCCGGTGGCCTCCGCCATCGTCCCGATGCCTCCGCCTTGAGGTCATCGACTCGATGCCTCCGACGGAGGCCGGGGTCTTCGTCTCCGGCCCGGTGTCTCCGACGAGGCCGGAGGTCTTAGCCCCGAGCCGATGCCTCCGCTTGGGGGCTAAGGTTTTCATCGCCGTCCCGATGTCTTCGCCTCCGATCGGAGGTGCTGCGCGACGCACCGGTCGGCGTGGTCTCCGATTACTCCTGCACAACAGGTTAAAGCATGTGTAACAAAATAGGATAAATGTGGGGTCAAGCGCCCGTGAGCGTGTGCCATGTCTCCGCTGCTGAGATGCCTTTTCCCAACATTCCCCCCTTGAGGGTTAGGTCCAGCGGAGGCGGGCCCTGGCCATCAACTCTTGGCTTGACCAGCGGAGACCATGGCCCCCCCCGGCACGTCTTTGGTGGACCTCGGTTTTTCTTTGGCATATTGAGGGTCTTTTCTCGTCCGTTGGATCTAAGGTCCCTGATTTCTGACCGTGCGATATGTGACCGTTGCGGTGGAGGGACGGTTCCTTCTCGGACCCGTCGCCCGGCCACTATAAAAGGGGAGGGGTAGGTGAGAGTTTTTACCCCGCGCCGTAATTCTCACGCGTAGTTTTCTCCACCGCTTCTCACGCCACCTCCGCGCTTGCTTGTTGCCTCCGCTCTCGACCGTGGCACCTCCGCTGCGACGCGCTTGCCTCCGCCACCACTACACCGGTCCTTATTCCCGGTTTCAGAGAGTGAAGGTCGGAGATTGGCTGGATCTCTTTGAGAAGTGTATGCTTGTTGCGGCGAAGGCTAGGGACCTGGAAGAGTCTCTTTCCGACGTTGAAGCCTCCGTCGAAGACCACATTCCTTCACACAGCCCCGGAGGTATGGCCGCTATTACCTATGATTTTGGTCCTAGCAAGATGACCAAGGCGATGATCGAAGACCTTGAGCAACAGGGCGTTATCCCGGTCGGACGTGCCAAGCTCCCGGGGTCAGAGACTGAGCCAACCCCCGCCCGGGGGTATGCGGTCGTTTTCAGGGATTTCTTTACTTGCGGCCTTCGGCTGCCGGCCCATCCTTTTCTGAGGAGAGTTCTGGGGGAGTTCAATGCTCAAATTCACCACCTTACGCCTCATGCCTTCTTGAACCTTAGCAAGTTCGTCTGGGCAGTGGAGTCTTATGGCGGAGAGATCGATGTCAATGCCTTTGTGAGGCACTATGAACCGAAGCAACCACGGTCGTTTGGCGAGGACAAAGTGAAAGCACAGTTTGGGGCCTGTACCTTTATGGCGAAGAGGTTTCAGGAGGAGCGATTGGAGATCTCGTGGTGTCAGAAGGGCAAGTGGGAGCCGGCCAATTGGATGGATTATTGGTTCTACGTGCAGACCGTTGGTGTCACCGGGGAGGATGACGACGGCAATAAGATTGTGAGGTACCCCCGGCCTCCGCTATGACGGAGATGAAGCCGTACACCAATTTGAAACCTCTTCCAGCGTCTTCCGCTGCAGCTGCCGCTCGCGAGAAGTTCTGCCGAAAGGCCTTCGCGCTGGCTTGCAAGTACTCCGGAGCTCGTGACCTTCTGGAGGAGATAGTGGCCTCCGGGCCGCGGGCCCTTGGCCAAGGACAGCCCAAGTTTGAGATTGTCCGGAAGGAATTGCCGGTTTCGGAGAAGCCGCGGGCATACCGTGCCCGTCTTCGGTCTCGCTTACCTCGAGGGGAGACGGGACCAATTTCGTCAACCGTATTGAAAGGAAAGTTGTGGAGCTAATCGGAGAGGTCTCCGAACGTGAATACCTTGCACGGAAGGCGGAGGCTGGTTTCATGCCGCGCCTGAACCGCGTCTTTGAGGAACTTCAAATCCCCTATTCCTCCCGGCCCGTCCCCGGCAAGGTGCTCCGGAAGATAGAGTCAAGGGCATTGAAGAATGCCTCCGCCGTTGCTACGGTCAAGGCGGAGGCGTCAAAAAAGAGGAAACGTTCGTGTGTTGGCCGCGGGCCTTCCAAGAAGGAGAAGACCTCCGAGCCGGAGGTTGTTGAGGCTTCCGCATCTCGCATCTCCGATGCATCCGAGGCCGGCTACCGTGGCGACGACGGGGAAGAAGAGGTTGCCAAGGAGGTGGGGGCGTCCGCTAAGCCCTTGCCTATGGCGGAGACAGAGCTGGCTTCACAACCTTCTGCTTCTGCACGGGCTCCGTCGCCGGAGGTGTCTGTCCATCCCTTCCCTAGTGCTTTTGCCGAGCTGTCTAGCTCTGAAGACGGCGAGGCCGGTGAAGGGGAGGAAGAAGCGGGGGAGGACGAGGAGGCCGGGGATGCTGAGGCATCACTCTCGCCGACTCATTAGGTTCGTGATATCCTCGACGAAGTCTTCGATGATGATTTTGTTGGGAGTCCTGGCCGTAAGCTTCGAGAAGCACATCTGATGCTGAATTTGTTGCTGACAAGGCCGCCGCTGGGCAGGCCTCCGGCGAAGGGCGGGCCTCCGCTCCTGGTGACAAGGGTCCGGTGGGCGGGCTTTCTCTTCGTAAGTTAATTTCTACCTTGGTTGTTTTTCTTGGACATCTCGTTGTAACATTGAGTCCGAGGAGACCTTTAACCTTTTTGTTCTCACTCGAGCCGGGCCGGTATTGCCGGGAGGATGATGCCTCCGCCGGCATTGATCGCGCGCGTGTTTCCAGCGCGTGGTGCTCGTACTCGGCCTCCGGCGGAGGTTCCACTTCGCCGGAGGTAAGCCTTCTATTCGCGCCTTATTTTGGTTGACGCGGTGTTGCACGACTTGCTAACGAGAATACGTTTACATGTCTTTGTTTTCTCAGATGCCTCCGCGATGTTCGGTGCGTGGGGCTTAAATGTGCATGATATTTTCGAACATTATGGAGGTTTTTGCCAAAAGATTCACCGCCGTTTCCGTATGTTTTCGCTTATTCTGGGTTTGCACTCATTTTATTCTGTTTTTTGGTTTCTCTTTTGTTTTGGCTTCAGCCCAAGTGGACAACTATCTTGATGGGCTACCCTTCGAACGCCTTCTGCGTCTTCAACTGGAGCACCACTGCATGGTGAGTATGCTTTGGCCTATTGCCTTTTCATCTTTTGCTTGATGTTGTTTCTCACGCTCTATTATTGGCTACGAGACTCACCACATGGCCTTCGCCATTGAACACCGGGAGCCGTGGAACTTGCTCACGGACTCAAGCTATTGAGGTCCTGAAGGGAGAAGTGGAGACCCTTGGCCGCGAGAAGACTGATCTTGCGGCCAAGGTTTCTAACTTGGAGGCCGCGCAGCAACAGTCGGAGGCCCTGATGAAAAAGGTCGAGGACTTGGAGCTGAAACTTAAAACCGCCGACAAAGCCAAGGACGTTGCTGTTGAACGTGCCAACAAAGCGACGGAGGTGTCTGAGAACCTCCGCACTCAGCTGACTTCCATGGAAGAGAACGCGGAGACCTTCAGGAAGGAGGCGGAGAGATCGACCGCGGAGATCGAGGCGATCCGGGTTGCTGGCGCTGAGATTGCGGAGGCGTACTTGTCTACCCTTGAGGAATTCGGCGGCATTGCCTCTCCTCTTCCCGCTGATTGCACCGCCACGGGCTTGATGTCTTGGATCAAGTCTAATTTGGCAAAGCTGTCCCTGTTTGTCGGAGGTGTGTCTGATTTTGCGGCACGGGCCTCCGCTACTGGGTTATTGAAGAGCTTGATTCGCGGAGGTCTCGATATCAGCACTGTAGATTTTCCTGAGATCTCCGATTCGTCAGAGCTCGGGGAGACCTCCCGCCCGATCCGCAAGACGGTGCAGAAGTTCCTGAAGTCTTTCTGGGCACCTTTTGGTAGGGCGGAGGCCGTTGCTGCTGCTCACGCGATGCGGAAGGTGAACCTTTTCTCCCTTCGTCTTTTCTGCTTGTCTCTTCTTTTGGTTCTTTATGAAGTTAATGTTTTGCGTGCTTTAAGGCCCGCCGGAGGTCGGACACCGTTAGACTTGTGATGAAGGGTGTCCCCGTCCTTTGGCGAGACTTCCAAACCAGGCTGCGGCGGAGGCACTCAAGTTCCTCAGGCAACCGTGTCTCCGGCGAGGATACAGGCCGAGACGGAGGTTCCGACGGAAACCCAGGCACACTCTGAAGCTCGTGCCAGCTCTCCCGCGGAGACATTACAAGAGAGACAAGACGGAGATGCCGATAAAGCCGCTGAGGCCCACGACGTCCGCGGGGAGGAGGTAGACAAGGGTCTCATTTTTCTGTCTCTCATGATGTAAAAACACTTGTTACTTTTGCTGTGGCGCCTGGTGTGCGCGTATTGTAATGAAACTTATGGGTCAATCCTCCTGCACAGGTCTCCGATTTAGGGCCTGTGCAGGAGGTGGAACCTGCAACCCTTATGCGCGATGGTGTTTACGTTAGCGGTTTTCTGTGGGATTGCTGGCGATCAATGTTCCCTCATCGCAGCGTTGATGATATGTTTGAATTTGTTCGCGCTCAGCTGGACGATAGGCGCGACACCTTCGTTGGGTCGCTAGCATGGAGGGGTCCTTGTTGAATTTGGCGCTCGTCGGTTTTTTCCATGAGATGTTTCTTTTTTCTCGTTGCCTTTTGTTCGGCGGCTATGTATGTGTTTACTTTTGGCCTTTTACCTGAGATTTGTCTGACATTATGTAATGTAACTCAGACGTATTCATTTCATGCGCGTAGGTTATGGAAGAAATCTTAGATTATCGTATACGTGTTTCTTTTGCGTGTCATATGCCAGTGTTACCTGATTCTGAGCTAAGGTATTAAAACGGAGGTATTGTCTTTGCTTACGTGTAGTTTTGTAAACTCATCTTCGCGCGTTGCAACGCTAGTCCATACCATGTTTGAATTGCACGCGGAGGTTACTGGTCAGATTCCGGAGACTTTTTGTTGGGTACCTTTTATTGATCTTTTTGAATGGTCGGCTGTTAGGTTACATGGTTCCATGCTAAGGCATGGAGATTAGGGTCTTAGTGCTGCCTTTTCTCCTACTATAGCTAATTGGACATGGTCCCTTGCTAATGGGGACTCTCAACTTGTCACTAGGTACCACCCGTCCTCGGGCTCACTTTCATGTGACATTCCACGCCTTTGTTGAGCGATTTTGATCGGGGATGGGGGACGTTACGAATTCTTACGCGGTGTCCCCCTAGCCCGTTTTCTTCCCCGAGGAAAGGCTCGTTGGTGCATGCTCAAGAAAAGGGTGGTGTGCATTTTGGTCTATGTGGCCCTCTCGCTTACGAATTCTTACGTTTGTCTCTCTATTGCTACCGTGAAACTCTTGTAAATATACATCAACCTCCATCCCCCTACTCTTGACTTGTGCCGTGTGTGATCTTTGGGGGTGGATGTTGAAAACGTTTCCCTTTTATAGGCCTTGGTATGGCTGGTTGACTTAATTGTCTCTGATCTTCTTTGGTACAGTTCTTAGTAAATGCTATGGATGTTGTGTTTAATTTCTCTTGATATGCTCTCTTAATTGCTCAAGGCCAAAAACGATTGCTACCGATGGTACACCGTGGTGGATATACTTGGTTGCCATTAAAGGCTAAGATACGGGGCTTAGTCTTTTAACGTGGTAGATTGCGTATCAAGGCGTTTATTTGTTTCGATTCGGGTAGGCATTTATTTGCCCTCTTCCTTCGTGGGGCTATATAAAGCTTGTGGTTTCTGATGCTTGCTTAGTTACTTTGGTGTAGTATTGCCAACATTTCACTTTCGTTAGCGCATGGCTTTGCTGTTAGATGTACTTTGAGGCTGATACTGAGTAAGAATTCGTAAAGGCTATATCACAATGGTGTGTCGCTCTTATGCTGAGAGGTCTGGAGTGGTATCCGGCTACGAATACTACAGTGCTTGCTGCTTGCCCTATTCTTCTGAGGTGTGTAGTGGGACGGGCTAGTGCGAGGTGTGTCGGTTGGCAGTTTGTGTATTGGGTACCAGGAGCCGAAGTCCGTCAGTACTGAGGCTCTTTCCCTTCTCGGCGATGTAGAATTGCAGCGCTCTTTGCTCTTTTGCAGGCTCGTTTGCTTGATTGTAATAGTAAAAAGTAGCACACCTTCTCTAGAGTCTACACTAGTTAGAGCTAGGGCATTGGTGATTCTTGTAGCCTTAATTTCATGCTTGTATGCAAATTAATGGACTGGAGTGGCTTGCTCAGCAGTCGTGTTACCTTCTCTTTGCTTTCGGTGGCCTTTTTTGCTTATGTCGATTAGATTGCTTTGATTGCTTCAGTTCTCGTTTATCGTGTTTGGCATGTCTCCGCTAATCTTGCGGAGGCCTGAGAGGCCACTGGCTGATTAAGAGATCTTTGCTTTGATATCGGTGCCCTAGCTGCCTGCTGGGTCTTTTTCCGATTTTGGTGATGCCTTTTTTGGCTTTTTGTACCCCTTAGTGCCTAACTGATCAGGTCTTTTTCCAAGGGTTTTCAACCTTTTTGGAGGTCGCTTACAAATCTTTTTGAGGTCCGTCGGTCAAGGCGAAGTTTGAAGTGACCTCTTCCGATGCTTAAAGCTCCGTCGAATATTGCGGCTGCGTTGCCAGCCGCTTTCGACTTTGCTACGTTCTGCTGTTTCTCGGGGTCCTCTTTATATATTGCAGAGGTTGATTACAACGGAGTTGCCTCGTTAAAAACCTCACCTCCGATAATGAGTCCCCGCGTGAGGAAAAGAGTGCAATCCGGTTCAAAGGGAAAGAAAAGAAACATGAAAATGAACTACTGGATGCCCCCGCTTATAGATTTACGGAGGTTCCTTACATTTTAGATGTAGTATTTCCTGAGGTTGTCCACATTCTAGGTGTGGGTTGATACTTTCCCATTTTCATCTTGTAAGAGGAATGATCCTTTCCTTCCGCTTGGTGAGCTAGGTAAGGTCCTTCCCACTTTGGCTGCGGTTTTCCTGCGTTTGGTGCATCTCGTCGACGAAATATCGGCGATAGTCCGACAGGGGTATGCCCCGACCGGTAATGGATTGGCGGAAGGCGCACCGAGGTTGCGAGCAAGATGTAAACAGGAGCAATCACACAAGGTTTACTGTGTTCGGGCCGCTATGAAGCGTAATACCCTACGTCCCGCTCTCGTTTCGATTATGTGTGGATGTATGAGTCCGTGCGTATGCCGATTCCGTCCCCCGGGCATGGGGGTCCTTGCTCTCCTTATATATTATGGGGAGCAAGGTTACAAGTCGGAACTAGCCTATCTCGGTACTAAGTTTACATACTTTACAAGTCTAAACTTTCCTATCTCGCCTAGGTCTTGTCCTCCTTGTCGGTCTTCGATATAATTGCCCGTTTTAGGCCGTCCGACCAGCCCGAGCCGATCGGTCTTTGAGCTTGATGGGCCGGCCTCGGTGATAGCATGTCGGCCCAAACTAGGCCGTGAGGGTATATGGAGTTTATACCTCCACAGCCTAGTCCCCGAGCATCATGGATCTTGAGGGAGAAAACACCGTCTTGCTTGGCCGAGTGAGAAAGGGTGGTCGGACACACGTTCGACATGTGGTCCGAGCACGGCCGGAGGACCGTCTAGTGCTTCCGACCACACTTTGCTTGCACTTGGTTGACGTTGTTGGTTTTGACCGAAAGATTTATGATGCTCCCGAAAAAAAGAAAAAGAATTTTGGAAGGGTCCCAAACCTGGAGACGTGGGCCCTCGTTAGTGTGTGATGCCCGCCATCACATGGTATCCGTCGTGATTGGTCGTTGCCTTAGCTTAGTTTTGAAACTAAACCCTTTGTGAATAGAAAGGATCGGCCGAGTCATGCAAATGACGTGGGCCCACGTAGTCCCCGAGGTTGCTGTAAGATAGTATATGTTGCAGCAAGCTCTTAAAAGAAGGATCTAGCCCATGTCACCTCTCGTGTGACGTGGGCCCACGTAGTCCCCGAGCCCGAGATGAGGTGGAACACGTTATGTCGTGGTCTAAAAAAGAAGACAAACCGATCATTGTGTCGTGCTCTATGTGTTTCCGACCACTCTTTGAGTGAGACCGAGCAGCCAAATTTCATTTGGGCTGGTCGGTTTGAACCATGCCATGACTTTGTCATGATTAAGCTAAGATAGCTTTGCTACTTAACTCGCCCCCGCCGTGGCCGTGAGACCATGGTTTTGAATCTAAACCCATAAAAATAGCTTAGCTATTTGTGCGCCGAATAACCGGTATCATTGGCCAAAGAATCCCTACTCACTGTCGGATTGTGTGGGTTGAAATGTTAATGATATATCTGCCGCTATACCGTAACTTTGTTACGCGGGTTGGAAACAGCCTTCGCCGTGAACCCGCCTTTTTAGCGAGGCCGTTTTTAAGACTATAGCTAGAAGGCGACTTAAATGGCCATCGCAGCTTTGCTTACCGGGCCGCCTTTCAGTTGTCCGGTAAGCCGTGCGTCTCGCGGAAAAAATGAATTTTAAACGGGGAAAAAGAAACGAACCGGAAAAGCCTTTTTCCGCTAGGGGCGGCCCAGCTTTCTTCCGGCCCATCGAAGTAAAAAACCCTAGTGCGGTTAAAAACTCTTGGTGCCGCCGTCATTTGGACCGCTTGGTTTCATTTTGCCTCGCCGTTCTTGCAATCGTCCCTTCGCTCCCGTGCGTCGTGTCTAGGGTTAGCTCGAGCAACCGCATCCTTCCCGTCCGAAAATCATGGCGAAGAAGCGTCAATCTGCAGCAGAGAAGAAGAAGGGAAAGGAACAGAAGGAGTATGAGAAACAAATGAAGCTTCTTTGGTCGCCGACGCAGTCGACGGCGGCGTCGCTGAATTCTTTGGCGGATGGGGGCATGATTCCGCCGGCATCCTTTGAAGTGTGGCGTGTGCCGCCGCGAGGTGAGGCGTTCCCCGCCCTTATGATGGTGAAATAGTTGTTTTTGAAGATTATTTCATCGAGGCTTGGGTATTCCGCTTCATACTTTCCCCGGTGGAACTCGCATTTTTTGGAGGATTTCTATCTCGCAACCGCAACCGAACTCAATTATGACAGCCGCTCTCTTTGTTGCATATTGTGAAATGTATCTTGCAATTCCCCCAAACTTCAATGTGTTTCGTCATTTTTATGAATTGAAAAAGAGGGGAAATTTAGGAGGTAGCCCCGTAGCCGGAGCGTGCTACCTCTCTCTTCGTGATGGAATGCGTTCACGCCGGGCCGTCTTTCACTCATACTGACAATGTGAAAGATTGGTTCAAAAAATGGTTCTATGTGAATGATAATCAGCAAGGGAGGCCTGTCCCTTGTGATATTACTCGATTCCCGAACCAAATCATCGCCGGTCGGATAAGCCAAATGCTACCGAGATGATCGAAGTGAACGAGATCCCGGCAATGATGAATTTTAAGGGCCCGAACGGTTTTACAAAGGGCAAACTGTTTTCATCTCTCGCCGTATCCAACCTTTGAGGGAGAGAATTAATTTCTTGTGGGAATATCGTCGAAGGATGACCCTTCTCGTGAATCTTCGAGGAAATTGCTCTTGATGATATTAACTTGAGGCTTATGAAGATGTTCAAACGGGGAGGATACTCATATCCCTCGGCCAACTATTAAACCTTATGACTCGGAGGATGCCACCTCCACCGGTACCGTCATGTTCACTTTGTTTGTTTTCTTTATATCTCAATGCTTTTGGTAATTATACCGACTCGTATATGCTTATGTGGCCGTCATATTTATGTGTCCCGAGTGCCTTTAGATGATCTCGCCACTGGGAAGCTCTTCGCACTCAACGCACCGGTTTTGATCGGGGTATTGACAGGATGACAGTGCCTGATGATGCTGCCGTGGAGCCTGTCGATGATCAATCTAAAGCTGCCGGGAAGCAGAAGGTTGTGTATGAGAAGAAAAAGAAACATTCTGGTGTCCTGACAGGTGGCTCTTTATCTCTTCAGCCCCAGAGCCAGCGGTCGAAGCGTCGTTATCGTCGGGATTGCGGAGTCATCGATTCTCGGATCCGATTCCCGACGATAAGTTGTCGCTTGCTGAAATTGCTCGGCGCAAACGTTTGCGTGCCGAGCGTAGTGGTGGTCGGAGTCATACTCCCCCCGTGTACTTCTCGCCGTTGTTGATTCCGGGAATCAACCCGTTATGCCAATTACTAGGGCCGGGCTTTTGATCGCCGATGTTCAACCATTCGATAATTTGGCCGAGGTTTTAGAGGATCGAATGCCTCTCGCCGTATTGCCTTGTGATACCGAGGCCGATGTTGTTATTGGATCTTCTCGCTTCGTTCGCAGCGTGGAGACCGATATGCTTGATTGGTTCAACATTCACTTTGAGCAATCCGAACCGTGAGTATATAAATTTATTGGCCTCGTATCTTTGCTATGCCTTGAATTGTTTTAATTATTGTGAAAAAATTTGCCGTTGTCGTGGCTCCTATTGTTGAAGATTTGGGCGAGAGCCCTTGGTGGAAGCGGGACCGCTGTGGTAGGCCAAGAAGCCGTTCCCGAAGCCGTAACTCCCGCCGCCAATGTAGTCGTGGATCAAGAAACTGTTCCACCCGCGCCGATGTTGTTGGGGATCCGGGGATAGCTATTGCAAATGTTGTTACCGAACCCGTAGTGGTTACTACGGGTATCAACATCATGGCCTCCTCTCGGGGATGCACAGCCATCTCGTGCCAGGTTTGGCACCGGATTCTTCCCCGGCTTCTTTCGTCGAAGGAGATCAATATCTCGAATATGCGCTTGGGTAGTTTTAGACCCAAAGTGTATCAACAAGCAGACGCCCGAGATAATGGAAGAGGTTAGAGGAGGAACTTTTCTCGGTGCCCATGTTCCCGGCAGCCGCAGCTACATTGCCCGTCAAGATGAGGATGGGCAGTGGCACATTTTTGAAGATGTTGCTGGGGTACCATCTCTCGATGGTTTTGAGCAAGTGTTTACCGATTTGCGGGCTCGTGTCAAGGTTAGTACTTGTCTTTAGTGACTCTTCTATTTTGCCTATCTTGTGGTGTTTATAAAAGATCCTTTCGCAGCCGTTGAAGATATTGCTGAAAAACGTCGCCCGCATAGAGAGCTCAAGCCGACCATGTGTGAAAATGGTCTTCTCGGAAGCAAAATGAGGATTTGGGTCGGCAAATCCGAGTTTATGAAGGTCGTGAAAAGCTTTGGGAACTTGAGAAAGATTCCCCGCGAAAAAGGTTATAGTCCTTCAGAGCAACACAAAGGTTTGTTTTACTTTGCTCTTGTTACTTATTATTTTAATAGAGGTTACAAGTAGCTGATTGAGTATTTTGCAGAATTGGAGAGTGATAAAGCCTTAATGGTTGCTGAAATTGCTCGTCTGAACGAAGTAGGCAATAAGGCCCGTGTAGAAATTGAACGCCTGGAAAGGGAGGCACGAGGTGCGTTTTTTCTCCTTTGTTATGTTCTCGTGTTTTGAGGTCTTGATCTCGATTGTATCTTATGAATTGTGTTTGTGTAGAAACGCATGAGCGTCATATGGCACAATTTGGCGTGTCAAGGATGATAACCAGCAATTGACGTAACGTTATCTTTCCATGGCGGGTGGATCGCAGCCTCTCTTTTTCGTGCTTGCGCGAGGTGAAGTGAGGCCGGCAAATCCCCTTCTTGTTCCCGAATTTGTTGTGGATCAATGCCGCCGTTCATGGCGCTTATTGAAGGAGTTTGTCGGGAAGGGGAGCCGTTTTGTTGCGTCGAGTGTTCTAGCTCTTGCGCAATCTCACTTTCCTCGAGCAGATTTTAAGCGCTTGGAGTCCGGACGTCCCGCAGACACTTCTCCGAAAAGCTCAAAGATTTGCGTAAGGCTTGTTGGGGCACCGCCGCGCTATTGCCGACAAGATAGACCTTGTGCCCGAGCAACAACTTTAAACTTTTTTCTCGTGGTATTGAATTCTCGTGGTGCTTGGCACCTTTATTGTAAAAATATCTCGTATGCTTTGGTACGGATGGCGGTACCGTATTTGTATAAATTACAATTGCCTTAAGCATAGAATTTAATTAAGTGTTCTATGTGCCAAGAGTTTGGCAAATCTCTAGGTGGATCGTCTAGAGTACACAATTTATAAGTCGTTGGTCTTGTGACTCGCTTTGACTAGGAAAGGTCCTTCCCAATGAGATGACAATTTGTGGAGGTCGTCTCGATTTTCGAATTCTTTTGAGGACGAGATCTCCGACTACAAACCGTCTTTCTTTTTACGTTCGTTCGTTGTAATAGCGCCGTAGAGACGCTAGATATTTGGCCGTTCTTGGGAGTGTTTCCAAGTTTCGCTCTTCTCCCGAATCGATGATAGTTTTTCCGACTTCATTTGTGGCTTCCTCGTCATAGTTTTTTGTTCTTGGTGAGCCAAATGCCACTTCATCTCGGTAAAACCGCTTCGCACCAAATATCATGAAATAAGGCGAGACGCCGGTATTTCGCTTGGTTGAGTTCGAAGTCCCCATATTATTACAGGTAATTCATGATACCATCTTCCCGGATGGGTATCGTTGTCTCGATATAACCTTTTCCGTAGTGCGTCTATGATCATCCCATTTGCTCTTTCTACTTGACCATTGGCTCGAGGGTGAGCCACCGATACGTATTTTACTTTTGTTCCTAAGTCTTCACAAAAATCCCAAAATTCACCACCCGTGAATGTGGATCCCAAATCTGTTATGATGGTGTTGGGTACGCCGAAACGATGTACGACGTCCGTTAGGAATTCGACAGCCTTTTGAGCATTTGCCTTGACTAAGGGCTTATATTCTATCCATTTTGAAAATTTGTCTATAAGTACATAGACGAATTGATAGCCGCCCGGGGCTTTTTTGAATGGTCCTATCATGTCAAGTCCCCAAAGCATGAAAAGGGCCATGCCGATGGTATTGTTTGAAGCTCATGTGCAGGGACATGAATTTGTTTAGCGAAGAATTGGCAACCTTTACAATGCCGAACTAGTTTTTTAGCATCGGCGAGTGCGGTTGGCCAAGAAAAAACCCGCTCGGAACACCTTCCCGACCAGTGTTTTTGATGCCGCATGGTTTCCACACATCCCTTCATGAATACGTAGTAGTAGTTCCGCTCCTTCTTCGAAGGAAATGCATTTTTGCAATATTTCGCCGCTTGCATTTTTGCGCATAAGTTGCCCGTCGACTAGGACATAATGTTTGCCGCGTCTTATAAGACGCCGTTTTTCTATTTTATCTCGCTTCGGTGTATCCTCATCAATGAGGTACCGAATAAAGGGAATTCTCCAGCCTGGTTTTGTCTCTTTTGTTTGTTCCAAAGGTTCTACCGATGGTATTTGCTCGTTACATCCCTTTGCGCCGAGGAGTCTTGTCGCTTTCTTTTCTTTGGATAAATAACTTTGGAGTTATCTATAGATTTTTTGCCCGACCTTGTTACTCGGAGCATTTATTCCGAAAGGCGCCGGTCGGATTGCGGCGATGATACCGTTTGCCGCCTGGTCGGAGATGGGCCAAGAGTATGCTCGCTGGATATCATCTCGTTTTAGTTTTGTCGATGATTCTACGTCTTTTTGTGGTGGTTCTCGTGCTACCTCCCCGTGTGACGTGGTAAGGTAATAGGAGGTCTTGAACAAATACATCGTGTGGCATTTTTGCTCGTCGATCCCAATTTAGATAATTGGTCGGCAAGTTTGTTCTTTTCTCTTGGTATATAAGTGAATTCCAGACCATAGAATTTATTTTCCAACTTCCTTATTCTCGCCACGTATGCTTCCATTTTCTCATTAGTACAAACCCCATTCTTTGTTGATTTGCCGGACGACTAGATTAGAATCTCCAAAGACGAGGAGCCTTTTTATACCCAACTCGATGGCTATTTTGAGGCCATGAAGTGCAGCTTCTTCGTATTCAGCCGCATTATTTGAAGCTTTGAAATGGATACGCAAAGACATATCTTAGGGTATCACCGCTTGGTGCTTTGAACACGACGCCCGCTCCCGCTCCTTTTATTTTGAGGGAGCCATCGAAGAACATTTCCCATCGTTCGGCTTCGTTTTGAAATGGAGGTAGGGATATGTCCGTCCATTCTACAAGAAAATCAGCCAAAGCCTGGGATTTGATGGTTGTTCTCGCTTCCGGAATTTCAATGTGTATGGGCTAAGTTCTATTGCCCATTTGATGATCCGACCACCGGCGTCTTTATTGCGGAGAATGTCGCCAACAAGCGTGTTCTCGTTACTATTGTGATCGGATATGTATCAAAGTAGTGTAGCAACTTTCGTTTTGTTATTAGGATCCCGTACAAAAGTTTTTGTACGTGTGGGTATCTCTCGTTTGGAGTCGTTTAAAACTTCGCTAATGTAGTAGACTCGGTCTTTGTACACCATATGTGTGTCCCTCTTCTTGTCGTTCGACGACTATTACCGTGCCGACCACGCGATCGGTAGCCGCAATGTATAGCAATAACTCTTCGTGATCTTTAGGTGCCGTTAGCACCGGTGGCGATGTTAAATATGTCTTGAGTTCGAAGAAGGCTTTGTCTCGCTTCGCTTGTCCATTCAAATTTTTGCTTGGCTTTTAATAATTTGAAAAAGGGGAGGCCTTTTTCGCCAAGTCTTGATATGAAGCGGCTTAAAGCCGCCATGCATCCAAGAAGTTTTCGGATATCTTTTATGCCTTTCGGTTGCGCCATTTTTAAAACCGCATTAATCTTTTCGGGATTTGGCTTGATGCCGTCTTGGCTAACTACGTTGCCAAGTAGTATCCCTGATGATACTCCGAATATGCATTTTTGTGGGTTTAATTTCCACAGAAATTTGTTTAAGGCGACAAAGGTTCGCTCTAAGTTTGAAACTAAGGATCCGCTCTCCTTTGTTTTTACGACTACGTCGTCTACGTATGCTTCGACCAACTGGTCGGAAATTTCTTTTTGAAGACACTCTTGGATGGCGCGTTGGTATGTTGCACCAGCATTTTTGAGGCCAAACGACATGGTCGTATAGCAGTATGCGCCGAAAGGCGTGATGAATGATGTTTTTATTTGATCGTGAGTTGCTAAGGCTATTTGGTGATACCCTGAATAGCAATCTAAAAAGGACAACAGTTCGCAGCCTGCGGTTGAATCAACTACTTCGTCGATGCGAGGTAGTTTAAAGGGGTCTTTAGGGCGTTGTTTGTTGAGGTCGGTATAATCAACACACATTCTCCATTCGCCATTTTTCTTTTGTACAAGAACTGGATTGGATAGCCAATGATGATACACTTCTTTTATAAAACCAACTGCTAATAGCTTTAACACTTCTACCCTAATCACCTCCTTCCCGTCGCGAGCAAACCGTCGTAATCTTTGCTTGATTGGTTTGGCGGTTTCGAGACATTAAGGAAGTGCTCGGCCTTTTCCCTTGGGACGCCCGGCATGTCCGTCGGTTTCGTGCAAATATGCTTATGTTGTCCCTTAGAACCGGACGAGCGCGTCTTCCTATTTGTCGTTTAGATGTGCTCCTATGAGAGCGGTTTTTTCTTTATCGCCGGGGATGAGCTCGATCTTCTTTGTGTCGTTGCTTTTGTTAGCCGATCTTTTAGATCGCTTGACTCGGGATCCGGAGATCGCTTTCTCGGTATCTTTTTTGCTTCAAGGCATGTTTGCTCCATATGAGCTTTGAGGTCGGCTAATTCGGCCGCCGCGTAGGCGTTTGTTTCGTCAGCCATGGGCCATAAGCACATTGCCTCTAAGAGAAAGAATGCCTTTTGATGTTGGCATTTTCAATACTAGATATCCATAGTGAGGGACGGCCATGAACTTCGCGATCCCCGGTCGACCGAGTATGGCATGGTAGACGCCTTCAAGTCGCCTACAATGAAGCCGACGTAGTCTTTCTCGAAGTGCTGTCTTGTCCCGAACCGGACGGGTAGGGTTATTTTTCCCAAAGGCATTGATGGTTTGTTCGGCATGACTCCCTGTAATGGTGAGTCGTAAGGCTCGAGATCTTCGATCTTTAACCCTAGCTCTCGGAACGCTTGTAAGAATAGTATGTTTAAGGCACCGCCGCCATCTATGAGTACTCTTTCCATGCGTATGTGGTTGACGACCGGATCGAGTACCAAGGGGAAACGCCCCGTGCCCGGGTATATTTGCCCACATGTCGCCCCGTTGAAGGTGATCGGTTGTTCCGACCAGCCGGAGCTTTGGTATCCGTGTTTGCCCCATCCGTCTTAGCGATCGCCATGATCCTCCTTTTTAGTAATTTCTTGTCACGCGAGTTTTCGAGGCCAACCTTGCCGCCGAAGATCATGGCCGATGTGTGTTTGGTGGGCTCGTTGAATTGATGTCGAGGGTCTTTATCACCGTCTTCTTCTTCCTCGGTTTTGTCCTTTCGTTCGTGTCGTTTTTCCTTGTTTTGTTTTATCAATCTTTGTTTCTTGGCGGCTGCCCCGCTAAAAATTGCCGTGAATCCTCGGCATTCGCCCATGGTATGGCCTTTTCCCGGATGCTTAGGGCAATCCCGGCCTAGGATTTTCTCATATTCTCGGATCGAAGTCTCGCTTCTTTTCTCTCGTTGGGTGGTACCGAATGGACACGTTGATCTCGTGTCTCGCTATAATTGTTTTGAATGCGATTGTCGCGTCGTCGTTCATTGCGACGGTTATTGTCACGTCGTCGTTTTCGCGCATGTCTTTGCGTTGAAAATCTCTTTCTCTCGTCATCGTTTCTTTCGAAGTTTCGTATCCTTGTCCGGTTTCGGCAACCGTTGCATGGCATCATCAACGCGAGCGAATTCTCGTGCTATTCTCGAACATCTCGTCGGTTGTAGTGGGTTGTCTTCTCAAGAGTTCTTTTCGTAGATCGATATTTCCTTGTTGTCGTAATCCTTGTACGAACAAGGACACAACTTCGATCGCTGAAATGTCTCGGAATTGTTGTCCGACTTCCGAGAAGCGCCGTATGTAGTGACGTAGTGGTTCATTTGGGTAGTCGACGATCTTTGCTAGGTCGTATTTAGTGCCCGGCTGCCGGCACGTGGTTCTCGTAATTTTCGATGAAGAGGTGTCGCAATTGGGGCCAACCGTGAATCGACCCTCTCGTTGGCGTAATAACCAATTATTCGGCCCACCGTCGAGTACAATAGGAAGGTAATTGGCCATGACATGTTCATCCCCCCCCGCTCGTACGGCTACTTCGTATAAGAGGATCCAATGCTCGGATCGACCTTGCCATCGTAAGTTTTGATATCCGGTATCCCGAAACTTTTAGGCCGACTACCTCTCGTAGGGCAGCTGAATACGGCTTCGGTCCCGCGGCATCCATACGAGCTCGGTATCGATTGTTGATGACCGCTCGGAGGTCGTTGTCATCATATTGTTCACCATGATGGTGATTGAAAGGTTGATCATGATCTCTCGTTATCTCCGTGGTTGATCTGTTTTTTCGTCATTGTGTCTCGGTGAAATCTATTGTGAGGAAAATTCCCACAACTTTCTCCATCGTCTACATAGTTGTTGTCGTTAGCACCTCCTTCTCTAGAGTCCGGGATTTGATTGCCGAAGAAACCGCGCGGCCGGTGGCTTCGAGAGATGCGGCCGGGCGCGCTTGTTCTCTCATATGGTTCACTTGAGCTTTAGCGGCTACTAGGAAATCAATTGCTTCCTCAATTTGGGGAGTTTGAGGAATATTGGCCGTCTTGAGGCGGTCAATAGCAACCGCGATTAGCGCTTGGGGTTGTGTGAACTTGTCTTTCGTTTACAAGGTCAAAATCATCGCCGAGATTGCGCCGAAAACCCCGCGTCGTCCAACCATACGATCTTGATCGGCAGCTGCCCGGATTGCGGCTTCATTTTGTCTTCGTTGTTCTCTCGGCTGCGTTTCGACCCTCTCGTTGCCTTTGTTCGTCGGTTTCTCCATTGATGGTGACCTCGTTGTCACTAACATGACATACCGCGTTCCCTAGGGCCGGGAGGGAAAGATGGGAATTGCTGTAATTCTTGAGCGGATTTGGCCGGGTCATGGATCTCTCGACTGAATTTCTTCATGTTCCTCCGGTCGGAACACGGTAAGTTGTAGATCCGGAGTAGTGTCGATACGCTTGGTGTTGTTGTTTGCGATTGTACTTCTTCTTCGTTGTCGGAATAGACCATCGTATGGGCAGATCCCGAGAGTTCTAAGATATTGTAGTAATCGTCGAGTCCGGGCGTGTCCGGAGTAACGTCACGTGTTTTCTCCCGAGATTGGTCATCCGTGACTTCTTCAAGGTGCACATGGTTGACAATATGTCCTTCGGGTGCGTCGAAAGCGTAGCCGATCATGTCCGAGTGTGGATCAGAATCCGGTTATAGCCTTTGGGGTAATCTCGCTAAAAGTTGGTAGCTGAATAGATCGGCGGTGTTTGGCAACCCGTATGGGAACGGTGATGCAACCCTTGGATCCGGGATCTTGCAATCCGATGTGTTTTGTTGGCGCTCGGTCTGTTGAAGGATAGTGGGTGATTCTTGCTTTGATTCAATTTGGATAGATCCAAACCGAGCAAAAACTCCATGAGCCTATCTTGTTGATCATGAGTTGCTTCGAACAGATCGGCCCAATTTTCGTCTCGGTGGTTGATTGGTGCCTAGAAGAAAAGGCCGGAGTTCGATAACTCGAGCTTTGATGATGATGTCTCGTACCGAGGAGGCAAAGGATTTGTATCTTCATTGCTTTGTAGAGCTAAGATCGAGGGCGGACTCTCGATGTATGAGGTGTCTGGAGCGGTTGTCCAGGTCATCGTCCCAATGGTGAAGGTGAGGCCGGCTTCGAAAGTCATGGAAGCCGGGAAGGAAACCATCTTGATCGACGTGAAATCTCGGTGCGCACCCCCTACCCGGGCGCGCCACCGTCGACGAAATATCGGCGATAGTCCGACTGGGGTATGCCCCGACCGGTAATGGATTGGCGGAAGGCGCACCGAGGTTGCGAGCAAGATGTAAACAGGAGCAATCACACAAGGTTTACCTGTGTTCGGGCCGCTATGAAGCGTAATACCCTACGTCCCGCTCTCTCGTTTCGATTATGTGTGGATGTATGAGTCCGTGCGTATGCCGATTCCGTCCCCGCATGGGGGTCCTTGCTCTCCTTATATATTACGGGGAGCAAGGTTACAAGTCGGAACTAGCCTATCTCGGTACTAAGTTTACATACTTTACAAGTCTAAACTTTCCTATCTCGCCTAGGTCTTGTCCTCTTGTCGGTCTTCGATATAATTGCCCGTTTTAGGTCGTCCGACCAGCCCGAGCCGATCGGTCTTTGAGCTTGATGGGCCGGCCCGGTGATAGCATGTCGGCCCAAACTAGGCCGTGAGGGTATATGGAGTTTATACCTCCACAAATCCATACCCCATCTCGCATAGGCCATGTTGGTGGGATGAGCCGTGACTCCCCCGGCTTGGTTTGGTTTGGTGAGAAATTTTGGCAGGTGCGCGATGCACGTCTTCACTATGCGTAGGGCATCTTTGATGTGAGTGGGCCAAGAAAAACCTTGGCGAATGGCCTTTGCGGATAATGCCCTTGGGCCTATGTGGGATCCACAAATCCCCGCATGAATGCCGCGTAGGAGTTCCCGGCCTTCTTCATTGCTTAGGCATTTGAGTAGTGGTTGCACTATGCCTTTTTTGAATAGCTGTCCCTCTATTACGGTGTAGCTTCTTGCTCGAGCCGCCGGCCCTTGCGCGTTGGCTTCATCTCGAGGTTACATGATTGCCACCGATTTGATCTATGATTGCTTGCCTCCAGTCTTCCGAGTGAATTAGTAGTACCTCCGCAAATGCTCGCTTAACCCGGGCCGTGGCCGGTTGCCGTACCTCTTGGTAAAAGGTGCTCGCCGGCATGTCAAGCTTGTTTGCTGCGCCTTTGCCAACTCGTCGGCCTCCATGTTTTCTCCTCTCGGTATGTGCCTGAGGGTGAACCCTTTGAATCTCTTCTCAAGGCCTCTCATGACCTCTAGGTATCTTGCGAGTTCAGGTTCCCTCGCGGTGTACTCTTTTTCCACTTGTCCAGCTATCTGCAGCTATCTGCAGCCACCCGTCGCTGTATTGTTACAGTAGTGTGATGGGTTTTAGTTCTACCAGAGACCCAGAACTATAGACGCACCTGGTACCCGTCTCCAACTATCCTCTTGACCTGTCTCAAATCTGTAACTCTGCAGTAGTGAAGTACAATTCTAGGCTTTTGAAAGAATTTTTGTCCATCTTGCTTCTATTTATGAAAATCAAGTTAATCAGAATAACACGACAGGTTTATATCTCAAAAAATACAAAATAAGTTTCTACAGCATGTCAAATATAAATTGCATAAATAGCTTCAAAACACATCCAATATTGGTTGTTTTTATAGATCTCATCGTAAGGTAACAGAACATTGCAAAAAGGATTTGAATATGAATGTCAAAAAGGAAGCAATTGTCATGGTCCGAATAAATGTGCTTACATCATCATGAAAGTGACATTTCGTTGTTTCTACTTGATTTTTTTATGACAATTGATTAAGATGTTGTGGTTTTGTGATTATAACCTGTGTCAACCCCACCACACGTGTTGTGGGTTACATTGCACAGTTTGCCATTGACCACGCCAAACGGAAAATCACATGAGAAAAATAGGAAGAAAGGGGTTGCATGGTCACACACTGCATGACTAACCACATCATATCTTAGTCCAAAAATGCATTGAGCTCTTCTTCCTTCATGTAATAAAGTAGGTGTGTAATAAGATGTGTCAAAACTACATGCTCTTAGCTTAGTGACCAATCTAAATTACATTATGCGACATGTATATCTAATAAAACACTAATACTTGCATATATAACATTACAATGCCAAAACTTGATGTATATAAGAACAAGGTTTATATAAGGTGCAATGTCTAAGTTAGGGCCTTAGCCTTAACCCTTTGATAGGTCAATATACATGGTCATCTGCAGGGTCTAGCTAGGGATAGACCTCGATAAGTGATCGAGATCCTAACACAGGACTAATCTTGTATCGAGTAAATCCCGCATCCATGAAAATCTTGTGCCATTTCTCCTCCTCTCTTTGTTTTCCTGGTAATATAACCATCATACATAGGTCCAACAAAAGTTGTGCTTCCAGTGTCTGTTTAGACGCAGATAATCCTAAAACAACATCTATTATTATCACCTTCCCCTTGGGTTCTCGATTTGAAATAGCTTATGGATAGCTTCAAGATTCGAACACATTCCTCATCACTCCAGTTATGTAGCACAAACTGCCATATAAGTAAAGCATAAGGGTTACTTTATTTACCATAGAAGTATAGATAAACTATGGATATAAATATGGAGAAGTATGGAGGTTTTCTCCTCATACTGCTCGAAAAATGATTCGAATGACACATCTGTTCTTCTAGTGAGGATTGAGGAGTGACCGCATCCAGGCCAGACGAGTTGGGATGGAGGCTCTCCCGCTCCCTCCCGAACCCGCCCCCGCGCCGCCGGCGCCCACCGTGCACCACCAAAACCACCCCAGCCACCCTAGCAACCCCATCAACCCCAGCCCCGCCGCCCCACCATCGCCTCCAGAGGCCCCAAGTGCTGTGCCGCCGCCCTCCCCTACAACGGGGAAGGTGGATGACGCCCCCGACGGAGAAGAAGAACGGGATGGCCCCGCCAGCGGCCATGGCAAGGAAGATGCCACCGCCGCCATAGACCCGCTCCCATCGAGCGCCCAGGTACGTCCACCCGCCACCGCTGTTAGACCAGGTTGCTCCTTCCAGGATCTCCTCCTCCATGATTTCCACTCCACCGTCTCCCCCTTTCTCCTTGGTGTCCCACTTCCCTCACCGGCGAGGATCTAGATTACTCCAGACCGGGCGGTGAAGCTGAACCACTTCTAGGTTGGGAACACCATGACCTACCACCTTGCTGCTCCTCCGGTCGTAGTCAGGGCCTCTCGCATATCCCCTTTCCTGTTCACCGCCATGGCCGCGAGCTCCGACGTCGCCTCCCTCCTAGCCGTTAGAAGCCCGTTTGGCGGACCGAATTTCAAACTTCAGTGCCACGTCACGCGCGCGGTCAACTGCTGAGGTGGAGGCGGACCGGTGGACCTCCATTGACTCACTCAGGAGTAATTGTTCTCCACCTGCCTCCACTCCAACTCGAGATGTCGTCCTGATCGCCCCCCTCTCTCCAACCTCCCCCTCTTCTCCACTCTCCTCCTTCCAGCTCATCGCCGCCTGGGGAGGCTCTCGAGCCCAGCGTCGGCGTTATTGCGGAGGCCTGCACGGCGAGCTTATCCTCTCCCTCACTAATCGCCCCTGCCACCGATGCGATTGGCATCCACCAGCACTTGAGTACCTCCCTTCACTCCTCCATATACCTCACTGCCAACCAAAGTGAAGCCGGTGATGTGATCGACATCTTGCCATCCTCGCCGCTGTTCACTAATGGCGCTGCTCACCCTCTGCCGGTGGACGACGGCGTCAGCGTGACCGGGGAGGACGCACCTCCTTTGACCGATGCTCCCCTCGGTCCTGGCGCCAAATCCTTTATGGAGGCCCTCCTAACCCCGGCGCCCATCGGCCTACTTAAACCCCGGCAAAACCCTCCACGTCCATTCATCCCAAGCCCCTCCTCCTGTCTCTGCTGCTTTGGCCGAGACCACCACATCAAAGATTGCCATGAGCCATTCGGTGTCGCCGCTGTGGGATCATTGGGCACATGGAGTCCTTCTGCCGCTCCTCCTCCTGGCCACCGCGCCCCGCCACCCCCTACCCCTCTCGCGCCATGCTCACCACCTTCGAGTTCCCCGTGATTCCCTACACGCCACCAAATGCCACCCCCTGTGTCACCTCCTCCGGCAGTCTGCCGGTGGTGCGCCACGGTGGCCCCTCACCTTGCTCTATGCTCAACCTCGCGGAGGAGGCCAGCTCTGGAGCGCGCTCGGTGCACGACGTCGCCCCTGCTGTGGTGGGTGATGCCGCCGGAGCCAACACCGACGCGGCGGCCGCCGAGCTGCAGCACCTGTCAGAGGCTTCGGAGGAAGAGCCGACCGAGCTGTTTGACGAGTACACCCTGGGGACCGAGGCCACCGGTGAGGATACTAGGGAGGAGGTCGGCTCGGACGGCTCCCCTTTCCGTGCCGCGCCGACCGATGACAAGGAGGAGGAGGAGGAACCCCTCCGGATGCCGGCGGGGGACATGCAACGCCTGAAGGTCACCGCCTTCGCCTACGTGGTGAAGGATGGGCCTGTCCATGAGGCTGCCACTTTCATCCGCGCCGCCCTCCTCTCCGTCGCCTCCGACTACCACTGTCGTCTCATCCTGGCAGCGTTTGGGCACATGATGCTCAAGTTTGACTCGGAGGCGGAGCGCGACGCGGTGGCCAACCTCAGCCCCATACCCCATGCCGGCAGCTCCATGTCCGTGGTCAAAGCGGAGGCGGCGCCAAACCGGAGCACTGTGGAGCTCCCATGGCTGGTGGCAGTGAGGACCAAGGGCTTCCCCGGCGAGCACTGGACCCCCCCCCATGGGATCCGTGCAGGGTTCAGGAGGATCGGGGATGTTGTGGAGATCGACCCGGAGTGCCTTTTCGACGACGACTACACCTACCTCCGGGTCGTGCTTGCGCGAGCCAAGCCGGACGGGGTCAAGGAGAGTGAGGTGGTGGAGAACTCCGGCAGGGGGCCCGCGGGGGTCGCGCTCACCGGGCGCTTCTCCCTGACCGTCGTCCGGGCATGGCCATGGGAGCAGTAGCTCGACGATGCGGGGAACCTGCGCCCAATCTTCCCGCGCCCGCCGGCCCCGGGGAGTGGCAGGAACGGCCTCGCGGGCGGGGGACAGGGAGGAGCTAGAGCTGCTGGGCCTATTGGGCCGGTGCTCCACGACGCTCCAGTTGGGCCTCCTGGGCCGTTCGGTGGGCCGATCTTTGTTCCAGGATACAGCTACTACTTTTTACGGTTTGAAATCCCTCTTTCCCTCCCTTTCTCCATTCCCCGTGACATCATCCTCACCGTGTCCCTCTCCTCTTCCAGTCATGCTCGGCGCCCGACACCAGCGCCCCGCCCGTTGCTGCTGCCCGCGCCGTCCGAGATCGAGGAGCTTGCATCGACGCCACCTCCCTCCCCTGTGGTCAGCGAGGAGGTGCCACATGCCAGCGGCCGCGGGCATCGTCCGCGCCAGGGAGTGGCAAGCAGGTCCAGTGCGCGCCTCGCGGCCCGCGAGCCAGCCGGCTTCCTCCCCATCGTGACCAAGGCCAGCCGCCTCCGCGCTCTCAAGGACGGGCTCGTCACCTGCTCTTCCGCGCTGAAGAAGCAAGTGAAGGGCCGTAAGCTCCTCAAGCGCGGGAACCCGCTGGGAGCGCTGGACCTCAAGCGCCTCGCCAAGGCGGCGGGGATGGACTGCAGATTGCCGCAGGCGGCAGCCGTGGCAGTTGGGAGCGTCGTCGTGGCTCCATGATCGGGCACCTCACTTGCCCACCCAACCGGTTCAGGCCTTCACTGGCTGGTTGGACCACAGCTCGTCGTACCCTTGCCGTCGCCCACCACCTTAGCTTTGGTAGCCACCGCCTTTGCTGTGCGCAAGGCAGTTTGTTCACCCTCTCCGGCTGCGTCCATGATGGCCCCGTCTACCATGTCCATCTTCTGGGGGCGCTTGTTTGTTCTTTTGTTATGTCTTTAGCTCAACCTCGGTCAAGTTTAGGAGCTGTAACTGTTGCTTAATGAATCAAAATAGCTCGGCTTTTGCTTACTCTCTTCTGTCATGGAATGTTCGCGGCCTCGGTCGACAGGACAAATGCGATGCGGTCCGATACTCCATCTCAGTCGCTCGCCCGCACTTGGCCTGCTTGCAGGAAACTAAACTTGAGCTGATCGACTCCCAGAATGCTCGGTCATTCTTGCCGTCCCACCTCGATGACTTCACTGTTTCTCCAGCCGATGGCGCAAGGGGGGATTCTCACCGCTTTTGACTCCAGGGTGCTCAAGGCCGAGGACGTCACCCCTGCCCCTTCTCCCTCACCACCCATCTCACGTGTACCACCACAAACCACTCGTTCACCATCACCAACGTGTACGCTCCCTCTGATCACCGCGTCACTGATGTGTTCCTCTTGGAACTGGCTGCTGCGGCTGCCAACATCACCGGCGGGTGGATCGTCTACACTGACTTCAACCAAACCCGTTTCCCCTATGACAAAAACAACGCTTAGACCAACGCCTAGCTGATAAGTTCAACGCGGCTATCGACGCGGCGGGGCTCATTGAACTCCCGCTCTTGGATCGACTCTTTACTTGGTCCAACAAGAGGGACGCTCCCACTCTAGCTCGCCTCGACCGTGCATTCATAAACAATGACTTCGTTCTGACTTTCCCCAACTCACAGTTGAGCTCCCGCTTCGGCTCGACATCCGATCACATTCCTCTCCTGCTCACCATCCCCACGACGATCCCGAAAACTTTCCGCTTCCGCTATGAGAACGCTTGGCTCAAAGTGCCCACCTTTCTCACGGAGATCTTCCGCTTCGGCTCGACATCTCACGTAGTAGGCGGTGGACGCGGCTGGAGCTCTGGTGGCCAGGGTCAAGGCCCTGCGCCATGGGGCAAAAGCGTGGGCCAAGAAACACCGTGCCCACCCTGAATGTCTCTGCAATGCCTCCTTTATCGTCATGCTAATCGACTTCTATGAGGAAGTCCGTCCATTGTCTGCAGGTGAGCGCTCCCTCCGAGCCCAGTGCAAGGAAAGAGTCTCGCTGCTCATCGCACAGCATGCCGCGTACTGGAAACAGCGAGCCAAGTTCCGTGCCCTGTGGGAAGGAGACACGAACACAAAATTCTTCCACGCCAGGGCTTCGGCTCAGGCGCGCTGGAACAACATCAGTGCCTTGGTGGTGAATGACGTGCAGCTATTCAGCCATGACGACAAAGTCACCGCGCTCACCTCCTACTACACCGACATTTTGGGCGGTGAACGCGCGACATCTGGGGCTGTCAACATTGATCGATTGTATGCCGGCGCCCCCAGAGCGGACGCGGAGCAACTCATCGCCCCGTTCATGGAACGCGAGGCACATGAGGCCATCCGGGCAATGGCGCCGGATAGCGCTCCGGGCCCTGATGGCATCGGCCCGGGGTTCTACAAGGCGACGTGGCCGACCATCAAGGGAGATGTCATGTCCTTCCTGGGGGCATTCCAAGACGGCCGCACGGACATGGAACGCGTCAACCGGGCTGTGATCGTCCTCATCCCCAAAACTGAGGCCGCGAACATGCCCGCCGCCTACCGCCCTGTCTCCCTCCAAAATTGCCCGGTAAAGATCCTAACCAAGCTACTAACGACAAGGCTATAGTTCCAGATTTCATGTCTGGTAGACCCCGATCAAACGGGGTTTATCAGGGGGTGCTCCATCTCAGAGAATTTTGTCCTAGGTGCAGAGTTGGTCCAGTGCTGCCACCGCCGGAAAGCTGCAACGCTTGTAGTCAAACTGGACTTCACAAAGGCCTTTGATTCGGTCGTGTGGTCGAGCTTGCTTCGGATCCTTGCCACTCGCTACTTCCCGGGCAAATGGTGCGCATGGATGAAGGTGCTTCTTGAGACATCAAGATCAGTGGTGCTTGTCAATGGGGTCCTCGGACCATGGATCAATTGCCGGCGCGGCCTCCAACAGGGGGATGCTCTGTCGCCATACCTTTTCATCCTGGTGGCCGATGTGCTTCAGAAGATGATCAAGGAGGAAGGGTCGATTAGGCACCCGCTGACAGAGGGCGCAGCGCCTGTGCTCCAGTATGCGGACGACACGATCATCTTGCTCAAGGCGGACACTGCAGGCATGCGAAGATTGAAGGAAGTACTAGATGACTTCGTGGCGTGTACGGGGCTCGTCGTCAACTATGGGAAGAGCACAATGACACCCATGCATACATCTTGCAATGTCGGGAAGGCTCCTTCCCACAAACGTACGTACCTGGGTCTGCTGCTCTCCAGCACAAAGCTCCCTCTCTCTACCTTTAACCCCTTGATTGCCAAAGCAGACAAGTACCTAGCGGGCTGGCAAGCTTGCTTGCTGAGCTCGGCTGGGCGAGTTGGGCTGGTAAACTCGGTGCTCACTGGCCTGCCAACATATGCCATGGGAGAAATGATGTTGCCGCCGGGGGTGATCAAACGCTTTGATGCCCGACGTCGAGCGTTCCTGTGGGCCGGGACTGACAAAGCATCGGGCGCCCAATGTCTGGTGGCGTGGGAAGAAGTCTGCACACAAAATGCTTGTTTCCTACTGAAGACAAGGAAGACGGTGGACTCGGGGTCAAGGGGCTCGACACACAAAATGCTTGCCTCCTACTGAAGCTCATCCACCGGCTACACCATCCGGGCGACTCTGTTTGGGCACGGTGGGCTGGAGATCATGCCTGCCTTGACACACTTGAGGGAGATATGGCTGGGACACATTGGGAGACGCTCAGGGACCTCCTGCCTGCCTATCGTTGCATGACCAAGGTGGCTGTTGGAGATGGGAGGGACACTGATTTCTGGCATGACTGCTGGCTCGAGGATTCCGCGCTGGTTGATCTCATGCCAGCCCTGCGCTCCCACTACGCGTCGAGAGCGCGCTCAGTGCACGACGTCGCGCGTGCGGCCTCCGCAGCTTGCTCCAGCGAAGACTGTCTCCTCAGGCCGTCGCAGAACTGGCCGAGCTCTCCCTCAAGATCCAGAACGTGGAGCTGCAGTAGGAGAAGGACCAGCGCAACTGCTGCTTCGAAGACCCCAACCACAAATTGCTAACTAGTCTGGTGTACAGAGCCTCGCTACATGGAGACCAGGACAGAGCTGCCCACTGCTTTGTCTGGAAACATTTTGGCCCTCCCAGGGTCAATTTTTTTGGTTGGCTGCTGACGAAGAACCGGATCAACTGCCGCAACAATCTTGCCCGCAAGCACATTGTCGACGACGCGAAGTGTGCTATTTGTGGTGATCACGAGGAGACAGCAGACCACATTGTCTCCCAATGCTTGTTCGCTCATACCTCCTGGACGGCTATTAGGTGGAACCCAAGGGACAGCCCCAGTCGCCGAGCTCTGGAATTCCACTCCACCTCCCCAAGTCATGAAGAAGAACCTGCATCCTCTCCTGCTGCTCTGCTGGGAAATTTGGAAGCACCGAAATGCCGTTGTCTTCGACAGGTCCGACCCTAGCATTGGTCGCCTCGTGGCTGCCTGCAAGGACGCCGTGAAGGACTGGAGCTGCCGTATCCCCAAGAAAGAAGTGGATCGCCCATAACTGGAGTCTCTCTATTTCTCTGTAATCTCGCTCCTCCTCTCTCTCACCGGGGAACCGGATGTAACGAACATTGTAATCGTGCAAGGCGTTCGCCTTCCACCAGCTGAGCCTCGTGTTCAGGCATCTGTGGAATAGAAAAGCAGGTGGGGATTGTTTGATCGCCCCTAGTTCTTCTCAAAAAAAAAAATGATTCGAATTTCTGTTTCTAGTGCGACTAGATAGAAGTTCAGTTATGACTTGCATTAATTTCCTTAAAGGAAAGGAAAAACAAAATTTCATTTACCCACGACTCAAGTTGGCTAATTTTGACTAACAAACTTGAAAAGAAAAAGCGTTCAAATTATTTTGAGTCGTCTCTAAACACTTCTGCTTATCTAATCTCGAACAAATTGACCACCAATCAACATCTAACTAAGATATGTTTAAACATTGTGCACCTACGAAAACACCTCATACCTTGAGTAACACAGCATCAGCTGGAGGGATATACTCCATCATGTCACCGGCGACGAACTCAACCGCACCACCATCAGTCGGTATGGCGTCCACCACCTGGGGAAGCTCCAGCACAAAGCACCTCATGTGTGGGTAGGCCCTGGCGATGGCCCTCGCCGTCGTCCCGTCACCACCTCCGACGTCCACCATGGACGTCAGTCCCGCAAACACAGGGGCGCAGCCGCTGTGGGCGAGAACCTCCGCCACAAAGCGGCTGTCAGAGCCCAACCCTTCATTGAAACGCATGCCAAACTCCGCGTCGCTGCTGGCGAGGCCGTAGAGGCTTGTCCCATTCGCCATCATGAATGGCGTCTCGGCTCCTGCTGCAGCTTCTCCCTCCTCCCTGAGCCAGTCAGCCAGGCATTGAGACGCCCTGAAGTTGATTGGCGAGCAGCAAAGAAGCATGAACGGTGAGAGGCATGGAGGATAGTGACTGCTGACGCTGTCGTCATTGTTGTAGTCGACGAGGAGGCGTGATGCTGGTGTGAGGCTATAGCGCACGCCTGCGATGACCTCTCCGTCTACCGGTATCTCCTGTTGGAATATCCCTGATGTGGCCAAGAACATCATGATGCGGGACACGCATGGTCGTTTGCTCGCGGCGACAGGTAGAGCCGCGTGCAACTCGGACAGAGACGCAGTGCCACCGCAGCGGTGGATGGCGTTGGGGATCCCAAGCTTGATTGCGCATTGCAGCGCCATGGATTTGAGGTAGCCGAAGGCATGGCACCAGAGCTCTGCCTCAGCGTGCAAGAGCTCAGCTGTGCTCGTCATGCTGAAACTTTGAAAAAGGGAGGCACGAAAAGGAAAGTGGAGTTGCGTGTGAGGAGAAGAATTGAGCAGGGTGTATTAGTGAGGGCAAGCACAGGGGCACGATAAGTCTTATGTACTTATGTGGTACTACATATGGTACGGAGAAAAGGGCCTTTTTCTGGTATAAGGGAGAAAAGCAGCATATAAGCTGTTGCCGCACTATAGTTAACTATTCTTTTGTTGAAACCGTGCTACTAGCAATACAATTGTTCTGCACTAAGTGTGATTTTGTTCAATCACTTGGCCCATTTAGGCTACAGGACCGTAACTATGGCATGGAAAATGTGTAATGATAGCTGAACTTAGAGAAAAAAATGTTGAAAACTGGTTAAGATGCTTCCCCACATACCATACTTTTTCTAGAGGTTGGACAACTAAAATTTAGAGCTTGTGTGCTGAACACATGGGTGCGTTTCTCCCTCACAGAGATGAGCTGCGTTTCTCCCCACCACTGCACTGACCTCGATCGTACTGTAATTTCCCCGTCCCAGCGGTGGCCCAACACCTAGGCCACTGATCCCAATGCCACCTCGCTGCCCCGTGTCTCTACCACCACGGCTGGTCTGGCATTTCCCTACAGATTCATCAGATTTTTAAAGGCCGCGCGAGATAGAGAAGAACCAGGGAGAGAGTTGAGAAAGGCAGAAACACCAGAATATGCAAAATTAAAATCACATCTTTCACTGCTTACTATGCTACGTTGATTTGATTTCACACACACTTGACCTTGATTATATACTAGAGTATAAAAAATGTTGGATCCAGCCGACTTAACAAATACAAGGACGTCTTACCATATTATTCTGATGTTGCAGAAAAATCTTCCAAAGATGGAGGCTCGCCAAGGTGTGTATATGTTGTAGCTCTTTTGAAGTAAGATGAACACTCTAGGTGTATGTGGTCCACGAATAGTTGATGGGCTGCATTTGTCTTCACCTCCCTGGATGATTGCAGGAGTTTTTGGAAGTACCTGGTAACTAAGCCCGTCATTGTTGCGGTGGAAATAAGATTACCGTGCGTATGCCACACCACGTGCATAGAAGTTATATATAAATTATTCAGAACACTCAAATTAAAATGAACCGCAGATGCACCTTTGTTTAATCATGGCCTATATACGATAAAGAATAATTTCGGAGGATCAAGCGGAATGGTGTGCTAGGAGGCAGATTCATGACACTTTTCTTTCTTGCCATGTGTATGCTATGGAAATTTCGTGAGGAAAAATTTCCTGATGTTTCTCAATCCTACTTCTCGTTACTCTATCTAGGATCTGAAGATAGTGGGAATCAACAAAGTTGCGCTAATGTGGGTACAACACCACGTCAGAGTCTGAGAAGAGTTTCCTATGGTTGGAAGTCCAGTGGTGTGAATAGGTTTTTATGAGTCACAGTGTTTTCCTTTTTGGCCCCAGAGGCTTTGTACTTGTAATCATTCTTTTGTTCATATCAATAAAATGAAAAAAAATAGGTAGGGGGCTTCCCTGCTGTTTCCATTCAAAAAAATTCCATATGTTCATATTGTGATCTGTATGTTTCATATACCAATCGATAGAACGATTTGTCAATGGTTAACAAAAGTTTGGCAGCACTTTTTTTTTTTGTACATCAAAATCTGCTCTATATGTTATAACATCCGAATGCTATCATGTTTAGTAATAGGTGTTTTCTTTATCAAAAATTTGGAGTTCCTGAATTGCATAGAAGAATAATTAATTTGAAACTGTTCAAATATTGTTCGTCGTTCAGCATTTAGCAATTGGGTTACTATTAATATGTGGGTTCATATACATGGAATGCCTGACAATATCCCTATCAGCAATGTTGTAGCAAGCCCAACAAATAGAGCTTTCACCGGCCTAGCGGTGGAGGCTATTTGATTGGCAATGCTGAAAGCTGGATTGGGTTTTTAATTCAAATAGTTGGGAGATTTCTTATCCTTCAATGACAGTGAGTGCCCTTGACATGGTGCCCTCTAACCACTGTCCTTGTATTGTTAGTATCTCAACGACCATTCCTAAGAGTTCTATCTTTAGATTTGAAAATTATTGGTTAAACCTGCCAGGGTTTCAGGTCATCCTGAACCAAAACTGGAGTCTTCCAGTTCCCCAACCGGACAAGGCAAAGATCATCACCGCAAAATTTAAGTCCTTGAGGAAATCTCTCAGAATCTGGCATGCTTCAATGAGAAGCTTGAAAACTGTCATTGCAAATACAAGGTTAATTATCCTATTCCTTGAGACACTAGTTGAATGGAGAGACCTCAGTCTGGCTGAATGGAACATTAAAAAGATTTTGGAAAGCAAATTATTAGAGTTGTTGGGCAAGTAGAGAACTTACCATAAACAAAGAGGCACAATCAACTGGTCAAACTATAAGATGCAGGCACAAGATTCTTCTATGCTAATGCCACCTTGAGGCATAGAAACAACTTTATTAGTGAGCTTGTCACTACAGAAGGTGTAAGTGTTCACAATCACAGTAACAAGGAGGCAATCATCTGAGAAGACTTCAAGCCAAGGTTAGGAATCTCAGAGTTCTCTGGCTTCACCATCAACCCTCATTCAGTTTTCCAAAGAAAAGACAACCTTCTGAATCTTGAAGCTCCATTCTCCACTGAAGAAATTGATGCAATTGTAAAGGCTCTGCCTAACAATAAATCACCAGGTCCAGATGGTTTTAACAGTGAGTTCCCCAAAGCATCCTGGCCAATTGTCAAACAGGATTTCTAGGAGCTCTGTCAGGCTTTTTACAGTAACACTTGCTGCCTGCAAAGTATTAATTGCTCCTTCATCACTCTTGTAGCAAAAGTCCACATGCAACAACAGTCAATGATTTCAGGCCAGTCTCCCTCCTCAACTCCTCTGTCAAAATGATTACCAAGTTGCTTGGTAATAGGCTACAGTCTGCAATCATCCCCCTGATTCATAGAAATCAATATGGTTTCATTAAAACAAGGACAGTTCAAGACTGTTTGGGATGGGCTTTTGAATATATTCATTTGTGCCATCATTCAAAGAAAGAGATTGTGATCCTAAAAATTGATTTCAAAAGGCATTTAAAAAAAATGGAACACCAGGCAATGTTAAAAATAATGGAGGCACATGGTTTTGGAGAAAAATGGATCTCTTGGATGAGAAATATCTTCTCCTCTCGGAACTTCTCATGTCCTCCTCAATGGCCACCCCGGAAAAAAGATTCACCGCGAAGGGAGTTAGGCGGGTGACCCACTGTCACCTCTTCGTTTGTATTGGCAACAGATTTCCTTCAAGTTCTGATGAACAAAGCCAAAGAAATGGGGCTGCTAAACCTTTCAATCGCAATCATAACTGAAGCAAATTTCGCAATTGTATAGTATGCTGATGACACTCTTATTTTTCTGGAGGGTGACCAAAGACAACTTTTCTTCTCGAAGACTGTTCTGCAGAACTTTTCTGATTCAACATGCCTCAAAGTCAATTACAGCAAGACCTTGATGCTGCCAATCAATAAAATAGATGAAAAACTGGATCTGCTTGCAAGAACTTTTGTTGTCAAAAGGAAATCTTCCCTTTACATACTTAGGGTTACCTTTGGAAACTACTAAACCTAGAATTGTGGACTTCTTGCCTTTACTTAGCAAATGTGAAAGAAGACTGGGAGGTGTTTCCTCCATGCTAAACCAAGCTGGAAGGCTACAAATTACAAATGTGGTACTAAGTGCTCTTCCAACCTACTACATGTGCACCCTTGAACTACCAAAGGCTGTCATCAAACAAATTGACAAATTCAGGAAAAATTGTTTATGGAGGGGCAACAATGTGAATGAAGGATGCTTCCCAAAGGCAGCATGGGAAATGGTCTCTCAATCAATCCAAAGTTGATGGTGGTTTAGGGGTAATCTCGCTCGGAAACACGTAATCAAGCCCTGCTTCTGAAAAATCTTGACAAGTTCTTTAAAAAAAGGATATACCTTGGGTTAATGTGATATGGAAAAAACATTATAAGAATGACAGACTTCCAGGGGTCACCAAAAAAGGTTCTTTTTGGTGGAGAGATATTATCAAACCGCTTGAGAGCTTCAAAAACATGATGCATTTACGAGATAAAGGAGGGAGATACATGCTTTCTATGGTATGATCAGTGGAGTCAACAGAGACTGAAAGGGCAATTCACTCAGGCTTTTTCATTTGCTATAAACAAAAACATCTCGTTCACAAAGCTGCAAGCACAAGAATTTTCACAAACCTGTTCTCACCGCCCTTATCTCAGATTGCTTATGACCAGACTCTGGCCATTCAAGGATCCTTACAACACTTAGACCTTGATCACACCTCCAGGGACCTTTTGGTGGGGCCTGGAAATTCTAGATTCTTCAAGTCCTTAGCTGCTTATAAAAGACTGTAGATTCATCACAATCATGTTGATCATGCTTTCAAATTTTTATGGAAGTCTCCTTCTCAGCCAAAGCATAAAGTTTTCTTTTGGCGCTTGCTCAAAGACAGGCTGAGTACAAGGAATATCCTGAGAAGAAAGCAGATGCACCTGGAAACCTTCAGTTGTGCCTTTTGTTTACCACAAACAGAAGAAACTGTTGAACACTTATTCTGGCAATGTCAATTTGCACAGGATTGTTGGGGTCTCTTTGGCATTCAAACTATGCCTGATGCAGATACTTCCGATAATATTCAGGCTATCAAAGACCAACTTCATAGCAAGTTCTCCATGGTGGCTGTGATAATGATATGTTGGGTTATCTGGAAAGCAAGAAATGAAGCAATTTTCAATGGGACCAAATTGAGCCTCAATGACTGCAAGTCAATGCTACTTCAACAATTGCATCTGGTTGCTTTAAGAGTCAAGCCAAGTCAAGTGCAAGAGTTTGAACAATGGATGAACCAATTCTCCTAGAGTTTCTTTTGCTCTTTATCTTGTTTTCTTCCTTTAAAGTGCCTTAAGGTCCTGTTAGTTTTTGTTTGTTCGTTTGTCCTTTCTTTTCTAGATAGTCTTCCTTTTTTAGTTTTTCCCCTTTTTATGTCAAACTTTTACTTTGTTTTCCTGCAATATAATTTTCTGCAGGGGCCTTGGCCCCTTCAGTTTCCTCAAAAAAAAAAAACATTAACAAAATACGACACCTTTTGCTATTTTCCTACTATGCAGTGCTAACTCTGAAATCCTGGTGCCGTTTTGCTCATAGATTTGGTTTACAATAGTCATTCTACCTCTGGGTGTAGCACCTAGAATAGCCGGCGTTCCCAGGTCGGATAGGGAAATGCAGTGGTGATAAATTCCACGACGCTTCTCAATCCTAACAAACACTCGTTACATAGAGATGGCTTCTGCTAGAATCTGTAAAATTATTGCATTACCTAGAAATACCACCAGTGCCAGATTGTATGTGTGGAGAGACTTCACCATGCTTGGTATATATGTAACTTACACTCTTGTTATGTGGAACATATGGTAGTATCTTTGTAGTACAATATTTCCAATGGAAAAACAGCATTTAAGCTGTTGCCACTCTACAATTGCTCTTTCTTTTCAAAACAGTCCTAAATGCTACTAGCTTTGAGGTGTTGTGAACTAACAACCCTGGTGTAAGTGTGTGAATGACCTGATAGATGTTTAGTCGTGTACAGGTGTGAAGCAGAGCTCGGTCATTCTGTGGACTTCAGGTACGCTCCACGAGCTCTGAAAGTTTCGAATTTATTGGAGCATCTCTAACAACTTGGTAAACCAACTTGGTATTCTTATAAATTTGGCAAAATCACAAAAATCCCTCTCTAACAACTTGGTAAATCAACTTGTTATTTTTCCAAACTTGGTAAACACCGGTGCCGCGCGCGGAAATATACGCGCGCGGACTTGACTTGCAATCACGAAATCGCGCGGCATCGCTACCTCTCCCCTGCGCGCGCGTCCTTCCCGTGCATGTGAAGCGGCTTCGGCAAGTCTGCATGTTTACTAAATTTAGCTAGCATCGTTGGCCACCAATTGTGTACTAATTTTAGCGCTAGCTCCTGCTCCCGATCCATCCGTCTTGCCGACGACGATGCCGAGTCGACAGTGGACACGCAGATCGTTGTTCTTCGTGGGCGACGATGCCCAGTCAGCAGTGGACACGCAGGAGCTTGCCGTGGCGGCGGAGGAGGAGGCGCGACGCCCGCGCGCCACCGGTTGGGAGCGTCAGGGCTCCTGTTGCAAACTTCCTGTCCTAATTAATGTTTATTTTACCAAGTTGGAATAACAAATTGTTGGAGAGAGGTCGTTTTTTGACTTGCTAAATAAATTAGCAACTTGCTAAAACTCAGTATTTGGCAAGTGAATTTTACCAAGTTGTTGGAGATGCTCTTAGAGTAACCAATATACAGTGCACATTCTTACTTAGTATGTTTCCATGGAAAAGGAGCAATAGTCCCAAACAAATTGCATGATTTATGCAATCAACCCTAAACGGATTATGTTGTACAGTTGTGCAATATCTACCTCTTGTGCTGTGGAGCTGTAAATTAATTTATCCTTTACTCTTTCCTTGAGCGACGTGCTCACGAGGCGTGGAGCACAAGGACAGATGCCATCCGTGCGTGGACTTGTTCTTGTACGAAGTACCAAGAGCGGAACACTGCAATTGAGGATGCGGCGCTTCACGATCCTTGCACCTAGTAACATGATAACAGAACTGGAGCCTATTAAGCCAATAATCTGTTAGCCGTGCTGGTTGAAGCTACTATTGGATTTATTATGGGCTAGACCCATTTAATAATTTAATAAATCAATAACTCGATGATATGTAAATGTGGGTATTTTATTTGTACCAAATTGTTGGTTAAAAGGAGGAGGGCAGTCATGTAGGCATGGCGTGTTGTGCTTAATTAGCGCTCACTCAAAATGATGACGGGAGTTACAATTCCCTTAATCTCTCTGCATGTCTGACCCTTCGCATGCCTGAGAATTTGAGCGGTGGAGACCTCTCCTCTCCTCTCATGCGCATGCATAGGGGCTGCTCCTCTCCCTCCCACCTGCGCAGGTGGCTCTTCCCTCCTCTCTTCTCCTACAGGCAGGAGATAAAAAGGGAGTCTTGTCCCTTTGGTACAAGTGAGAAAAACACAACTCAGAAACACAATCCAGTTGCATAGAAGGAGTTCACATCTCGTGACTCTGCTTGCACGGAGGAGCGAGAGGGCAGGTGCCTCCGAAGCCCTTGCCATTCGAGACCTTGCACGGGGGATCGGCAATTAGGTTTTTGGGGAGCGTCTACGCGACTGCCCAATCTCCGCCGCCGCTGATTCGTCGTCGTCTACTTCCTGGAGGCGCCGTCATCATCATCTACTTCCTGGAGGTCTTGCGATCTTCATCCTCTTTATCGACATGGAGACGGGACAAGGATCGGGATCCTTCCGGAGGGTATAAACTGTTCATCTCCTCTCTGTTTTTCGTGATACAGTTTTTGCATGTTTCGTTAGTCCATGCCTGTTGTTTTATATGGCATGATGAATATGTTTCGTATGCTTTGATATGTTATTTCATCAATTTACTGCTGTCTGAACTTGCTGAAATTGATCTGTCATATCTGCATGTTTCGTTAATGCTGTCATGTTATTTCAGATTCGACTGCATGTATGTTTCGGTAGTTCAGTTACATTGTTTCACATGTTTTCCAGAGGCTATAATTGTTATGAGTTATATATCATGCTTTGTTTCTTTAGTAGACAAATTATGTTATCATGCTTGTATGTTTCACATATTCATTGGTCACATGGTTCATATGGTTATGGACTTTTGTGACATCATGTTTACAATGTCTATTTATCTATTACATGTCATCATCTTTATGTTAATTTACGGAATTAAAATGACATGGAAATTGCCTAATTGTCTAACAGCTACAGCGACTAAACCAAGAGCTGACACTATATATTACTGGCCTCGCCCTCGTGGTCTCACTTATCTACAAAGGAATGTGCACTGCAAAGACATCTTAGGCGCATTCAAAGACTGGGATGTCGATGCTGCCCTGGTTGTTCAAAACCATCGAGGAGGCTGAGATGCAGATAAAAAGATGAGGAAGACTGTTTGGAGGGGAGGGGAAGCAGCATACAACATTTCTTCATTTATTTTTAGAAAAAAACAATAGAAATCGTAGGGGCCCATATATGGGGGTTTTGTCCCTCCTCTCGCGCTATCTTCCCCACTGAATGGACTATGCGACCGCTAGGATCAGTACATGGAGTTTTTGTATGGACACGCTGCTGCTCAATGTTGCATAGATCACCGTGGTTTGCCATATAACAGGACCATAGTCGTTGTCTTTTGGCACTTACTCACATTGTCATACAACCCCGAAGGCCTAAACAGGAGACATGGCCACTTATTAGTTTCCTGATGTCTCCCAGTTATAAGTAAACTTAAGAATTAGATATGAACATTCTCTTACTACTATGGTCAGATTGCCCATGCCAAAACAAAGTACTAGCTTTGAGGTATTGCAAACCACCTATTGCTGTATTCGTAGGTGTTAGAGATACGAGTATGTCGTTTGCATGACATGTTACGACTTGTAGGTGTGTGCTCGGTCTTGAGCTAGCCTATTCAGCCGGACAACTCAGTCATGTGTGGCCTGCATGTGTTCCTAGCTAATTTGCATGCTCTTAACATCTCTATAGGTAACACGGAATTTCCTCTATTCAAGTATACATTCATTCAGTGTTCCACGGAACATATTCTCTTTCATAGTATCAGTCGGTTACCTAGTTTGTTACCCCAGCTAGTCTGACACTCCATCGACAGGACTACCCGACTATTGCTACGTCGACCTTGGCAACCTCCAGCACGACATCTTCGAACATGGCAACTACACCCTTCAGCTCGGCTACCTTGACATCGGCACTAAGGGCTATCATCTGCATGAGTCATTGTCGGTTTTCTCTCCAATCCCAGCGTCGGCACTGTCTCTAGTCTCTGTGCCTGCTGGGAGGTGTTGGTTGACATCCCGCTGTGACTTCAGGGGAATGTTAGAGATATGTGGCTTGCATGTCATGTTAGGAGTAGGTGTGTGCTCGGTCTTGAGCTAGCCTATTCAGCCGGCCAACTCAGTCATGTGTGGCCTGCATGCCTAGCCCTGCGTGGCTTGAATGTTCTTAGCATCTCTATGTGTAACACGACATCTATACCTCTAATATAAACAAACCCCATTATAGAATTATCTCAACATGCAAGCTATCCACGTAAGCAATCCACTAAGTTTGCAATTATAGCCAACTAACACATGTAATTATAATAGCTACCTCTTCATCCATTGACATGCATTTAGTGTTCACATCGACATGTCATCAAACCATTCATCAAAATTAATTTAAGATTATTCCATTTTTATAACTATAAATATAAATAGTTTAATTTTTAAAAATTAACTAGAATCTCCGCAACAACGCGCGGGGTATTCTCCTAGTTTCCTCTATTCAGGTATCCATTCAGTGAGTGTTCCACTGAACATATTCTCTTTTAGTAGGTTAAGGTGGCTTTGTTATTGAGTACTCAAGTGGCCAACTGAGAAGCAGAGCTCTATTATTATTCTTTAGACTTCGAGTACATAGTATTCACGAACACTAATAATTTCAAATTTATTGGTGTCAACGAGTGGCATCATTATACAATACACATTCTTGCTACTCGCAACTGCTTAGTATATTTTAATGATATGTACAAATAATTCCTAACACACTTCTCCTAAATTAGTGTTATAGGGCTTTGGTATGGTACACTCAAATAACTGTGGACCATAATAAGCACATATTACCTCCTACAAAGTTATAGGAGAAATATAGAAAATATCTTCCTCCTAAATTAGTCTAGCTTATAGGGTTTTGTGACATTGACTCAACACAAATTACTTTTCCTTCTGCAGCCTAAGTCAATCTAGCTTGTTCAAGTGAATGAAAACTGTACGTTGCTGCTCAAGTGCCCATTCAAAAGCGATGACGAGGTAGAGGTCAAGACCCAGTACTCATCCTCGCCTAGAACTGAACCAGTGATGTGCCTCTCCTCTCGCCCTTCACGACCCTGGATGCGCCGGTAGCAGGGGACAATGGACTAAATCGTCATCAATTTGGGGCCTGGCCAGTTCTGAGGGGCCACTAGGTTAGCCTGAGCCATCATGTTGCAAAGGATGCTTGACAATCATCCAGGACCTGTGTCCACCCTGGCAACGACATCTTCAAGTTCCCACGTCTAGAAAAGCTGAGTCGCTGGCCGGATTCAGATGCTTTGTGTGAGATCAGTGGGGGCAGGTCATTCTGATCAACTGTGCAAAGGGTGCCTGCTGGAGGCTTGCAGGCGTAAAGTTCCAGATGCATCATCCCATTCTGAGTATTCAGCACTAGAAACTAGTACCATGTCACTTGGCTATTTCTCTAGTTCTCTATATAGGCTTGTTCTACTCTGATTCTTACGTGGTGTATTTCTACTTGGATAACAATGGCCAGTTGGGCACCAATTAAGGCAGTTGAGACAGGTCGTCCAATATAATAACTGGGAGGAATCCAGTTCTCTATGCCAGTCCATGCACATGGTGCCAGTTCTACCTGGTTTGAAGGTGGTTGACTCTATCCATCGCCCACTAAAGTTATATTGCGACAACTGTCCAACAGTACAGTATGGTCACAACAATACGTCAAGTGGTGCTATCCACCAATAGAGCCAATCAATTGCTCCCCGAACCACCACTAGAGCCTGAGGATATTATCCATCGCACCATGTTTGAAGGTGGTTGACTCTATCTATCGCCCACTAAAGTTATATTGTGACAACTGTCCAACAGTACAGTATGCTCACAACAATACGTCAAGTGGCGCTGCCAAACATATTGACATAAATTATTATGTTGTGAAGGATAAAGTACGAAATCATATTATAAGTCTAGAGCATATAAGAACTAAAAAATGCTCGCGGATCCTCTTACAAAATGCCTACCACACCAACGTGCTTAGAGAACACGTAGCCGGCATGGCTTTAAGGTAAAGCCTATGACTCCCTAACAATAAACGGCCCAAACGTTTTAAAAGAAGTGACCGTGACGATGAAGCAGCTCTATGCATTAATCTGTGATGGAAAATGAAAGTCAAAAACATCAAAGTATAGTGATGGGGTCCTCCTTCTCTGCCACTTCGTCGGGGACGTCACTGCAACGGCCATCTTCGTCCGAACGTCGCTGTCCATGTGCAGCCTGCGTCAATGCTCGTGATGTCCGCCTCCACCTCCAACCTGACTGCTCAACCTCCCACCTCTGGTCTGTGCATCCCATCACCTCGCTCTCTCTCTCCATCTCCCTCTCTGTGTAGTGTTCTAGGTCTACATGCAGGGACGTAGCTACATAGGTTGTACTGGGTGCAAATGCACCACCCAAAATTTGGAAAAACAATGTTTTTTCTAAAAATTCACCATATTTGCACCACCTATAACACAACTCTATGCACCCACCAGCCAAGTGCACCACCCTATAAATTGCTCTAGCTTCGCCACTGTCTACATGTTTATGTAACACAATTGTCATCTAGTCCCATCGTCATACAATCTCTCAGGAGTCAGGCATATTGAGGAGGCATGGATCGTGCTTTTTATTTTCCAGATGTCTCCCAGTCATAAGTGAAGTCAAGACGTTGAGATGAGTATAGTATTGTGTGCCTGGTTGACCAGGCCTTATCTTGCTGCTTCTAAATTTGAGGCATTTTGATCCACCTATTGCTCTGTTTGTAGGCAGAGGTGGCTTTGTTGAGTATTAAAGTGGGGTATGTGTGAGTGACCGCGTAGATGATTACTCATTTCCATGTGGGAAATAAATTAGCCAGCCTCTACACCAGCTCTGGGTCATTCTGTAGACTCAAGTACTTACCACGACCTCTGGTAATTTTCAAATTTATTGGCATTAATCAGAGTCATAAATACAATGTATATTGTTGCATGTTTAGAAAACGTTCGAGATGTAAACATAAGGTATATAAAGAACAAAAAAATGAATACAACTCAAAATTACAATTCGAGTTGTCATTGCTACTTGTTTTGTGGTACTGACGAATTAAAAACTAATTTTACAAAACTACTGGAGCTTAAGCCAATAAGCTGCACATGCTGAGTGACTAAACTAAAGCAGCCACGTACTATTACCGGCCACACCCTCGTGGCCTCATCATCATCAGCAAAGGGCGATTTGATATCAAAAGACAACACAAATTATATTGGCACAAGTTCTTAATCAAAATGACCCCAAGGATGTGTGCACCTAGAAGCAGCACCTTCAATGATTAGGGATGTTGCTGCTTCCCTACCCTTCAAAAACCGATAACGAGGCAGAGGCGACGAGGATGATCAAGCAAGAAGAAGCTCCGGTCGCCCTCGCAGGTACTGTGGAGAGTGGAGACTGGAGAGGCATGAATCGCGAAGACCATCATGATCCTTATGTGGACTTGTTCTTGTACGTATGACCCAGAGCAGACGCCTGTAACTGAACCAGATGTTTGACCCCCTCTTGCACTTCACGATCCACTGGTGGTATCAGTGGACTCGGTGATGGGATGGGTGCCTTACCAGGCCTCAGGAGCCGCTAGTAGGACGTGAGCCACCACGCTAGTAGGACGTGAGTCACCATGCTTGAGAACCATCCAACTCTGGCATCGACGTCATTGAGTTCCCAGTTCAGGATCAAAAGCAGTTGAGTCGCTTATTGAAGCAGGTTTGGGTGAAGCAACTGAGGCAGATTATGATGATGAATCACACATGAGGTGCATGCTATAGTTTCGAAGGCCTAGAGATAAGAGGGCGGCATTCCGGATATACATCCCACTCCAACTATTCAGCACTAGAAATTGGTATCATGTCATTTGGGCAGTGATGGATGTCACTCTAGTTCTTTCTATAAAAGTGTCTTCTACTCTGAGTCTTTGGTGATATATATCCACTCCTTGTTCCTGTTAGCTGTATGTATTCACTGATTTCTGTTTCTCCTTCTTTCTTGAAATAGTTGTCTGCAGTAGAGCTGTGATCTCAAGACTTTTTTGACCGAAGTGATCTCAAGACTTCGATATTGAATATTACTAATGTCGGAAAGGTGGGCCTGGCCTCAACTTAATACACTGTGGCCCCGCGAAGAACCTATTGCTCTATTTGTAGGTTGAGGTGGCTTTGTTCAGTACTGAAGTGGTGTGTGTATGTGTGTGTGAATAACCTGATAGATGTTTCCTCATTTCCACGTGGGAAGCAGAGCTCATTCATTCTGTAGATTTCAAGTACTCTCCATGTACGAGTTCTAATAATTTCGAATTCATTGGTGTCACCAAGAGTCGTCCGTTTAGTGCACACCTTGCTACTCTCCACTGCCAAAATCAATTTCCATTGGTTAGTAGTATTCAAAGGACGGGTACCAATAATTCTTGATATATGCTTCACTCAATATCTAATAAGGCAGTTTGAATTATTGTGGCAAACATGTCTACTAAGAAGATGGTTTCTTCTCATCGAAGTGTTACGGAATACCATGTGCCGTGCAACGATCCATGGTGTGTGCCTTTTGTTCTCAGCAAAGTTTTTTATAAAAGTAGCATATAAGACACAAAAATAGTAGCTATACAATCAATCTCCCGAGACTTGTCTTTTTTAGATGCAAGTAATGGATAAAAGACGGCCTGCGTAAGATATTTGCTAACCCGAGTATAATAGTGCACAAACGCATCCCAGATGTCAACATAAGAAAGGCAGAAGAAAAAAAAAATAAAAAGGAGTACTTTTGCGTTGTACAGAACAACTGAGTCGCTATATGCTGAACCGCTGGTGGCCTGCAAACCACCATCCGATGACCCAGAGTGGATGCCTGCAATTGAACCGGTTTTCGTGCATTCTACTCCCGCGCTTCACCACCATCCTTGCTCCGAGTAAGACAATAAAGTGAACTCAAGTTTAAACCAATAATCTTGTTCGAGCGGATGTAAACTCCACATGCTGGTTGAAGTTACAGAACTAGACCAAAAGCTGCCACTATTACAGTCCGCACCCTCGTGGCCTGACTCATCCATAAGGTTGGTATGATATCAAATGAAAACAATTTTTTTGCAGATTCTAATTAAAACTACCCCAAGGATGTGCACTGCACACACAACAGGCGCATTCCAAGAATAGGGCTGTCGTTGCTGCCCTGCACATTCAAAACCACAGAGCCTTAGAAGACACCACGATGGCCCTCACCCTGTACTGCAGTCTGGCAGGGCGTTCTATTCCGACTGTGCAGCAATAGAACTTAATATCAAGTCACTCATGTAGCGATTGGTGTTCTAGTAGTTCTATTAAAGATATGAAGGCACGCCGTCTAGGCGGCCTTTCCAGCGTATCCACGTAAGCTTCAACTGAGTGGTACGTTCGATAGAGATTGCATGGCTCAGATGAAATGCATTCAGTGAGCAAGTGAATAGATGGAATCATGCATTCAGCCACTGACATTGAATGAAGCAAGTGGACACACAAATGCACAACAAGCACTATTTACATGCAGAAATTTCATATAGTAATTTTATAGACAGGACATTGCATTTAGAACCATGACATGTAGTAATTTTTTTTCTCTAGAACCATCACATGTAGTTATGTTTTTTCTCTTTACATACAAGAATTTACTATTAGTAAGCAAGTCGGTAGATAAATGAATAGAAGGTGTTTACATGCACAAATTCACAGTAATTTTCAAACCTAGACAGAGTAGGTAGAAAGCAAGGGAACATATTTATTGCTTTTCCTCCTATCATTAGAAAACAAGTGGGCACATTTGATGCCTCTCCTCCTTAGAGCATGTATTATAATGGGCTGGGAGCCGGCGTAGAGGGAGTCCACGTCATCGGAAAACAGCCACGTTAGGAGAGAGTACGGAGCCAGCATATTCTCTTCGCCCGGCTGTAGTGCAGCACACAAGAAACAAATGCTGTCCTCCAGCCCGACGCAAGTGAGAAGCGGGCGCTTCATCATCCTTTTCGGATCCCGTGCTCCACTTCCCCTTCCCCTTCCCTAGCGCCAAATCCACCATGCCTTTCCTGCCAAATCGATTCCTCGCGCGCCAAATCGATTACCCGGCGCCAAATCGAAGGATTTAAGCCCCCAATCTTCCCCAATCGCCACTTCTCCAAACCCTAGCCGCCATACACAGCAGCGGCTAGATGAGTCGGAGGTCCAAGAGAGCATCTGCGCCAACGCCCATCGAAATTCCGCCGCTGGTGGCTCAGTCTCGTCAGCCCACTCCTCCGTCGTCGAAACCATCCATGTTTGGACCTAGTGTTTGGTGCCCGCCTCGCCAGCCGCAAACCATGCCTCCCTCCTCAACACCATGCTGGACTACCAGCGTACAGCAACCAAGCATGGCAACCTCGTCAGCTCAAGGCCCTTGGTGGTTACCTCCTAGCGTTGGTGCTTCAGCATATCCTTGGTCTGGGCCTAATAATCTTGAGCAGTCCGATGTGCAAGAATGGTATGTTATTATCTCTGTACTGATGATGGTCAATATTTATGTGCAAATATGTCATCTCTGTAGCTATAAATTATGTCTTGTATACAAATATGATTAATATTTGTGTGCTTTGGAGTGATGATGATTAATATTTCTAGATCTAAGCTGCTATTTATTTGTATCTAGTGCTTCAGTGCAAAGTTTGATTTAGGGTACATTTTTTTTGCCAGGGGATTAGATTCTCACCCACCTGGAGGCCTCCTAAATATTTTGAAGAACACACCACAAGCTGCGAACAATGGGAATTCATCACAAACAGTACTTATTGATGATGATAACCATGATGGCAATTGCTCTTGGACTGAAAGACGTTTGACGTGGACAAAAGAGGAGGATCTTAAATTGGTAAGTTTTTTTTTATTAATTAATGGGCTACATGATTTACATTGCCAGCACATCAGTTAACATATTTTGACAATTTGACAATATTTCAGATCAGTGCTTGGCTGCGTAATTCAAATGATCCAATCCAAGCCAATTACAAGAAGAATGATCATTATTGGAAAGGTGTTGCTGATGTATTTAATACAACCGTCCCAAACAATAGGGCAAGGACAGCCAAGCAAACAAAGTATCACTTTGGAAGAATGAAGAAAAGGGTTGCTTGGTTTTGTGGTAATTGGAAGGGAGACCGATGCTATGTGGGGTAGTGGTGAATTTGAAGAGGATGTAATGAAGAAGGCACTTGCAAGTTATGAAGAAGATCACAGAAAAGATGGCTTTGTGTTTAGGCATTGCTGGGAGGTTCTTCGAAAGGAACCAAAATGGGATGCCTATTTGGAACGCCTAAATGACCTTGAGCCAGACAAAAGAAAGTTCTGTGAAGAGGATGATGTGGGGAAATGTTTCTCTTTAGATGATGATGATGATGTGCAGCCAATGGGAGGGAAGCAAGCTAGGGAGCAGCGCAAGAAAAAGAAAAAGGACCAGCCATGTATAATAGATCTTGAAGATGAGCTTAACAGCTTTTTAGATGCTCAGAAAACAGCAAATGAAGGGCTCAAAGAGTTGTTAGAGACGCAAAGGCGTGTGTCCAGTGAGAATCTTGAAGCTCAGAAGCTAGCGCATCTTGCAGCAAAAGAGCACAAGGAGGCAGTCATGCTAGAAACATATCGAGCGCTATTGATGACAGAGACAATGAGTATGCCTGAAGATGTAAGATCTGAGCATGCGTTGGCACTAAAGTGTTTGTGGGAGAAGTTATTTGGCAAAAATGACTAAGGTACTTAAGGCTTAGACTTTTTGGTTACAATGCATGATCATAACTATGGCGTGAATGATAATTAGTGTTTTTTTTTGTCACCATGCAGGAAAGCATAGCTGGAAAATTTTGCCATGCCTCAAATAATTCAGGTATAAGTTACTGTATAAATTGCTGCTCAATTGTTGGTCTATTTACTATGCAGTCTAGATAACCATGCATTTAGTCCAGTCTTGCTGAAAACGTGGACAATATTGGTTTCTAGTGCATTTATTCCAGTCTTGCTGAAAATTAGGACCTAATTACAATGCAGTCAAATAGTCGACAACTTGAGTTAAATTGCAGCTAATTACAATGCAGTCAATAGTCCACAACTTCAGTTAAATTGCAGCATATTACAATGCATTGCCGAGCTATATAATCCTCCCAAACCCACCTTACTTCTACAACCCATCAGAACACTCTCTTCTTCCTAATTGTGCTCTCTCATGTCTCATCTTCCTGCTCAGCCAAAACCATGTCGGATTCATCTTCATACTCAGATGATTCCGATGAACTAGCCCCTACCAAAATCATTGAAGAACATATTGCTGAGCAGAGCGTCCTTGACTCCTTTGCTAGGAAGCTCGCAATGAAGTTCAAGTCTGCCTTCTCGGCCGCAACTCCTCAGCGACAATATGGTCCTAGAAAGAGCATCCGGAGAGATCATGTAGGTGCCCATGAGTGTCTTGTAGAGGACTACTTTGCTGAAGAACCACTCTACCCCGAGAGTATGTTCCGTACTAGATTTCGTATGAGCAAGCGTCTCTTCCGACGCATTGTGGATGCCCTTGGTCAGTGGAATCCCTATTTTACCTATAGGGTAGATTGTGCTGGTCGAATAGGGCCCTCACCATTGCAGAAGTGTCCATGCGCTTGCTGGCTTATGGTAGTCCTGCAGATGCTCTTGATGAGTACTTGAAGATTGGGAAGTCCACTGCATTACATTGCTTGGACATGTTTGCACGAGGGGTAATTGAGGTGTTTGGTGGGGAGTACTTGCGATGCCCCACACGTGAGGATGTTGAGAGAATACTCCAGGTTAATGAGTCTCGTGGTTTCCCTGGAATGCTAGGTCGCATAGATTGCATTCATTGGCATTGCGAGAATTGTCCTTTAGCTTGGAGGGGGCAATTCACTCGGGGTGATTATGGAGTTCCAACTATAGTCCTAGAAGCTGTTGCAACCCAGGACCTTCATATTTGGCATGCATTCTTTGGAGTTGCTGGATCAAACAATGACCTTAATGTGCTCAACCAGTCCCCGCTTTTTTTAGAAGCCTTAAAAGACTTCTCCCCTCAAGTTCAGTTTTCAGTCAATGGTAATGAGTATAGCACTGGTTATTACCTTGGTGATGGTATATTCCCAGAATGGGCAGCCTTCATGAATTCTATAACACTTCCCCAAACAGAGAAGGACAAGTTGTTTGCTGAGCATCAAGAAGGGGCAAGGAAAGATGTAGAGCATGCTTTTGGCGTATTGCAGTCCCGTTTTGCCATTGTTCGTCGGCCTACACGTCTATGAAAAAGAAAGAGTATTTGAAGGATCATGCTAGCTTGTGTGATTCTCCACATTATGATAGTACAAGATGAAAAGGGGGATGTTAATATTCATATTGACTTGAATGAGAATCCAGGGGCATCCTTTGCTCTACCTCCTGAAGTGAGCACTAGTCTTAATCCACGCTTTACTGATGTCATGCGTAGGAAAGCTGCTATCCGAGATCATCCACAGCATACCCAGCTTAAAAATGATCTCATTGAGCACATTTGGTCTAAGTTCGGAAATAGGCAACGCAACTAGTCATGGTAGAATTCTGAAATTTGCATGTTTTTATTATTGTTCCCTTCACAGTGAGAACTAACTTGATGTCTTGCATGTACTTTTTCAGGAATCAAGATTGGGCATGGTGTAGTGAATGCTGCAGATGCTGCTTGCAGGTATCTAACTTTTGTACAAGTTTTTTTTGAAGGAACAACTTTTGTACAAGTAGAAACTTCTATATCTAATTTCTAGGGGGCATTTGTTCTAATTTTTGCACTATTATATGCTTGCAGTGTCATGTCTTTTGATGCAAATGGGTTGACTGCTCCTCTCGACTGAAGTCCAACTATGAACTGTCTTCATGCTTCTATCCTGTGTGGCCGTGAACTTTAGAATTGGTTAAAGTTATTGCTTAGTCCAGACTATGTTATTTAAGTGTCGTGTCATGGTGCTATTCCACCGTATCATTAGTGGATTGTTCCTTCAAATCTGTCATTTATTTGGTATTATTTCTTTTATTTAGTACTCCCTCCGTTACTCAAAAAAATGATGTTTAGGACAACATTTAGCATACCAAGGAGTTATTAAATATGGCTTCGCGTGCATCCCATATAACAAAGTTTCCTAGATCAACTGGTTACCGCATCGTGGTCTGAGGCCGGCCAGCTGAGTTCGATTCCTGCCGCTCTCGTTTGCGGTGCACATGAGAAATCGAGGCGGCCCGGCCACACACAGCACATAGTAATTGCGATGCGGAGATCAAACCAGCTGTAATTGCGATGCGGAGATCGAACAGGCAGGGGCAAATAAGTCCAGGTTAGCAGCTAAGACTCAAAACGACGTTTTTTTGCATCTTTACGTATAGGAGCCAGAACGTCATTTTTTTGAGTAACGGATGGAGTACCTTACTTTTAGTCCATCCCAGAATGTTGTTTGGTAATGACATGGATAAGCATATCTGGTTTCTAAATGATGAATTGAGCAAGCATGTATGGCCACAAAGATGCAGGCCACAACAGATTGTATGCATATGAGAACATTAAATCTTCGTTGCAGCTAGTTAAACTGACTTATTATACTAGCGGGTTGAATAGCCGGCTGGAAGTGACGTGGCTTTGACTTAGAGCCTTCAGCCGGTTGAGCCATAATACTTGCTCTTACTATTATCAAATAAAAAATAAGTCGAACTGGTCGTCACATTTAATGCCTCTCCTTCTTTGTACTCCCTCCGTGTATAGATGGTGGCCATTTCTCTATCAAAAACAATCCGCCATTTCCATGCCACCTCAGGAGCATGCATGGACGGTGGACATTTATACTCGCACAAGCATCCATACATGCATCAACAAGTGGCTTTGTGTGTATGTTACACCCGAGGTGGATAGAGTTGGTCGCGATTATGTTGTTTCTCCAACTATTGCCTATATAAGCATGTGCCATTCGTTGCTTCATCACACCCCTTCCAATGTGTGCATTCAGTAGTTGTGGCCTCGTTGTAGTTCATCCATGTAGTAGTTTGTATGTATCTCGGCTATGTGTAAACTCACATAGTATGTACCTACCCCTGTTTACCTTGTCACCTTCAGATAACTACATATGGTGCGCGTTTATGATGACATATATTCGGTATTGAATCAATATCAGTGCCTCCTAATCAAACTCGATTACCACGTTAACAAGCAATTTGACCACAACTCTTGAAGCCTATCATTATCATAGGTCCGGGCATGCTCACTTGCCTATGGCGACAAGGACTAGCATACCCACCTCGCATTCCAAACATCGGCCGACCAGGCTGTGGATCAACAGGTTTTGGTATGCCCATTAGGCTATGGTGAGTGCCTCCGTAGCCAGTGCAAATTCAACTTCTTGGTCGTGTAGCATCCCATCCCTAAGCACCTTCGCTTCCACCTCACTGGCCACCATGGCCAACATCAGGGTGATCACAAGCCATCACATTTCTCTTCTTTTTTTGAGAAGTGGGGGAGGTGGAGTGGTGGACGGGACGGGTGTGGGGCTTTGTGGGCACTCGGCCTTGCAGCCTTCTCCTTGCCGGCTAGAAGGCAGTAAAAGGAAGAGGATCCTGCGAAAGTACCTCTGGGCTGAGTTTGTAATTTTGACTCGACAAATAGTGAATTCGGACCAATATACAATTTTACATTATATATATAAATGTTCCCCTGCTATATTTATCAAGATTTCCTATACCAAGCACATCACTTGCAGCGAAGCACGGGCAGCAATGGCTAGTATATAGACATGTTCTACTCTAAGCCACCTGAGGTCATATATATCCACTTGGTGATGTGCTGCCTATTGGTTGTATGTATTCAGTGATTTCTAATTCTATTTTTTGTTTGAAATGAATTGTCAGTTGAGTGTTATTGGCTATGAATAAGAGCTGACAAACCATACGTACTCTGTATAGCCAAAATTCAACCCAAAATCATGCCCAGAGTATCAAGAATTCAACGTCAAGAGAAGAAAAGACCATGGCAATAAACGTCCACGCCAGTATCAAGAATTCAACATCGTCGCTTTTGCTTTGCAAGGTCCGTCAAGAGTGGATTGAGATGCCGCCATACGTGGTGGACTTATTCTTGTACGGCTGCTTGAGAACCATCCACGACTGGTGCACACTCTGGCATCCACGCCTCCTGAGTTCGCTATTTCCGAGCGGTTGAAGTGCCTAGAGGCTAGGAGATTTAGAGATGGGAGGGCAGAATTCCAGATGCATCCAAATCCTACTATTCAGCTATAGAAATTAGTATCATGTAACTTGTGCAGCCATGGGTGTCATACTCTAGCTCTGTCATGTGCAGGCACGTTCTACTCTAGGTCTGAGGTGATATATATGTACTTGATCATGTACTGGTTGTTGGTTGTATGTATTCATTGATTTCTTTTTCTGCTTTTCGTTCAATGAATTGACAGTTGAGCTATTGGTTATTAGTAAGAGCGCAAGGAACCATACAGACACTGTACAACCAAAATTCAAGCCATAATCATTCCCATGTTACAAGCAGGCAACGGAAAATAAAAGACCAAGGCTATAAACATCTAGGCCAGGTCGTTCTAGATTTCATAATAAATCAGAATGCTGGTAACCTCAGGCCGTGCCTAGCAATGGAACAAGTGTAATAAGCCAAGGATGTGAACCATGCAATTAATGACTGGAGTGAGCCCCTGGCTTAGGGGGATTAGTTTGGTTACACAGAGAGGTATGTGAGATGAACTCAACCATGGTGTTAGGGACGGGTAGGATGCAATTGTTGATTGCAGGACGGAATTGATTGTTGTGTTTTTTCTTTGGCGGTTAGAGAGGGATGGGATGCTTGCATGCTCTATTACTCACGGATAACCACAAAGCCAATTCTCAATCAAACTAAAGCTGCATTGTGTTGATCTTCATGTCAGTCCATGCGTGTGCTTGTTGCCAGGGCTCCTGAAATTCCCCCAGTTAAAGAGATGGACGCAATCATTGGTAGATTTGTTTAAGAATTTGTTTTCCATATTTTTCGTTAGTATTCTCAATTCTCATTGTGGAAGGTGTAATCCTGCTGTACTATAACCAAACGCCATCAAAGTGGCGGTGGACTCCTTGTTTCTAATCTATTGACGCCTTCAAGTGATGGCAAAGCCCAGTTTGTGGAACATATATGCGTAAGGGGGCAGTTTCCCATAATTAGACGTACGAACCAGTTACTTTAAAAGAATAAATTTGATTGGTTAGGGAAAAGAGAGATTTTGTTAGGATTACTGTATAGCTAGCATTTGTACATTGTAGAGCTACCTATACAATGTACAAAACGCTAGTGGTACAGTAATCCTAACAATATCCACATCTTATACTACTGATGAAACCTGGTAAATGGTTAATGGGAGTCAAGATTGTCTTCGTTTACCACTGGTGACACAGTCTATGACACCACACATCAAGGACTGTCAAATTTTCAACCAGATGCAAAATTAGACTTATATTTCAGAGAGGGATTAGGTTTCCATTACCTACTATATAACACCCTAGGATTCAAAGACAACCGGGAAAAGCATCACCTTCCCAAGGACTACGTCTAGTTTGTTAAGTTCTTGAAGTATCTCATGCCCGTCTCGATAGTTTGGAGGACCACATTTATCAACAGTCCCATCAAAATCCTTTTTGTTCTTACAATATTCATGTTGTTCTTACAATATTCATGTGTCACAAGTAGGAACTTACAGTGTCCCAAAACAAAAAATTTTGACTTTTCTTTAGATGTACCGAATTGGTTTTATCCAGGCACTCGACGCAATGATAATAGCCTTTTGTCTTCTCTCCTGACAAGGAACCTCGCCCTGGCAGGTCGGTGATGGTAGCGATAAGTACCACCTTGATCGTGACATGTTCATTTTTATACGCGTCCCAAACATCCTTTACACCTGTTTCCCACAGCTGCACTAATTCATCACTAACTAGTTCCAGGTACGTCTCGATGTCATTCCCTGGTTGTCTTGGCCCTTGAATTAGTAGTGGCATTTGGATATATGATTGCTTCATGTAGAGCCAAGGTGGAAGGTTGTATATACAGAGTGTCACTGGCCAGGTGTTATGATTGCTTCTAACCTGGTCGAAAGGATTCATCCTATCCGTGCTCAACGCAACCCAATGGTGTCTTACCTCTCGGCCAATGTTCTTGTGGAACAAAGTATTGACTGTCCAACAGTCATGCCCATCGGTAGGGTGCCTCATCATGTTGACTTACTTACGCTCTTCGCCATGCCAGCGTAGTCGCTTGGTTGTCTTTGCACATGTGAATAGCCTACGTATCCGAAGAGCTATAGAGAAGTACCAGATGACCTTGATGGGGCCTCCTCTCGTCTTGGTACCCTCATTTGACGGCCCTTCTCTGTATCGTGGATGTTCACACCGGGGCATAAATCCAGGCCTTTGTATTTGTCTCGATGGTACAATATGCAATCATTATAACACACGTGTAGTTTTTCAACCACGAGGCCAATGGGGTAGATCATTTGTTTGGCCTGGTATGTCTTTTCTAGCACTTACTGTGTGCTAGGAGTATTTTCCCTAGTTTACCTAACAAGTTATCGAAGCCTTTATCGCTCAATCAGTATGTAGATTTGAACTCTAACAACATGATGACAACTTCCAATTTGCTCAATGGACAATCCTTGTACAATTTTGTCTTGTCGTCTTCTCTCATTTTCTCTAGCTGTTTCATCTGACTATCACTGTGAAATCCAGTATCTGCATTACGTAGCATCAAAGAAATGAAGATGTCTTCCTCGATGTCATCTGCTAGCATATTCCTAAGCACATCATTAACGGCAGTCACATGTTCTGTGTTTCCGGGATCCTCGTCATTGTCTGCCTGTGCAACATTCACATCATCGTCGTGGAGCGCGTCAGGCATGTCCACATCATCGTTTTTTTTTCCTTTCACAACGTTCACACCAACTTCCCCATGTACAGACCATATCTTGTAGTTTGGCATGAACCCCATCATAAGCAAGTGTTATCGAATAGTCTGGCGATTCATAATCATCCTATGATTCGTGCAATCTTTGCATGGGCAGAAGATTATTTTCCCATCCCCAGCATTAGCTATAACAACACGAATAAACATTTTGACGCTATCCAAGTATTGCTTGTCTGATTGAGACCTATACATCAACTCTCGATCCATCTTTGCTCAAAAAATTGCACAGAAATAATTAATAACAATTGGATAAGAGTGATGAACAATATTATACAATAGTTATGGAAAAATCAAAATTGGTAGCCCTAGCTATATATAAATTGAAACCCATGCATACCTCCACATAAAACAATTATTGTACACTATTCTATTTAATTTATTTACATAAAAAATTAAATTGGAGATTCGATCAATTACACCAATGTAGCTCTTAATGATGTGTCAATTCGTAACAAAATTGCAAAGTAATCTACATTACTCCTAACATGAACTAACTAGAGCATCACATACTAACAATAATAATTTTGATCACACCATGAATTTTGCATCATTAGAATTTATTCACATAACAAAATTAAATTAGAGACTTGTTCAATGACACCAATGTAGCTCTTAACGATGGTTGCAAAGTAATCTACACTACTACTAACTTGAAATATTTCGAGCATCACATACTAATAATAATCATCTTGATCACACCATAAATTTTGCTAACATCTCAAGTGAGGTTATGATATATGTAGACGCCAACCTAGTTTTTTGGATGATGGAGATGATGACTAGCTCACGGTTTTCACCAGCTGCAACAATGGAGGAAAATGGCCCGCGCTCCTCTGTTCTCAGGGAGTGGGGAAGAACTAGAATGAGAATCAAGCAATGTAGCCATCGAAACAAAGAATGAAGCAAGAAAATCAAAGGAGTGGATGGTTGTTGCTAACCTTAAAGCAAAAGGATATCAAGCCATTCTTCAAATTCAAGTGCTAGCTCACGGTTTTCACCAGCCGCAGCAATGGAGGAAATGGCCCGCATGCGCTCTTCTGTTCTCTGGAATGGAGTGAGGAGAAAGGAGAGGACGATATAAGCTTTTTTGTGGTGTTAGGAAATCACTGCCAGCCCAAGCCAGCAGTGTTGTTGAGTATCACTATCGGCTCTCGCCTTCGACCGGCAGAGATAGGTGGCCGAGATATCACTGCCGGGTTGAGACACTATCCGGCATTGATATGCACCATCACTACTGGTGCCCCGTCACAGTGACACAAGCCTTGTCTGTCAAGGCTCCATCAAGTCTGGCACCAGTAGTGAAGACTCATCACTACCAATTGCGCCATTTTCGGCAGTGATAGGGTGGGCAGGGATGGCGCGATCTACAGTAGTGAAAATAGTACGTAGCCAAACAGCTCATCACCTAATGCATCTGTTTTAGATACATGTAGTGGATAAAATATGCCTAGCATCAGATATTTGCTAATGAGGTAAGAGTGCACAAATGGATCATCCATGTAAACATATAACAAAGAGATAGAAGAAAAAAGTAGTACAATTCCCAATAGTGAATTTTCGCGTGAGGCGTGGAGTGCAACGACGTGTACCATCCGTTCGTGGATTTGCTCTTCCAGTGGCGGAGGACGAAACAAAATTAAGGTGTGGCGAAATCAATAACATAGATACCAAACATTTTTCATCAATTTATACATATATATGTATTTATTTATGATTGTCTCACGCAAGTTGAATGGTCACGTTTTTGAGCAGCCCAGCATCAACAGAACATTATGTGTTTTCTTTTTCTCATGGCTGACTGAGACTTGTTCCTAGGTATCTATAAATAGTATATAGTATATGGGGTTCAAAAATTTTCAGCATTCAAGGTATGGCAAGCGCCGTACCTTGCCACCACAGTCCTCCGCCACTGTGCTCTTCTACAAAGTACACAGAGCAGAACCCTGCATCGACCAGATGTAACACTCTCTCCTCTGGCGCTTCATGATCCTTGCACCATACTAAGATAATAACTGAGTTGGAGTGCGAAAAAGCCTCTAGCCTAGTAGTTAGAGCACCTGAGCATTAAAAAAAAAAGGTTGGGGTTCCCTTTACCGCTACAAAGGGCCCTGGTGTGAAATCTAAAGAAAACAAAAGTTGTTGCAGATTCTTAACTAAAATGGCCCCAAGGGATGTATGTGCACTGCGCACAGAAGAGGCGCATTATAAGACTGAGATGTTGTTGCTGCCGACCTTACCCTGTACTAGCGTCTGGCTAGATACAGAGCCAGTTGCGGACCAAGAAAAGCAACTTTTACGTTAAGTGGTGCGTAGGGGCAGCTGTGTAATGGGTTTTGTCACACCCCCCCCCGCGCCCGGTCTCCTACTCTGGATCATGGCGACCACTAGGACCAGATCATGGAATTCTTGTGCCACACTTTCCTCTGATACATTGCCATTTAGGAGGAGCATAGTCGACGTCTCTTGACGTTTACTCACGTCCGAGTACAAGCTCAACGGCCTAAACACGAGGCAGGGGAGCTTATTTGTTTCCTAATGTCTCCCAGTCACAAGAAAACTGAAGACTTCGATATGAACATTCTGTTACTACTACTATGGTCAGATGGCCCATGCCTAAACAAGGTACTATGTTTGAGGCATTGCGACCACCTATTTATGTGGGTGTTTGTGAATGACTAGATAGAAGTGGCCTTGGTGAGTCATGTGGGTGTTTGTGAATGACCAGATAGAAGTTTACTCTGTTTCAACATCTGAAGCAGAGCCCTGACATTCTTAGATTTTAAGTACATACTCTCGACGAGAACTAATAATTTCAAATTTATTTGTGTCAGTTTATACAATGCATATTTTTGCTACTCGTCACGGCCTAGTATATTTCAATAATACATACAAATAGTGTCCTTGAGCTCATTGTATATCAAGGTACCTATTTCTTGATGTAAGTTCTCCATTTCAATGGTCAGTCAGAATTATTGTGCCAAAGACTTCGGTTAAAATGATGGTTTCTTTTACTGAAAGTGCTATGAAATACCATGTGCCACACACGCACAAAGGTTTGTGATCTGCCTTTTCTTCTTAGCACGATGTTGAAGAAGCTAACATATCTATATCTATACTATAATAGTCAAAGGGCAAAATGTCTGCAGCCTTTTTTCCACTCTTTTTTTTTCTGTCCGCCACTCTGTCCACTCCAAAACTTCATGGGAGACAAAGTTCAGGTCCAACGAAAACAATGTAACATTGCATAGAAGTGAAAGAAGGAGAAATCCGTAAAAAACTACAAAACCACATCGTGAAAGAACCGCAAAACGAAAAGAGAAAGAACTGCAAATCGAATCGTTAAAGTGATGCGCACATTTTTCCAACGAAAAATCACCTCTACTGATTACAGCCCCATAAATTCAACGCAGCAGAGAGAGGCAACAATGTCAGCTCGATTAATGATTATGGGTCTACATTGCTCCGTGAATCAATTACTTGTCCATCCAATACATGAATCATCGAAGAGAAAATTAGAGAAAAACTAGAACCGACGAAATCAGAGAAAGTCGTGAAGAGGATGAGGTCCACAGCTCCGCGTCGTCACCTCCGCGCAACCAGTCAAGTCGGCCTGATGCGTCGCCGCTGCGCTTGCCGGCCAGAGCGCCTGCGCTTCCCCTCCAATGTGTAGCCAGAAGTGCCCCACCTCCGGCCAGGACCTTTGTGCACACCGGCCATATGCACCGGCGCCGCTGCCTCCACGCGGCCTGGCCCGCCCAGAGATAGAGAAGAGGAGCAGAGACCGCGCCCACAGATGGAGGAGACGATCAAGGGGCAGTAACTGGAGCGTTGTGGCTCTTTTCTTTATTTACTTGGGCGTGGCCCCTTGGTAAGACGTGAACATAACTGGAGCCTAGGTCAATCTAGTTCAAGTGAATTACAACTCCACGTTGTTGCACAAGTGCCCATTCGAAACTGATGACGAAGTAGAGGACAACGAAGAAGAACTACCAGTCGTCCTTGCCCAGAATTGAACTAAATGTGGCGCGGCTCTCCTCTCACCCTTCACAATCCTGGAGAGTGGCAGTGGAAGGTGGACTAGATGGGCGCGAGTCACCACGTCACAATGATGCTGGAGAACCATCCAAGACCTTCAACCACCCGGGCATCGATGCCTTTGAGTTCCCATGTCCGGAACAGCTGAGTCGCTAGATGCTGATCCTTTGAGCAGTTAGGACAGGGCATCTTGATCAACCGTGCAAAGGGTGCCAGCTTGAGGCTTGCAGGTGGACAGGGCAGAGGGAAGCATTCCGGACGCATCCCATTCTGAGTATTCAGCACTAGAAAACTAATATCATAGTAACATGTGCAGCGATGGATGCTACTAGTTCAGTATATAGGCTTGTTCTACTCTGAGTCTGAGATGATATATATCCACTTGGTCAGTGGTGGGCAGTTTGGCATCAATTAAGACAATTAGGGCGTCCTCAATGAGAAAACCAAATAGCTAGCTGAGTTGGCACATGAAAACAGTAAACAAATAAAAAGTTGGACAGTGGTAAGGTGTGTCAGTGAGATAGAAATTCTTGGAGAACGTGCGAGCTGAGCGCTTCGCTCCTCGCTAGCGCGGTGGGTGCTCTCCTTCTGATTGGGTAAAAACCCCTCCTAGCTAGTGTCCGGTCAACCGTTGTGGACGCCCTTAAGGCAGGTCATCCAATAACCCAGAAGAGCCCATTTTTCAATCAAACCTGCCTTTGCATTTTTTCTCTATGGCAGTCATGGCTTGACTGCTTGCTCTCATTAATTGCCGAAGGCTTTAATGATGGTATGAGAGAGTGGTGGTGGTGGTGCGGGGCGCAAAGGCTTGGATCGGGAATAAAAATTCAGCATAGGGAACGATCAGGAAAAAGGGTCTAACTGCTTTCAAACTCCTATTCTTACGTACAATAAAACAATTACAGAGTCGGGAAAAATTATTGTAAAAAATGTCAGAAATGGAACAAACTGACCGGGAACTCATGTATAATGGTTGGGAAACAACAGTTCCAAGCGGGAGCACCGACTCACCTTCCCACTTCAAATGTTCAGTCTGATGCAACATAAACGGATATAGATACAATGTCACAAACTTATAGATATACCAAATAAACTTACCGTTCGTTTGTACGAGCAAATCAGCTTTGTTCATTTGCAGCACTTGTGTACTATAAATACTCATGTAATTGGAACATTGGGAATCAAGCAAGAAGCATATTGTTTCTCATCTTCTTCCTATCTAAAGAAGACGGATCGTGGCTGCAAACTAAGTAGCCGAGGTCCAGCTACCCAAAGGTTCGATGCCCTTGACACGCTCTCTGTCCAAAGGCATCGCAGTTTGAAACAGAAATCTCTCCTATGAATTTGCTACCTCCTTCTCAAACAGTTAGTCTTGTTGGAGTTGTAATGGGAATCGGCTATAGATATACTCTTCATTTTTTAGATAAAGGATAAAATATCCGGCCTCTACATCCGTAGAAGTACACAGCCAATTATTACATTGTTGTGAACATAATGAAGGAAAAAGGAGACCCAAAGTCTTAAAACAAACGACTAGAACTATTGAAGATGATATAAATTCTTTCACCCTTTTGTTATTTCTAGAGCAATCATCTCTAATTTCCTGCTCATCTCCGAGAGTGCGTCCTTGGTCTCCTCCTCACGCTGCAGCCGGGCCCAGAAGCGCAACCAGTACGCTCCCCTGAAAATAACCTGCATAACGGAATTAGTTTTTAAATTATTAAAAATAACATCATTCCGGGATCTCCAGATAGCCCAACACAAAGCAGCTACCCCAACCCAGATCATATTTTTGACCTTCTTATGTTGATTATTAAGCCAATTGCCAAACATATGGCGAATAGATCTTGGTTGTTATAGTCTAGTAGCAAAGAAAATGATCCTCCAACTCATCTTAGCACAAGGGCAATCGAGGAACAAGTGTTGAATAGTCTCATTCCTATTGCAATATATGCACTTCTGGCTCCCTTTCCAGTTTTTCCTAGCAAGATTATCCTTGGTTAGGGTAACACCTCTTTGGAGGAACCAAAGAAAGATTTTAATTTTTAGGGGAATCTTCATATTCCATATTTTCCTATGCTGAAAAGGTGGTTGTGTATCAATGAGATGGAGATACAAGGATCGCACAGAAAATAACACAGATCTGGTTAGATTCCATTTATAATAATCCGACCCTTCCACCAAAACAACATTTGAAATTTTTGCTACTAGGCTTTGCCACTCTGAAAGTTTAATATCCACCAAAGCCCTTCTAAAAGAGATATTAAGAGGGGTTGAGGTCAACACTTTTGAAACAGTTGCGTGTGGATCTCTTACTATATTATAAAGAGATGGATAATTAATCTTTAGGGGCTTATCTCCTACCCATGTATCGTCCCAGAACCTCGTTTGGGTCCCATCTTTGATATTAAAGGACCCATTAGCCAACACCTCATCTTTAATACGCATGAGGCCTCTCCAGAAATGGGAGTCATTAGGTTTGGCTACCACATGAGTGAGTGTTTTAGATCTTAGGTATTTATTCCTTAGCATTGACTCGCCACAAGCCATCTCGTGTTGAGTAAATTAACCAACCATTTGGCCATGACACTTGTTTTGTAAGCTCAAATCAAGGATACCTAGACTCCCTTGGTCCTTGGGGCGGCATAAGATGTTCCACTTGACAAGTCTATATTTATGTTTATCCGAAGATCCTTGCCAGAAAAACCTTGATCTGAAATGATCCAGGTTTTTTAGAACTCCCTTAGGAATCTCAAAAAAGGACATCATGAACATGGGTAGACTGCTTAAAACCGAATTAAGCAGAACAAGTCTCCCACCATAAGAGAGGTATTTTGCTTTCCAGCAAGAGAGTTTTTGTTGGAACCGTTCTTCCACCTTCCTCCATTCTGAATTGAGGAGTTGTCTATGGTGCAATGGGATCCCTAAATATCGGAAGGGATATTCCCCTGTATTACATCCAAACAGAGTGGTATAATAGGATTCCATCTCTTTGGCTGCACCATAGCAAAAGATCTCGCTTTTGTGGAAATTGATCTTAAGACCTGACAATTGTTCAAAAGCACATAGCAAAAGTTTTAGATTCTTTGCTTGCTCTGGGTCATGATTAATAAAGATGATGGTGTTATCTGCGTACTGTAATATCGACAGACCATCATCTACCAGGTGGGGGATAATTCCTCTTATTTGACCATCATTTTTTGCTCTATTAATCATAAGATCTAACATATCTGCAACAATGTTAAATAAGATTGGCGACATTAGGTCACCTTGTCTTAGTCCATGTTTGGTTTGGAAGTAGGGGCCAACCTCATCGTTGACTTTAATTCCCACACTTCCACCTGAGACCATACAATGTACCCATCTACACCATTTAGCTGAGAATCCTTTCATACGTAAGGTTTGTTGTATGAAGGACCATTTGACCTTATCATAAGCCTTTTCAAAATCAATTTTGAGAATGATACCATCCCGTTTTTTAGTATGTAACTCATGGATGGTTTCATGTAGAATAACAACTCCTTCCATGATGTTTCGGCCTGGCATAAAGGCAGTTTGCATTGGATTGACAACAGTCTTCGCAACTTTATTCAACCTATTTGTGCCGACTTTTGTGAATATTTTAAAACTCACATTGAGGACACAAATTGGTCTATATTGCTGAATTTTAGTAGCATTGGGAACTTTGGGAATTAGAGTAATGATTCCAAAGTTAAGACTGTGAAGGTCTAGGGCCTCACTGTGTAAATCATTAAAGAGAGGTAAGAGATTATTCTTTATTATCCCCCAAAATACCTGATAGAATTCCGCCGGAAATCCATCCGTACCTGGAGCCTTGTTATGCTCCATTTGGAAAACTGCTTCTTTCACTTCAGATTCAGTGAAAGGGCTGATGAGGATGTCATTTTCCTCGGGGGACACTTGTGGAATATCTGAAATCTGATCTTCCAATAGTGTAATCTCTGAATTTTCTGGTGGTCCAAAAAGGTTTTTATAATATGTGGTAATATGGCTTTTAAGACAATTATTGCCAACAACAACTCCTTGATCATCTTCAAGTTTGTAGATATGTTGATTGCGATGTTTCCCATTAGCCACGAGATGGAAGAACCTAGTATTTGCATCCCCTTCCAATAGAGTTTTTACCTTGGCTCTTTCATACCACTTTATCTCTTCTTCACTTAGGAGGGAAACTAAGTGCTCTTTTAAATAACGTTTTAGATTAATTTCTTGATCAGATAAGGAGGAGTCCTCAGCTTTCTTATCAAGATTCTCTAAAAGAGCCAGCAGTATCTTCTTCTCTTTTTTGTAAGACCCTGCCGTATGCATGGCCCAACCTCTTAGGTGTTGTCTAAGTCTACGAATTTTAGACTGCCACCGCTCAAGAGATGTGGAACCAGCACTTTCCGATTGCCAAATATTTGTGACCATATCATAAAAACCTTCCCGTAAGAGCCATCCCCTCTCAAATTTGAAAGGACGGTTATGGGAATGGTGGATCAAAGCACCCGTGCTAAGGACTAGGGGTGTGTGGTCAGAAATATTTCTGTCTCTAGGTTCAACCATAGTTAATGGGAATTGAATTTCCCATTCAGTATTGACGAGAATTCTATCTAGTTTCTCGAAAGTTGGGTTGTCCCCCGCCCCCGTCCATGTAAATTGGCGGCCAGCCATCACAATCTCTTTAAGATCCAGAGATTCGATGACAGCATTAAAGAGAGTAGGCCATTTAGGGTCAAATTCCCCTGAGCTCTTTTCCTCTGGACTCCTCATTATGTTGAAATCCCCTCCTACAATATATGGAAGGGACTCCTTAGGGCAGCTATTGGCTAGCTCTGAGAGGAAAGCACCTTTGTTTGGGCTTTGATGGATCCGTTTCCTAAGAAGACCACAGGCGGTCAGTGGTCAGCAGCTGGTTGCTTCAGTTCTCTTCTTTGTTGGATAGGTCGCTCTGCCTTTTCATTTAATAGACCGAGATCAAATCAGACCTCTTCTGAAACTGAAAATGACGTAACACTTTTGTCATTCTCTCCCATCATCATACAATCTCTAAAACATAAAGAAGAGACAAGCCTAGTGCTTATTTATTTCCTGATGTCTCCCAGTCATAAGTAAACTCAATAGGTCGAGATGAATATAATATTTTGTGCTTGGTTGCTGAGGCCTAAATATGATGGTTCTAACTTTTGAGGCATTGCGAACCACCAATTGCACTATTTATAGGTAGATGTGGCTTCCTTGAGTACTATAAAGTGGGGTGTGTGTGAATGACCGCAAATATGTTTACTCATTTCCATGTGGGTTGCAAATTAGCCAACCGCTGCATGAGCTATGGGCCATTCATTTCAGTGGCTAGACTGCAAGTACTCTCCAGGAGCTCTGGTAATTTTTGAATTTATTGGCATCAATTAGAGTCATCAATACAGTGCACATTGTTGCTAGTATTTGGAAGACACATAGTAATAATCCCAAACACAAGTCTCCTAAATAACTATTATATGTTTAATGATTTATCCATTCTTGAAATGGCTTTGCGTAGAGAGATAATATATATTGTGCTGTGGAGCTAAGCATTGAATCATCGTTTACTTTTCCCTTGAGCAAAATCTATATGTTGATATGGCTTTTCTCGACAGTATATATACCTAAGGCAGTTTGAATTATTCCAAAGATGTCTACTAAAATGATTGTTTTATCCTTTTGGAAGTTTTATGGAATTGCATCAACGCCTCATTTTTTGAGTAGGGGCGACGTCACTCCAAGTAGTTCCCAAATGAGTCACCCCTACAAATGACTCTATATTTAGTAATTCTTTTAACTGTGAAAAAACAATGGTCAATATCGATTTGAGATATAACTGTTAAGAAATCGTTCTTAGGATTGCACACTAGCACACACAAGAGCACTGGAAAAACTGAGAGATGAACACAAGAGATGGAGGAGGAACAGCAGCTGTAATTTCTTATTACTTTTCTGGTGGTTTACAATGACAGGGACACCCCCTTTTATAGGGGTGGTAAAATATGGATAAGCACGGCTACAGTGAATCTGGAATTCTCTGGATTCACTGTAGCTGTAAATGTCTTGCTTTAAGATTTGTGCTGCTTTAAGATTTGTGCTCCAGAAAATATCTCCTCCTCTTCTTATAATTTGGCCAAAAACATTTTATTTCACAACACTCCCCCTTGGCCAAATTATTGCCGTGTGCATGCCTCGTTAAAAACTCCCCCCAAAAACCCAGTGGGAAAAAAAGGGTAGGAGAAAAGAGTACATCACAGGCATCGCTTACGTTGCACCCGTTGCCTCATTAAAAACCTTGCATGAGAAAACCCAGTGGGAAAAACTCACCAAGGGAAAAAGAGTACAACGGTTGATGCGTAAGTCAGGTCTTCAGGACCGACTACTTGTGATCGTCAGGATCATGGTCATGGTTTATGTCCTTGGGGATTGTCTCCCCCTAAACCCTGCAACTCTCTTAGCCGCCTCATGCCAATTCCATGGATGCACTTATAGAAACTAGAGGCCGGCAGAGACTTGGTGAATAAATCGGCAAGATTGTCACATGATCTTGCTTGCAGGATTTCTATCTCCCCGCTCTTCTGGAGCTCATGGGGATAGAAGAACTTTGGAGCAATATGCTTCGTGAGATTGCTCTTGACATAGCCCATGTGCATCTGTGCAACACAAGCCGCATTATCTTCATAGATAATTGTGGGGGTGTCAGCGACATTCATACCACATGACTTCTGGATGTGGTGAATCATGCGTCGCAGCCAAACACACTCTCGTTCGGCTTCATATAGTGCAATTATCTCTGAGTGGTTTGTTGATGTGGCAACCAGGGTCTACTTCACAGACCGCCAAGAGATGGCTGCACCACCACAGAGAAACACAAAACCAGTCTGTGATCTACCATTATGTGGGTCAAACATGTACCCAGCATCCACATATCCCACCATGGTTGGTGCTTGGTTCTTCGGAAACCATAGACCAAGGTCTTGAGTACCTTGTAGGTACCTCAAGATGGTTTTTATGCCAACCCAATGCCTCTTGGTTGGGGCAGCACTGTACCTTGCCAACAGATTTACCGCGAATGCAATGTCAGGCCTTGTGCAGTTCGCGAGGTGCATTAGTGCTCCAATGGCGCTCAAGTATGGAACTTCAGGTCCCAATACTTTCTCATCGTCATCCCTTGGTCTAAATGGGTCCTTATCCGCTTCCAGGGATCGGACCACCATGGGGGTCTTAAGAGGGTGGCACTTGTTCATGTTGAACTTTTCAAGTACCCTCTTAGTATAGGTAGACTGGTGCACAAATACTCATTCAGGGAGGTGTTCGAGCTGCAGGCCCAAACAAAACTTGGTTTTACCCAAGTCTTTCATCTTAAATTCAGATTTGAGGTAAGCCATCGCTTCCTCAATGTCCCTGGTCATCCCGATGATGTTCAAATCATCAATATAGACTGAGATGATGCAGAATCCATCCTTGGATTTCTTTATAAAGATGCAGGGACAGTCATCACTGTTCGCATAACCTTTCTGCAGGAGAAAGTTACTCAAACGGTTGAACCACATCCTTCCGGATTGTTTCAAACCGTATAACGACCACTGCAGGCGGACGCTGAACATGTTGCGGTTTTGATTCGGTCCAGAGATCTAGAGTCCTTCAGGGACTCTCATATAGATTTCCGAATCAAGTGACCCATACAAGTATGCGGTCACAACATCCATCAACTGCATTTTCAAATTCAGGTTAGCTGCCATAGAGATAAGGTATCGGAACGTTATGCCACTCATAACAGGAGAGTAAGTCTCATCGTAATCAATGCCGGGTCTCTGCGTGAACCCTTGTGCCACCAGCCTCGCTTTGTATCTTACCACCTGATCATGTTCATTCCTCTTCCGGAGGAAGACCCATTTGCATCCTACAGGGGTGATTTTTGGAGGTGTTGGAACTGCAGGCCCAAACACTCCTCTCTGACAAAGCGAGCACAATTCTGCCTCAATTGCTGCTTTCCATTTATCCCAATCAGAGCGCTTCCGGCACTCTATTATGGACTTTGGTTCTGGATCCGGATCCAATGAGTCAGCAATTTTTGAGGCGAAGTATATGTCGACAACGGTGGTCTTTCTATGGTATGACTCTCCTGATTCCACATAATTAGTGGCAATCTCCTCATGATCGTCCTCCCACTCTCCGTGATTTCCCGAAACGGTTGAGTTGGGGCGTTCCGATCTTCCAATGCGATTATATGCGCGTGATGCATTGGGGTTTCCATCTTTAGGATGGTGTCCTTCAGGGACTTCCTCAACTTCAGGTCGAGTTGCCTCTTCTGGGGCATTCTCGACTTTAGGTCGAGCTTCTTCATCTGATCCTTTGAGTGAGGCAAATGGCTCGGATCCTTGTCTACGCGGACGTCTCCGCGGACACTTGTCCTGAGTACCCGGAGGTCTCCCCCTCTTCCTAGGATTAGGGGAGATGGTGACCTTCTGGGGTACCTGCACCCTCTCCGGCGTATTTACTGCAGGTATATGCGACCTTGTCACTCTTTTGTGATCAGTGAAGGCATCTGGCAGCTCATTTGCAAGATTCTACAAATGTATGATCCTCTGAACTTCCAGTTCAGACTCACTGGTGCGTGGGTCTATGGATTGCAACCCAGTTGCATTCCATTCAATTTCCCGGCATTCTTCTGGATGCCTATCTCCCCCTAATGCTGGGAAATGGTCTTCATCGAAGACACAATCAACGTACCGAGCCGTATGAAGATCCCTAGTCATAGGCTCTAAATATTTGATTATGGATGGGCTTTCATAACCAACATATATCCCCAACTTCCGGTGGGGTCCCATCGCTGTACGCTGAGGCGGTGGTATTGGCACATATACTGCACAACCAAATATACGCAGATGGGAAATACTTGGTTCTTTCCCACGCACCAACTGTAAGGGGGATGTATCATGATATGCAGTTGGCCTGAGTTGAATCAGTGCTGCTGCATGCAACACTGCATGGTCCCAACAACTGGTTGGGAGCTTACAATTCTGCAGCATTGGCCTTGCAATCCACTTGATCCTCTTGATCAAGGCTTCAGCTAGACCATTTTGTGTGTGGACATGTGGTACTGAATGCTCTACCTTAATGCCCAAGGCTAAGCAATAATCATCAAAAGCCTTCGACCTGAACTCACCAGCATTGTCCATCCAAATGGACTGAATGCGGTTATCAGGGAAGCTAGATCTTAGCCTGATTATTTGGGCAATAAGCTTGGAGAAAGCATGGTTTCTTGTGGACAACAGGTCCACATGACACCATCTGGTAGATGCATCAATTAGTACCATGAAATACCTAAACGGGCCCGACAGGGGCTGAATAGGTCCACAAATGTCACCTTGTATCCTTTGCAGGAATGTAGGTGACTCATCCCTAATCTTCAGGAGGGATGGTCTAGTGATCAACTTCCCTTTTGCACATGAGGTGCAAACCAAATCTTCAGGATTTGGGAAGTTTCTGACATCATGGCCAGCAGAATTTTTGATGATCCTTCTCATCATATTCAACCCAGGATGACCCAAACGGTCATGCCATATTCGAAATGATTCTGTGTCTCTGAATATGGTCTTCAACGCAACATATTCTTCTGTGGGTTTTATGTACGTATAGTACAAACCCAATGACGATGAAGGGAGTTTTTCCACCACTCTCTTTTGGTACCCGTCAAATTTAGTGATGAGCAGGTATTCTGTACCTTGCTCAACCTCGGTTTCAACATGGAAGCCATTTGCACGGATATCTTTGAAACTCAGAAGCGTGCGCTTCGAGTCAGGATACAATAATGCATCCTTCACAAAGATTTGAGTACCCATAGGGAGAACCAGTGTGGCACTTCCGGTGCCCACAATATGATCATTGCTTCCGGCAATGGTCATGATATTTCCCTTTTTCTTTCTCAATGTTTGGAAATATCTGGTTTCCCTCAATATCGTGTTGGTGGTTCCACTGTCTACAAGACAGATCTCCACTTCTGCCATGGGATTCCCACAGATCCTGCTTATGCAATAAAATATGACAGGAATTTAACATAAAAACACACATTTATTACAAGACAACAACATTACATGGATCCTGGGAAACACTTAGGAGGGGGGTTTGGGCCATCTACTAAGTTATAAATGCTCTTCAGGAGCATATGGCCAAACCTTGTCGACACCAACTAGTTCAGGTGGACATCACACATAGCTAGGCGATATTCTGGAGATCACTGCCGGTCTCCAAAGATGTCATCATCTAGCTCAAGAAGGTTGTCCACATTGTCGTCCATCTGGACGTCTTCACCACTCGCGTCAACTTCCATGTTGTCGCGCTTCTCAAGTGGAGCTTCAGGCTCCTGGGTGAAGTGGGACTCATGTTGACCCTTTCCCTTATTCTTGCTCTGCTGGAAAAGGTCCACGAGGTGTTTGGGGGTGCGGCAGTTACGGGACCAATGCCCTTTTGATTCGCATCTATAGCAATCGCCTTGCTCTTCCCTACTATGATCACCTCTTTCCTTCTTGTCGGGTTCGAACCTACCCTTAGGCTTTCCTTTTCCATGTCTCTTGAACATAGGACCTTTCTTCCCCTTCCACTTCCCTTTCCCCTTTCCTCGGCTCCTCTTACGGTTGCGAGAATTCTCAGCAACGTTGGCGTGTGCTTCAGGCACAGCCATAGAGCCAGTGGGGCGGGTAGAATGATTGTTCATGAGAACTTCATTCTGTTGCTCGGCAACCGACAACACTTCACTCAACTGGTAGTACTTGGTGTACTTGGAGTTTCTGTACTGCTGCAGCAGCACTATGTTGCCGGGGTGGAAGGTAGACAAGGTCTTCTCGATCATATCGGCGTCAGTGATCTTCTGGCCACATAGACGCAGCTTGGTGACAAGCCTGTGCAAAGCAGAGTTCTACGCACCCACAGACTTAAAGTCTTGGAAACGCAGGTTGATCCAGTCTTGTTGTGCTCGGGGGAGCACAATTGTCAGCTGCTGGCCGAAGCTGTCCTTCAGGGACTGCCACAAGACATAAGGATCTGTCTCCATCATATACTCACACTTCAGGTCTGAGTGGAGATGATGATGGATAAGGTACAACGCATTTGCTTTGTCAGGCTTTGTCCGCACATCCCCGGCCAGAATTTGGACAATGGTGTGATCGAGTTCCTTGCCCTCGAGTACATTTCCGGACATCGGAAGCCCAAGTGAGGTAGTTCTTTGCCGTCAATGGCTAGCTCTTCGAAATCCCTCTTTGCGATGTCCGACGGCATGCCCGCGCAAATATTCACACGGCATTAGTGTCGGTGCGTAATCTTCAGGATTACGACTTTGCGTAGTCTTCAGGACTACACATAAAGTTTCCCAGGTGCAACCTTCAGGATTGCTATGCAATTAAATAATATAATCGCAATAAATAAAATTGCAGAAATTAAATAACTGTAGTAAATAAATAATGAAAAATAATAAGGAGAGAATATGTAGTGGGCTTCAGGCCACAATTTCTGCACAAGCCAAAAAGGCCATATGCAGCCATAAACTCGTAATGGGCCGCCTCGAGGCCCATTCGGATTCATGGGCCGGCCTGCTGGGCCTCGGCTGCCCCTGGCCGTTCATCATGACGGACGGTCCAGATTTGCTCAGGGTTATATAAAAGGAAGGGTTGAAACCCTAGCCCTGAAAAATCCCCTCACTTCCTCCTCCACACTCTCTCTCTCTTGCCTTATCTCTTCAGATCCAGACAGCAGAGAAGGAGTGGAGGGCAGCCAGCGTGTGTGGGCCCGCGCCGGTCCTGGCTGCACGCCGGCGGCCTGGCAGCGCGCCTCGGCTGTCGCTTCGGGGACCACCGGGCCGAGCATCGCGTGCCGGGGCCGGGGGCCGCGACCTGGCAGCTGCGCCCGCGCGCGCCGTGCTGGGGGCGGGGCCTTGCGCCGTGCCGGGGCGAGCCCGCGACCGGGGTCGCACTCGCGGCTCCGCTTCAGGCGGCGTCCGGCCGGGTCGGGGCTGCCTCGCGCCCGCGCTGCGGGCGGCGCCGTGGGCCGCCGCGCGCCTTCGCGTCGGGGTCGGGCAGCCGCGCGCCCGCGCTTAGGCCGGGATCCGCAGCGGTGGTGGGGCCAGAGGCACCCACGCGCCTGCGTCGGGGCCGAAGGGGCCAGGAGGCCGCGCCCCCATGGGCCGGCGACTGGCTGCGCCTGGAGAGGCCAGGGGCCGGGGCCGCGCGCCGGGGCTGGAGGCTCCCGTACTCGCGCCGTGCCTGGCAGGCGCCGTGCCGGGGCTACGAGCCGTGTCGGGGCGTCGTGCCGTGCCGAGGTGCCTGCTGCCTTCCGGGCGGCTGGCTCTGGTGCGTGGCCAGCAGGGCCAGTGCCGCAGCGGCCTGCAGCCTGGCCTGGGCTTGGATCTAGCCATTCTGAGACTCGATCTATACCCATACGCCTTCAGGGCGTTGGTGGCCGATCTGCTCGTCTTCGGGACGGCAGTAATGTTTCTCTGTGCTGAAGTTTTTTTCAGGTGAGCGGAGCCAGCATCACCTTCGACGGTACTTCATGACCGGAACTCGACGAGCGGAGGCAGAGCCATCCTAGTATCGTCGTCGACGGCACAAGGCCGGAACTCGGTGAGCGGAGGCAGAGCCGTCCTAGCATCACCGTCGGCGAGCGGAGGCAGAGCCGTCCTAGCATCGCCGTGGGTCGTCTCCGGCAGTGGACGGCGACGGCGGCTGAGCCGACCTTCGTGTCGCCGGGTGTTGCCGATGCGCCAACGAACCCGCATGTTCAAGTGCCTGTGTTGTGCTTTCTGTGTGTATGAAATGAAAACGATTCCTGTAACTTGTTCATACCTTCTTAGCTCCGTAGAACTCGTGCTGATAACATGTTAAGAAATGGTTCTTAGGATTGCACACTAGCACACACAAGAGCACTGGAAAAACTGAGAGATGAACACAAGAGATGGAGGAGGAACAGCAAGTGTAATTTCTTATTACTTTTCTGGTGGTTTACAATGACAGGGACACCCCCTTTTATAGGGGTGGTAAAATATGGATAAGCACTGCTACAGTGAATCTGGAATTCTCCGGATTCACTGTAGCTGTAAATATCTTGCTTTAAGATTCGTGCTGCTTTAAGATTCGTGCTCTAGAAAATATCTCCTCTTCTTATAATTTGGCCACAAACATTTTATTTCACAACAATAACCTCCTTATGAGTAAAAGGTCTACCTGAGCATTGCCCTAGATTATATATCCAGCCGTGCCCAATTCTTTCTTAAGACAGACTAATCAGTAGGAGACTCTAATCACATAAAAAATCACGAGGTCGCATGGGGAGGAGGGGAAGGGATAAGACAGAGTGACAGACACACGGTGCGTAGCTGTGCCCAACGACAGTTATTAAGGGACGCGGAGCTTATGTATTGGGTGGTTCGATAGACTAGTGATTTTTTATGTGATTTTTTGTTTGCCGTACGAGCTTAGGATCTCAACGTGTGCTTTACAAATTCATAAACCTGTTTAAATTTTATTTATAAACGAGAGTTTATGTATAAGACTATATTGTGTGCATGACTGAGGTCAGTCATCTTAGCGTTGCCTTGCAATTTGGTTGTCATACTGGTACCTTGCTGATTTTATAATTTGTGTATAAATTCTGTGCAGTACTCTGCTTCATGAGTGCCAAGGTGGAGATGGACAGTGCAAAGTTGGAGGAGAATGCCAAAGTGGAGATAGAGAGTGAATGCTGATTTGTTTAGTGTAAATGTAAAAAATGTTTGCCGCCGGTGTACAAAATCTGTGGTGTCTCCTACTGATTAGTGTTTGCATGCTCACCTTTTCACAGCAAACGGTAGATTAATGGCATATCCATTCAAAAGATGCAGAAGATGAATTATTGCTATCTTAGGGTGGTCAGGTCTTGCCTTGTTTCTCGTGTCCAGATCCCAGCGACAAATAAATCGGAATGGAGGGAGTATACCCGAACTATATGATCCGTATGTGGACTCGTTCTTGTAGTAATGATCCAAAGTGGATGCCTGTATTGAACCACACCTTGCGCTTCACAATCCTCGCTGCTCAGGAGGCACCGGTGGACGCGGTGGTAGTGGGTTGGGTGCCTGGCCAGGCCTGAGGCGCCCTAGTTCGTTGTGAGCCAACATGCTACAAGGATGGTTGAGAAGCATCCAAGACCCGTGTCCACTCTAGCATCGATATGACTGAGTACTCTTGATAGGCAGCTGCTCTCTATGCCTAGTCGATCGGAGGTTGTAGCTGTGAGAGATTGGAGGGCGAGGTTTGAAGGTTGAGCGGCGGCGAGGCGCCGTTGCTGCGCGAGGAGGAAGAGGAGAGGTGGCGGCTAGGGTTGAGGGAAACTCCCGGCTCCCTACTCTTGCTTAATTCTGTCCACGGGAATTACAACTCCTATATATAGCCGATTGCTCTACTAATTATGGAAATAACAATTAAAGATAAATATGGGCTTTTAGCCCCTAGCTCCTGCGCCTAATCTTAGCCACTAATGGGCCTCTTCCTGGCATATTGGATGCCGGTCATAACATCCCTGTTCTGGAGCAGTTTAGTTGCTTCATGAAGCTGCTTTGCGCGAAGCAACTGAGGCAGGTTATCACGATGAAAGGTTCCACGGCCTCGGGATCAGAGGGTGGCATTCCAGATACATCCCAATCCAACTATTCAGCACTAGAAATTGATGATACATGATACAGGTGTGTTTTGGTCTGAGTCTTCGGTGATATATATAACCACTCGTTGCGCTGCCCAGAATCTGTAGTCACTGATTTCTGTATCTCCTTCTTGATTGAAATAATTTTATGCAGTAGAGCTATGAACTCAAGACTTCGATATTGAATAATACTAGCCAGAACCCCGCGGCAATTGCCGCAGGCTAGATATAGAGCCAGCTAACATACATGTATAGGTGAGTAATTTATCATGCACATACATATATTTATAGCTAATCTTAAACATAACATCATTATAGATAACATTAATAATTGATTGTGGATACATGCATAACTCGATAGCTTTAAGCCTGCATAGCGCAGTGGCAATCCAGTGCATGAAGAACCGTTTGTTCTAAACTAAGAATCGTAGGGAAGAACCATTCCCTAGTTCAACAGGCAGGACGAAAGGGTTTAGCCACAATCTTTCCATCTTTCCACTAGAGCAGACTGTTCAAAACATGAGCCAGGTTTAGCCACAATCTTTCCATCTTTCCACCAGAGCAGCCTGTTCAAAACAGGAGCCCTTCTCAGCCTGTATTGGGCTAAATATCGTTGGCATATGCAACCACCAACAGTGCATATTGTACGACATTCCGATACCTGAAAAAAGGTGTCCCTTAAGATCACAAGTTGCTTACATATGCTGAGATGAAGTCTTCAACATATATATTGCATTAAAAGTCAAAGGGTTACATGATGAGGCATTAGGAATTCAGGGACAGTGTGTGATTGGGTTTTGTTAGTTTTCTTTCCTCGCAAAGTTCAGATTACTTCTAAAGATGTAAGCTAATAAAGAGTGAGGACAAATAATTTCACCTGTGTCATGAGTTTGAACACAATTGCAGCACCAGTACTTGGTATACCATCATGTTGCTCCATGAATCGAAGAACAACTTTAGTTTCTCCATACTAACTTTTCTGCAGAGTCAATCAATAACAATAGAACAGTTATTCCAACAACTGAAGATTTGTTTGGGCTAAAGTATCACTGCACTTAACTATCCACTACAGAACTTTTATTCAACAAACACTGAAGCCAATCTTTCCTGTAAAAATATGATATCCCAACTAAAGTGCTTCATACCAAAAACATATAATAATGCCCAATATTTATTGTAGAAGAGGTTAGCAGATACTATAACACCTGCAAAGCAGATTAGCAGGAAGATAACACTTTCAAATAACAAAATTCATGCATGTTGTAGTAAGCACCATGTAGTGAGTAGAAAACAAAGCTGAATTTTCTAGAGGTGAGGATGGGAAGTTTAGGTGGCACACAAACCAGAAGTATGGCTTCCATTGAGGTAAGCATTTTCCTGATCAGTGTAAAATATACTCCGAAGGATTCATAATTCATAAATAATCCATATTGAAACCAAAAGATAGTGGAAATAAGGAAAATGATGAATACAACAAATAATCCACGGATGCTGGTGATCTCGAACGAAGCATTAAGAAGAGATGCCCCCAAAGAGCATGTACTCAGGAGTATTTATTAGCCAATGATTCAGCCTAAACATCTATATAATAAATATAGGAGATGGTGCCGCAAAATCAACCCTATGAGAGTAAAATAGGAAGCAATTGTCTTGTTCTAGAAATTTTGGCTGCATGAATACAAAACCAAAGCCTTATAGCCCCAAGCAATTTGACATTATAATCAATGATTCAAGAATGTGAATCTCAAATACTACAAGCGGGGAGTGAATTGGCCATACCTCTAAGAAGGTTGGGATCATTGTAACTTTAGATGCCAACTCCACAATGTCCCAAACTTAAATTGACTCAACTCTCCAAAGATGAAGCAAGCACATTAGTCGGTATTTTAGCCCAGGAGCATTTCCCTACAAGCACTGTTAAAATGCACGATATGGATGGTCACTAATCCAATCAACAGGCTTATTTTTCAGCACGTAGTGAAGCCGAAGGCTTCTAACGGAAAGGCTGACCATAGCACCGCCATACAAATATAAGGATAAGATACCAAAGAAATAAATGCTACTATTTTTATTCATAGAACTGCTATTCGTTACTATTACCTCTGAGCCATCGTGTAATTCAGATGGAGTCAAGTATTATATATTGTTGCTAATATAATACTCTATTCTGATATCCATAGCACTGGAAATAATAGAGCTGTCGTAACTCGTAACCTTCTGTAGGCAATGTCACATACACATGGCATGGGAAATTACAGCCCAAATAGCAGAAGAAACTTAACAGGTTATCCATTGGTGCTGCAACGCAGCGAAGCTGCAAAAGCGACTTGAAATTAGACAATGACATTACCATAAGCCGTTACACCAACATATAACGCACGCATGATTACACAAACATATATGTACTCAGCCCAGCATGCATTCACAATGGACTTGAACAATCTATGAAACTCTGTCAATCTGGTATATTAGCCGAAAAGACGAATCCAAAAAAACACTGGAAAAAGAAGAGGCACTTGGCCAAATTAAATTGAAGTTCGGAGGTGCGAAATAGAGGGACATAAACCAGACCTGGATAGGCTGGAGGGGAAAGGCGATGGACCGCGTCCGACTGAGCGTCGCCGCCGACAGAGAGGAAGAGGCAACAGGCGCCATTAGGGCCAGGAACCGAGCGGATTCGCATGCGGAGAAGATGAGAAGGCAACCACGGCGACCAGCAGCGCACATGGCGCAACGCGAGAGGAGCAGAGGCCATGCCGATGCGCAGGGGATCGAACATGGTGGGGCAGCCGTGCCGTTGGGCCACCCGCCCTCTCCCTTGCTGGAGCAGCCGCGCCACCGGGGTCCGGCCGTCGCTGGGCCGATGAGACATTGAGGAGAGGCAGCGCCCGACTGAATGGAGGAGAAGATGAAAATTGGGCAATTAGGGATCGGGAGGTGGAAGGGAGAGACGGTTCTGGAAGCAACTCGCGAACCGGGTAAATGGACGACCGGGATGGAGCCCTGCTGTGCGATCGGACCGACGTGGCAGGCTGAAGGCACTGTATGACTGTTCATCCGAGTTACTATCGTTAAGGCGGCAGAGAAACATAATAACTAGTATGATGATATGATATGATCTCTTTCTTTCGTAGCCTAGGTCTCTTGCATGGCACCACTCTACCTATTCATTGTTATCAGCAACTTGATCATCCTACAACAAGGCAAATGACAAATTTTGTAAACCACAGAGAAAATAGAGGTTCAAATCAGCTTGAAATGGTATTTTGGAGACATCCACCTCTATTAATCGATTAATCAGAGAGTCTGTCTCCTAAAAACTTTTTCGTGGTAGTGACATGGGACCATGCTAATAGAGCGTCCCCCTCCCCACTCCGCCTCAAAATCTATTTGTAGTTTGCAAAATCCAATGTGAAAAATTATTATTTACCATTTCTAAAAATTGTTACACAGTGCATTAGGGTTATCTGTAGTCGCCAATCCATGCTAACGGGTAACACGAGTACATGCGAGCCATGTGGGGGTTTGTGAATGACCAGGTATATGTTTACTCTGTTTCCATGTGAGAAGCAGAGCTCTGTCATTCTTTATACATCAAGAACACTCTCTCCACTAATTTCAAATTAGTATACAAATGCACATTCTTGCTACTCGCCACTGCCTAGTATATTTCAATGATACGTACAAATAATTCTGAACACACTTCTCCTAAATAAGTGCTATAATGTATTGCATGACTTATCCAACCTTGCTTCCACAAACACAAACACAAACAAAAAAAAAAAAAAAAAAAAAACAGATTTATCCAATCTAGCAGAAACGTTCTTTGTCCTTAACCACATTCTATATTAAGTTATCTATTTCTTGATGTAAGCTTTCCCCACATTAAATATCAGTCTGAATTGTTGTGCCAAAGACTTGTGCTAAAATGATGGTTTATTCTACTGAAAATGCTATGAACTACCATGTGCTACACACGATGCTTGTTTTGTGACACTGACTCATGAAAAAATTAGTTTTGCACGTAATAAGATGAGCCCATAACTTTAGGCTTAGTGAATTAAGTTCAACTGAATGAAAACTCCACATTGCGGAACGAGTGCTCATTCAAAACTGACTACTAGGTATTCTCTCCGTCCCATGTTTATTTGTACATCTAGGTTTGAGCACGTAAACCAAGGTAGGTGTAAAATGATGCCTTTGCCCCTGCACAACCTGTCAGTTCAAGCAGTCTTCAGGTAACGCCCCGGGGAGAAAAAGGAACGTGGCGCATGGCCAGGACTGCCGCCTGGGTCTGCACTCGGTGGGTAACAGATGAAGGAGTGGACCAGGACACTCGAGAATGCCATCAGGAAATAAAACAAGAAAAAACTGGTGCTGCACTTCTCTTTTGCTTCCGGCTGCTGGACGCGTTGTCAGGTGGCTCAGACCAACGTGAGCGAATAAATGTGGGAAAAAATTTGAACCGTAAACGTCCAAATAAATGTGGGACGGAGGGAGTAGACGACAACAAATTGAACCAGATGTGGCGCAGCTGCTCTTCACAATCCTTGATATGAGCTGGTGGTGGGGCACGCTGGACTAGATAAGTCATCATTTGGGTTCCGGGCTAGGCCTGAGAGGCCACTCGATGGGCCTGTGCCCGGAACAAGTGATGAATCGCTAGATGCTGATCCCTTGGGTGAGTGCAGAAGAGTCAGGTCATCCTAATCAACCATGTAAAGGGTGCCGGTTGGAGGCTTGCAGGCCTAGAGTGAAGAGGGCAGCATTCTGGACGCATCTCATTCCGAGTATTCAGCACTAGAAACTAATATCATGTTACTTGGTTAGCGATGGGTGTTTCTCTAGTTCTGTCTATAGTGTTGTTCTGCTCCTACTCTGAGGTGATATAGGCAGTGATGGGCACCAATTAAGGCAGTTGAGGCAGGACATCAAATATATTGGCTCACTTCGAAATCAAACCTGGATTGCATTTTTTCACTATACAAGTCCATGGGTTTGGGTGCCAACTCTCCTTAATTGCCTCAAGCTCTAGTGATGGTGTGAGATGGTACAGGTGGAAGGTGGCGCTTGGAGTCATGTGTCATGTTAGGACGAAGACGAAGTCACTCATACACTAGAGATGTCGGAACGCTCCTTGCTAGGAACATTAAGATGAAGAACATAAGAATGCCAACATTGTACACTCCGCTTTATGCTTGCTTCACTAATCACCACAGCCGGCGTGGCCTCTTTGCTAAGAAAGGTTGTGGTGGGCATATACACTACGTTCGAAATGATTAACCGCAGCAAGCCACTTTGGCGGCCTGCAGTGAGCGCCAAAATGACCCGCTGCGCTAAATGGGTGGCCGGCCCACGGAAGAAACATTTACCGCAGCGGGCCACATAACAGGCCCGCTGCGGTAAATGGACGATTTACCGCAGCGCGCAGCGTAACAGGCCCGCTGCGGTTAATGCTCCCGGACTAATCTTACTACTAAAAGAACCCAAATTGTATCGTAATCCCCTCGCTAATCTCCCCGCCTCGCTAATCTCCCCGCGGTAACCTCACGGCCCCCTCGCTCCCTGTGTCTCATTCGCAGAACCGCCGGCCGCACGACATCCCCACGACCTCGCGCACCACCAAAACCGTGGTCAAGCCGCACTCCTCAGTCCCCACGCCTCCCCTTCCCCGAGAGCAGCAACACGGACGCATCAGGGCAGGTTGCTGGGGCCTCGCTGCCTCGTCGCCTCGCTGTCGCTCATCGTCGTCGCCGGCCGCTCAAGCTCCCCTGTGCCGGTCCGTGCTTCCTCCCCCGGCGGTTCCTCGATTTGCTGCCTGCTCGCACCCTCGCCGTTCGTCACCTCGCCGCTGTCGTCGCCAAGCCGCTCGAGCTCCCCCGCGCCGGGTGAAGCGGCACTCGCGTCGTCGCCTCGCCGCTGTCATCGGGCCTCCTCCCCGCTGCTAGGAGAGCCACCAGGTGTGCCAACCCCTTATCTTCCCTTCCTGCCGAACCGAACGGCCACCCAAACCTTCTACATGTGCGGCACACCTCTACAGCTCGCCCTCGCCGTTCTTGCAGGCTGGCTCGTGATAGCGCTGCGCGGGACGAGGTGACCGCACCGGCAGGACGCCCCCGACGCGCCCTAACCGCCCCCGACGCTGACATGTTCCAGTCTGCAAGGGCAATACTTGTTGCCGTCCAAACCCGGTTCATACATTATGAAACATCCTCAATTTTCCACGAAGGGAAATCTCACAGAATGATATACATCAGTCGATAATCAATTCCATACATCGAACTATAAATCTAAAGAGTACAAATAGAGGGGTTTACATTAATAATTACAACGCCACAAGGCGGGTACAAAGTATATCTAACATCCAGAACAGCTTGAGAAGGCGGAAGTAACGCGGAAGCAACTCCAAACTCCAACTTGAGCGCAGGCACGAGACCTTCTAATCCGTTTGACATCACTGAGAAGCAGGAAAAATCTGCACACCGCCAGATGTGTGCAGGCCATGGTCAGCACCGAATGAGCTTTAGTGGAAAAGAGAAAATAAAGGGATCTGGCGATCCTATAATTTGGCTGTGGGTTGCATCCTAGCGCATGCGAAGTAGCAGTAAATAATAGTAACAATAATATAGTCAAGTTTAACACATTTCCATTCCCACACACATCCATCCATCCATCATCTCATCCATCCCAAATCCATCATCTCACCTCCATCACCACATCTCACACTCATGTCGGCGGACCAACTCCCTCTCGGTACGTCTCGGCGCCCGCAGCCCCCATCTAGGCTCACGACCGGAATGCTCGGGGAAGGTAGAACACTCCTCTCCTATCTAGTGAAGCAGAACACAGGATAGGTCCATAGCCGACAAGTCGGCATTTGTATCGATCGATCAACCAAGAACACTCTGCAGAGGTTTTACATCCCACAAGATCGCCTTCATCGGCGTGCGCACACCTAGGCGGATTCCGGCTGCTTGCTATAATAGAACGATGCCACCCTACCTCTCAGCTCTGGAACGCCCCAAGTACTTCGGGTGCTGAAAGCGTGAAGTCATGAACCGTGCCCGAGTTACACGTCCATACGTCTCGAAGGGTGTGGGTCCATCGCATGCCCGTACCTCCCTACACATCTCGCCTAGTAGTAGTGGCACCGTGCTACCAAGTAGTCCGGCCGTCTCCCCATTACAAGGAACATGTGGTGCAGTAAAGGAGTCCCGAAGAAAGCGAGTACTAGTAAGTCCTTAGATATGACTAAGCCGGGATGTCTCCAACGGGGTTACCGTTCGGGTGCCATCCGGCACCACGTGCCACCACAAGACACCTTCTCCCCGAGCGGCCCACGACAAGCCCACACTCGGGGTTTCCCCAACCACAAGTATACCCGCCACGGGTATCCGCACGGGAATGTCCAGTCCATCCCGGGGCAAGACTCGCTCCATAAGCTCGTCGTATATCCCGGCTCGTCGACTCGACCCTCACCCTCCACGCACCCAAGTCACGCTCACGAACCACGAGATCCTCACCAAGTCCACCAAGGCTGGCATCCCAAGCCAAGACCATTCCCGGGGTTCACCACCCGCATCACATCACAGATCCAATGCGAAGTGGAGTTAATAAGTATGGTGATATAAGGTGCAAGCAAGCAGAAAGGTGGTAATAATAATATAAGTGCGAGCGCAAAGATGGGTAACATGGTGAAGGGTTTTCAATCAAGGGATATAAATGGCTCAGGCAATAGCATGCATCAATATACTAGCAAAGGAATAAATATAAAGCGCTAGCAGTTCTATTAATTATGCAATGTCTAATAGGATTCTCTAAAAGAAGGTGCTGCCATGACACCTGCGATGTCGAGGTAGTAGTGGTACAAATCCAACCGTAGTCGTACAAGTCCTCCTCCGTCAGATGTAGTCGATCAGCGGGGTTCCTCCTCCTAAGTCGACTCTGTAATCGAGACATAATAGTCGCGTTAACGACCCCTATAGAATCCACAAAGAACCAAATGAATAACAAAAAGATCCAAATGCACTCAAACATAGGCTCATGACATTGAGCTCGATTTTAGATGAATTTTGATATAAATATCATCATTTTTGGAGCTCGTATGAATTAGTTATGAATTTCCGAAGTTTAATTCATATTCTGAAAAAGAAAAGGGCTGAATTATCCAGGGGCTGACACGTGTCAACACCACAGCGTGCCACGTGTCGAGTCATTATTGGTCCATGTGTAGCTGACGTGGCTGATGACGTCAGCGTGACGTCAGCGTTGACCGCGGTCAACAATGTGGGCCAAAAATGGGTCTGGTAGGGCCGAGTCAGGGCCAGTTATGGGCTGAGTAAGGGCCGGGCTCGGCCCGCCACGTGGCGTGCTCCTATTGTGCCACGTCGGCATCCGGGTATGCATCGGGCTCCTTCTGGGTCTGGTCTACGAGTTCATCTACTCGGGATGGCTCACGGTGGACCACCCACTGTTGGTCTATGAACTGCAGTGCGGTCCATGATGGTCCATGCCCATGCGGCTATTGCTTCCTCGCGGTTCACATGGTCCAGGTTCACGGAGTTGGGGCTTCAGGGTGCTGCGGCTCAAGGCAACGATCCATGACGGACAGGCTGGAATGGGACCTGCTAGCAGTCTCTGGGTCCATATGGACCGAGTCTATCTTCTCTGCTCTTGACTCCATCCTCATCTCCATCTTCTTCCCTTGCTCTGATTCTTGCCATGGCACGGCCGGCGCCGGCATAGCGGCGTGCCCGGGCGCCGTGGTGATACTCAGGCCATGCCGATGAGCGCACCGGCTCCGCCATGGTTTGGCGAGTTTGGAAAAGTGGCTCAAGACTACAGAGATCCCCGGCGAGGCACTAGCTACTCCCAGCCGCAGCAACGGTGGTGTGGCCGCGACGGCGAGCGGCGGCGCAGGGCAAGGGTCACGGCTTCGTTCTTCGTTCAATTGGCGTTGCAGAGGGTCAATTGGAGTTTTCAGGAGGCTAACCGGCTCGACGGAGGCGACCAATTTCAATGGCGGCGTTCCACGGATCTCCGGCGGTGACATGGCATCGCACGACGGCAAGTCGTTAAGGGAGCACTCAAGGTTCCATCTTCTCCACGGCTTGATGCGGGGCGTCAAGGCAACTCATCAGCGTGTCGACGGCAGCCCAGCGGCTTCGGCGGAGCTCGCGCGACTCAATGGCCATGGCGGACGTCCGGTGAAGGCGGTGGTTCGCGCTGCCGCTCGGCAAGGCTCTGGCGGTCTCCTTTCCATCCATCTGTTTGGCTTCACGGTGACGTGCCGAAGTCCATAGTCAGGCTCGACGGCGCATCTGCACCCGGTGAGGCGGTCGGAGCAGCTGAGGGTCTCCGCGACGCGGTGGCGCTCCAGAGCGCGTCGACATGGGCATGGCCGGTGGTACGAGGGGCTCCCGTGGTCATTTTCTAGGTTTAGCGAGCGCACGGTGTGCATCTCGGCATCATGGGCAAGGATATATAATCTATGGGGATCCAGAGACCATCGAGTAGTCAGGGTGGTGCCTCGCCACGACATGGCTTGGCCATGGCGAGAGCTCAAGGTGGTTCTGTCCGATCCGGCGTCCCCCGACGCCAGGATCCGTTTGGCCAGGGTAGGTCACGTGAGTGTGTGTGCGTGCGTGTCCTGGAGCGGATAGGCTCCGACGCAGCGTCGCTCCCAGTGCGAGGCACGACGGCGTCCATGGCGGGTCCTCGTCGACGGGATCGGAAAACAGGGGAGAGGCCGCGGCAGCTCACCGAGTCATGTAGGCGAGCTAGGGCGTGATGCGGTGACGATCGTCGACGCGGTGCAGCGGGACGCAGAGCAGAGCAGGGACGGTGTCGTCTCACGGCTCGGCTCCGTCTTCTCCAACTCCGGCGAGGTGGCCTTCCTCTCCGGTGGCGGCTTCTTCCCCTTTCTTTCCCCGCCTCCTTCTTCTCCTTTTCTTTCCCCTCTCCTCCTCCTCTTTCTTGCTCTCGGTGTGTGGCCGGTGGGTGGTCAAGGAGCGGCGGCGGCGCGAGGGAATTGACTAGGGTTCTGGGGCTTCCGGCACCGGGCTCTTATAGGCGAGCGGTGGACATGGGCGCACGGCGGACGGCGTGATGGAGCACGGCTTGATCACGCGGTCGAGGAAGGCTCGGCTGTCGCTTTCGTCCTGCGGTTGGGGTCCTGCTGTCAGTGAGGAACGGCAATTGCCTTCGCGGCCAAGGAAGAGCAGGGGACAGGGAACGCGGCATCGGCATGTGCGCTGGCGCGGGCGCGCGCACAGGAGATGCCCACGCCGTGGGCGTGTTGCTCCCAGTTCCCGTCGGGCCAGGTGGTAGAATCCAGGGCGTCGGCGCGGATCATACGGCGGAGAAGGAAGCGTAGCGGCTACGCGGGACGACAAGCTCTGACAACTCGGCGTCACGCGAGGGGGACCAGAGGAAGCATATGACAGGTGGGGACAGGCAGTCAGCGGCTCACGGTGGCTGCTTCTGTCTTCACGCGGGGGAGGGCTCATCGTGGCCAAGCTGGGCTGGCTGGCGTCGTGGGCCGGCTGGGCCGGATGGCTTTCTTCGCGTCAGGGGAAGAAAAGGAGGACCAGGCCGGATGGAAGTGTGGGCTGGTAGGCCGAGATGGGCTGTCTCAGCTGAAAAAGAAAAGAGAAAGGAGAGAGAGACTAGAGGGCCGGTTGGGCTGTCTAGAGAGGTTGGGCCAAAATGGTTGTTTGCCATTTCATGTTTATTCTTTTCCTTTCTCTTTTTCTGTTTTGATTTTTATACATATGTTTGTGTATATTTGTGCCATGATACTTGTGCAATGTTGCAAGGTGGACATAAAGGTCATAGGCTAGGTTAGGGTATTATTCCCTTAACGATATTGCATATTTATTTGTCACATAAATAAGTATGTGTGTAGTTGATTTATTTAATCAATACAAAAGAAGCAATAAAATCCAAATCACACATATGTTAAGAACTTAACACGAGTGCATAAAAGTAGAACTTAACTTAAGTGATGGCAATAGTTAAGTACAAATGCATCTAGTTGGTTTACTTAGGCAGGCTTTAGGTGTTTCAACTACATGACACTCAACATCACATAGGTTTTTAAGAAAAAATTTTGTAGTTGGGAATTTTGTGTTTGGTGAATTTTCCGGGTTGTTACAGTCCTACCCCCTTATCAGAATCTCGTCCCCGAGATTTAAGGTGTGCAGTACTACGTGAGTGGTAAAGTGAAATCTCATCGTCATCTGACTACTTGTTCCATGTAGCTTGTTGGAGTTGCTCCAGGTGGATCTTAGGATTTCCAAAGGAACACTTCGACAATACTCCGGTATTTGCATTGGTAGGGAGTGTGGTTGATGTATGGAAGGATCACAAATTAGTTTAGACTAGATCAGGCTCTACTAGTTTATGAGGTGTGCTTAGGCTCCTAATTTCGATCCAGGGTCCAGTGGGTTATGGTCCCACCACACTTCCGCTTCGCTACATTGATAAGCATAATTGCTATCCTTGCTTTTAGTCGGTGTAGATGCTTCCAAGGATCTTGCGAAAGGAATCGTCATCCTTTGCTTCATTTGGTAACTCGATCCAAATTTTGTACAGGGTGTCCAAGGTGATTAAGTGGACCAGTGGGCTTCAGGTTAATGGATAAGGATGTTGTTCATGTGAGCCTTCTAGTTGTAGTTGTTTTCAAAACCGTGTTTGAAAATAGGTTAGTGATTTTGTAAACTTTGAAGTTCAAGAGAAATTTTTGAAGAGGTTTGTAATCAATGCGAGTTTTAAAATCAAACACTTTTGAATGGCCTTGTTTTGAAACCAAAACATCATTTTGTGTGTTTTCAAAATAAATAGTTTTGAATCATGGCTTTACTTTTTAAACAAAGCAAGACTCCTTTTTCAATCATTTAAAACATGGGTGGTTTTGAAAAATGGTTCAAAATCACTTCTCATTTTGTAAATCTTGGTTTTTGCAATCAAATTTGGTTTTCAAAACTAGGTTTTGAAAAGTTTTTTTGAGGATAGTTGCAAACAAAATCTTTTTCCACAATTATTTTATTTGGCAACGTGTTTTGATACATTTAAAAGACGAGGTTTATTTGAAATAGGTTTGGCTCCTTGGTTGAAATCAAAGGCTTTTAAAATAAACTTGAGCCATTTTAGTTTGCAAATATCTTATTACGTGTTGATGTGCAAGGCAAAACTTTTTGCTTTGAAATGAAATTCCTTTTGAGCGGGAAAACTTTTCAACAAAAGGTAGAGAGGTTGTTTTGGAATAGCATGGGGTCATGATACGAATCGGCCATTAGAATAGCTTAGTAAGGATATGTCATGTTGCCCTAATACTTTTCAATTTGTGGTTAGTCATAAGGAGGCTATCTTGATGATCCAGATAATATTCCAAACAACTTTGGGAGTTCCGTCATTATTAAACCAAATTATCGTACAAACTTGATGCTAAAGATCTTAAACAAGATACATCGAGATAATCTCTGTGCTGAAATCTAGATAATAGATATGATTCATGCCATATTCCACATTGAGTACATCCTAGGTAGTTGATTGCGCGGGACGCTAGCGAGCAGCTCTACGAGCACTGTGGTTCATAGTACTCTGATCTTGCTGGGTAGAGGCTTCAACTCAGTCAATCTTCTCTTCAGGACGATCAACAATCTTGTGGGTAAGCTGAAAGCGGGCAGCTCGAGTAGCACTTCGAATCTTCTTGGCTGAACCTTGATCTGGCTTGATCTGGATCTCGGTCTTCTCCTCAGGGCAGTCAACAATCTTGTGGCCTTCTTTGAGACATCCAAAGCATCTTACTTGCCTCACACTTGAACTTGTAGCAGGCCGCTTTACACCACGATTCTGACTAGGTGGAGTGGTTTCCTTCCTCGGGCATTTGGCGACTTTATGGCCAGATTTGCCACATCCATAGCACTCAAGGGTTGTACTGTCTGCAGGAGTAGGTGCAGTGGCATTCCGTATGTCATAGCTCTGGGCTTGGTGGTTCTGCAGGGATCGGTCTTCCTCAGGGTGAGGGTACTTGAGGGTGTTGATGCTTTCTCCTGGGTTCGGAGTTGGTGTGACTGCTTGAGTATCTTTCTTGCACTTCTTCAGATGTGTTGAACTGAGAGATGGCTCATTGATTCTCAGCTTCTTGTATTTGTAGCTTTCTTCATAGCCTAGGTCTTGTTCTGATTCCTTTGCCTTGCTAATCACTTCTTTGAGGGTGTGGTAAGTGCCTCCTTTGCGACACTGTTGCAGTTCCTCAGATAGGGTCTCTAGGAGTTGAGTTTGTTGGGACAACACCTTAGCTAGAGTTTGCGAGGACGGGGTGAGACTTCCATTAGCAAGGGTTCTAGTGAAAAGCTGAGTGTGACCATAAGGTTCTTCCTCAACACTGTGATCGGAGGGTGATATGGGACCACCACGTCCATGGCCCATGGCAGGTCTTGTAGAGGGTGAGCGGCTGCTCAGACGACCAGAGTGATGGGTGTTCATCCTGTTGCAGGTGTCGTAAAAAGGTCAGATGTACTGTGTATGTGACATGATTTATTGTCAACTTTGCGTAATAATTAGATGATTTAAGCAATTTAAAACATTTAAATCTATCCTACACTCATACAAAGAAGCATGAAGAACCATAAAAATGCGATAAGAACCAAGCACTCATTACATTGGGTTGATTACAAGGCGATATCCTTGGTAGCTACACCAAAAGATCTGCGAAGAAAACGTACTATGCATAGGTAGCTCATGGCGGTATACATTCTACTCTATTCATAGTGCGACTTGTAGCTGCATAGGATTCTTCTTGATCATCTTCTACCTACCCCCTTATCATGATGAGTCTCGTCCGTAGAGTGAAACTAGTGGGGTAGAGGGACTTTCTTCAAATTTTTCCTATCAGACACTTGGGTCTAGGTGTGTTCGGCTTCATCCCATTACCCTATGGCACTATTGGAGGCATCGAGGGCACGGGTAATAGATAGCAGGTGGCCATGCTTGAGGAGTTCATACGCATCTGGTGTTGAAAATTCAAAGAGCTGCATGTGCGGTACTTCTTCACTTGGGAGAATCTGCAGAGTCACCATGTACCAGACTTCGGCTCCTCTAGGCACTACCTATTTGCGGCACGTCTATTGTTACTTATCTTCAGGGACTCCTGATTGTTGAAGCGCTTCTTGCAGAACTTGGACACATCCATCGTGGTACTCGAGGTAGAAGACATGCTCTTCAATGTCATCATCTCCATTTGGGTCCAAGAAATAGGGTCAGCAAGTCCATTTCAAGAGGTAAGCAATGCACAAAATGGTGCAAGGTCGGTAATATAACCGAAAGAAGGGCTGGTTCAACCTATGCTATCGTCCAAACCTGAGGGTCTCGTCCTAGGGTCAAGCATGGAGCTGATACCAACTGAAACATCCTCAATTTTCCACGAAGGAAAATCTCACAGAATGATATACATCAGTCGATAATCAATTCCATACATCGAACTATAAATCTAAAGAGTACAAATAGAGGGGTTTACATTAATAATTACAACGCCACAAGGCGGGTACAAAGTATATCTAACATCCAGAACAGCTTGAGAAGGCGGAAGTAACGCGGAAGCAACTCCAAACTCCAACTTGAGCGCAGCACGAGACCTTCTAATCCGTTTGACATCACCGAGAAGCAGGAAAAATCTGCACACCGCCACATGTGTGCAGGCCATGGTCAAGCACCGAATGAGCTTTAGTGGAAAAGAGAAAATAAAGGGATCTCGGCGATCCTATAATTTGGCCGTGGGTTGCATCCTAGCGCATGCGAAGTAGCGATAAATAATAGTAACAATAATATAGTCAAGTTTAACACATTCCCATTCCCACACACATCCATCCATCCATCATCTCATCCATCCCAAATCCATCATCTCACCTCCATCACCACATCTCACACTCATGTCGGCGGACCAACTCCCTCTCGGTCGTCTCGGCGGCCCGCAGCCCCCATCTAGGCTCACGACCGGAATGCTCGGGGAAGGTAGAACACTCCTCTCCTATCTAGTGAAGCGAGAACACGGGACGGGTCCATAGCTGACAAGTCAGCATATGTATCGATCGATCAACCAAGAACACTCTGCAGAGGTTTTACATCCCACAAGATCGCCTTCATCGGCGTGCGCACACCTAGGCGGATTCCGGCTGCTTGCTATAATAGAACGATGCCACCCTACCTCTCAGCTCTGGAACGCCCCAAGTACTTCTAGGTGCTGAAACTGTGAAGTCATGAACCATGCCCGAGCTACGCGTCCATACGTCTACGAAGGGTGTGGGTCCATCGCATGCCCGTACCTCCCTACACATCTCGCCTAGTAGTAGTGGCACCGTGCTACCAAGTAGTCCGGCCGTCTCCCCATTACAAGGAACATGTGGTCTCGTAAAGGAGTCCTGAAGAAACTGAGTACTAGTAAGTCCTTAGATATGACTAAGCCGGGATGTCTCCAACAGGGTTACCGTTCGGGTGCCATCCTGGCACCACGTGCCACCACAGCACCTTCTCCCTGAGCGGCCCACGACAAGCCCACACTCAGGGGTTTCCCCAACCACAAGTATACCCGCCACAGGTATCCGCACAGGAATGTCCAGTCCATCCCAGGGCAAGACTCGCTCCATAAGCTCGTCGTATATCCCGGCTCAGTCGACTCGACCCTCACCCTCCACGCACCCAAGTCACGCTCACAGAACCACCAGATCCTCACTAAGTCCACCAAGGCTGGCATCCCAAGCCAAGACCATTCCCGGGGTTCACCACCCGCATCACATCACAGATCCAATGCGAAGTGGAGTTAATAAGTATGGTGATATAAGGTGCAAGCAAGCGAAAGGTGGTAATAATAATATAAGTGCGAGCGCAAAGCCGGGTAACATGGTGAAGGGTTTTCAATCAAGGGATATAAATGGCTCGGGCAATAGCATGCATCAATATACTAGCAAAGGAATAAATATAAAGCGCTAGCAGTTCTATTAATTATGCAATGTCTAATAGGATTCTCTAAAAGAAGGTGCTGCCATGACACCTGCGATGTCGAGGTAGTAGTGGTACAAATCCAACCGTAGTCGTACAAGTCCTCCTCCGTCAGATGTAGTCGATCAGCGGGGTTCCTCCTCCTAAGTCGACTCTGTAATCGAGACATAATAGTCGCGTTAACGACCCCTATAGAATCCACAAAGAACCAAATGAATAACAAAAAGATCCAAATGCACTCAAACATAGGCTCATGACATTGAGCTCGATTTTAGATGAATTTTGATATAAAGATCATCATTTTTGGAGCTCGTATGAATTAGTTATCAATTTCCGAAGTTTAATTCATATTCTGAAAAAGAAAAGGGCTGAATTATCCAGGGGCTGACACGTGTCAACACCACAGCGTGCCACGTGTCGAGTCATTATTTGTCCATGTGTAGCTGACGTGGCTGATGACGTCAGCGTGACGTCAGCGTTGACCGCGGTCAACAATGTGGGCCAAAAATGGGTCTGGTAGGGCCGAGTCAGGGCCCGTTATGGGCCGAGTAAGGGCCGGGCTTGGCCCGCCACGTGGCGTGCTCCTATTGTGCCACATCGGCATCCGGGTATGCATCGGGCTCCTTCTGGGTCTGGTCTACGAGTTCATCTACTCGGGATGGCTCACGGTGGACCACCCACTATTGGTCTATGAACTGCAGTGCGGTCCTTGATGGTCCGTGCCCATGCGGCTATTGCTTCCTCGCGGTTCACATGGTCCAGGTTCACGGAGTTGGGGCTTCAGGGTGCTGCGGCTCAAGGCAACGATCCACGACGGACAGGCTGGAATGGGACCTGCTAGCAGTCTCTTGGTCCATATGGACCGAGTCTATCTTCTCTGCTCTTGACTCCATCCTCATCTCCATCTTCTTCCCTTGCTCTGGTTCTTGCCATGGCACGGCCGGCGCCGGCATAGCGGCGTGCCCGGGCGCCGTGGTGATACTCAGGCCATGCCGATGAGCGCACCGGCTCCGCCATGGTTTGGCGAGTTTGGAAAAGTGGCTCAAGACTACAGAGATCCACGGCAAGGCACTAGCTACTCCCAGCCGCAGCAACGGTGGCGTGGCCGCGACGGCGAGCGGCGGCGCAGGGCAAGGGTCACGGCTTCGTTCTTCGTTCAATTGGCGTTGCAGAGGGTCAATTGGAGTTTTCAGGAGGCTAACCGGCTCGACGGAGGCGACAAATTTCAATGGCGGCGTTCCACGGATCTCCGGCGGCGACATGGCATCGCACGATGGCAAGTCGTTAAGGGAGCACTCAAGGTTCCATCTTCTCCACGGCTTGATGCGGGGCGTCAAGGCAACTCATCAGCGTGTCGACGGCGGCCCAGCGGCTTCGGCGGAGCTCGCGCGACTCAATGGCCAGGGCGGACGTCCGGTGAAGGCGGTGGTTCGCGCTGCCGCTCGGCAAGGCTCTGGCGGTCTCCTTTCCATCCATCTGTTTGGCTTCACGGTGACGTGCCGAAGTCCATAGTCGAGGCTCGACGGCGCATCTCGCACCCGGTGAGGCGGTCGGAGCAGCGAGGGTCTCCGCGACGCGGTGGCGCTCCGGAGCGCGTCGACATGGGCATGGCCGGTGGTACGAGGGGCTCCGTGGTCATTTTCTAGGTTTAGCGAGCGCACGGTGTGCATCTCGGCATCATGGGCAAGGATATATAATCTATGGGGATCCAGAGACCATCGAGTAGTCAGGGTGGTGCCTCGCCACGACATGGCTTGGCCATGGCGAGAGCTCAAGGTGGTTCTGTCCGATCCGGCGTCCCCCGACGCCAGGATCCGTTTGGCCAGGGTAGGTCACGTGAGTGTGTGTGCGTGCGTGTCCTGGAGCGGATAGGCTCCGACGCAGCGTCGCTCCCAGTGCGAGGCACGATGGCGTCCATGGTAGGTCCTCGTCGACGGGATCGGAAAACAGGGGAGAGGCCGCGGCAGCTCACCGAGTCATGTAGGCGAGCAAGGGCGTGATGCGGTGACGATCGTCGACGCGGTGCAGCGGGACGCAGAGCAGAGCAGGGACGGTGTCGTCTCACGGCTCGGCTCCGTCTTCTCCAACTCCGGCGAGGTGGCCTTCCTCTCCGGTGGCGGCTTCTTCCCCTTTCTTTCCCCGCCTCCTTCTTCTCCTTTTCTTTCCCCTCTCTTCCTCCTCTTTCTTGCTCTCGGTGTGTGGCCGGTGGGTGGTCAAGGAGCGGCGGCGGCGCGAGGGAATTGACTAGGGTTCTGGGGCTTCCGGCGCCGGGCTCTTATAGGCGAGCGGTGGACATGGGCGCACGGCGGACGGCGTGATGGAGCACGGCTTGATCACGCGGTCGAGGAAGGCTCGGCTGTCGCTTTCGTCCTGCGGTTGGGGTCCTGCTGTCAGTGAGGAACGGCAATTGCCTTCGCGGCCAAGGAAGAGCAGGGGACAGGGAACGCGGCATCGGCATGTGCGCTGGCGCGGGCGCGCGCAGGAGATGCCCACGCCGTGGGCGTGTTGCTCCCAGTTCCTGTCGGGCCAGGTGGTAGAATCCAGGGCGTCGGCGCGGATCATACGGCGGAGAAGGAAGCGTAGCGGCTACGCGGGACGACAAGCTCTGACAACTCGGCGTCACGCGAGGGGGACCAGAGGAAGCATATGACAGGTGGGGACAGGCAGTCAGCGGCTCACGGTGGCTGCTTCTGTCTTCACGCGGGGGAGGGCTCATCGTGGCCAAGCTGGGCTGGCTGGCGTCGTGGGCCGGCTGGGCCGGATGGCTTTCTTCGCGTCAGGGGAAGAAAAGGAGGACCAGGCCGGATGGAAGTGTGGGCTGGTAGGCCGAGATGGGCTGTCTCAGCTGAAAAAGAAAAGAGAAAGGAGAGAGAGACTAGAGGGCCGGTTGGGCTGTCTAGAGAGGTTGGGCCAAAATGGCTGTTTGCCATTTCATGTTTATTCTTTTCCTTTCTCTTTTTCTGTTTTGATTTTTATACATATGTTTGTGTATATTTGTGCCATGATACTTGTGCAATGTTGCAAGGTGGACATAAAGGTCATAGGCTAGGTTAGGGTATTATTCCCTTAACGATATTGCATATTTATTTGTCACATAAATAAGTATGTGTGTAGTTGATTTATTTAATCAATACAAAAGAAGCAATAAAATCCAAATCACACATATGTTAAGAACTTAACACGAGTGCATAAAAGTAGAACTTAACTTAAGTGATGGCAATAGTTAAGTACAAATGCATCTAGTTGGTTTACTTAGGCAGGCTTTAGGTGTTTCAACTACATGACACTCAACATCACATAGGTTTTTAAGAAAAAATTTTGTAGTTGGGAATTTTGTGTTTGGTGAATTTTCCGGGTTGTTACACATTAGTACCGTAAATGGAAATGAAATAAGTTCCAAGGGTTTGTGTTGACGTAACATCGACAGTTCGAAATGTTGGATGTGATTTTGGCAAATGCCCTGCACCTGCCGCCGCCGACCTCGTCGCCGCCGACTCCGCCCTCGTCGAGCTGCTCGTGCCCCCGGCGAGACCCGCACCAGCACTGGCGGCGCCCCCGGCCCTTGGATCCGCCCGGCCCGGCGCCCCTAGCCCCCGGCAATCGCGGCCCCGGCGAGGCCTGTCCACAGGTGCAGGCCAGGGTTTTTTTCGGTAGAAAAAATATTTCGGCGCTTGCCGATAAATGCGAAATTTCGGATATTGCATGACTTTCGGTGGGCACTGTAGCTGTGTAGGGTTTTTTTCGGTAGAAAAAATATTTCGGCGCTTGCCGATAAATGCGAAATTTCGGATATTTGGGACTTTCGGTGGGCACTGTAGCTGTGTAGCATTTTATTTTTTAAAAAATAATTAATTTTGAGCTAAAAAACAAAAAAAATTATGACATACCGGTATGTTTTTCTTTCGGCACTCACCGATAAATGCGAAATTGTAGCCTCTCCTTCCCTCTCCTCTCCTGTGCGCTAGGGTTAGCCGCCGCCGCCGGTCATCTGTGCTCACCGGCGCTGCCTACCTCACCCGGGTCTAGCCGCCGCCGGTCATCTGCTTCTCACCAACGCTGCCACGTCGCCTCCCTATTCCAGATCCAGCAAGGACCAATGCGCGCCTCCCTTCTCCATGGAGGCGTCCCCAGTCACAGCAGCCGAGCAACCATCAGAGGCAGCAACGCTGCGGGCGCTCGTCCACCATGTGCGCGACAGGGAGGTGGATGCTACCCACGAGGAGGTAGCTATCAATGTTGAGTGTAGCTCTACTGTTTCCTCTCTCTAAATTTTAGATAAGGTTACTTAATTTGGATTCACGGCTGCTTTAATTTGTGCAGATTTGCTCTCCTTCTCGTTCATGATGTTCAACTAATTTACTTTTTGGTGGTCCTAGATGTTCGATGGAAGAAGGATCTGGTAAAGATGTGGAGTCCATATATGGGTGAGCAATCTGTCCTTTCGTTCGGGTTTTACAGCAGCTCATCTCGCTCTATTCTGTTTTCTTCGTTGCACATAGCTTAGGAAGTAGCAGCATATCATCTTGCTGTGTTCAGTTTCATGGTGTTGGCTTGATTCAGTTTAGTAGCAGCTCAATGAAGTTATATGCATAGCTACTAAATTCATATGCCTAGCTGCTAAATAATTTATGACTGAAATTTCATTTGCCTAGTTGTTAAATAATTCATATGAACAAGATCATATTCAAGCTAAAAGAATATATATATGATGTAACAATTGCTGACAATTGCCTAAGAAACTATTTAGTTTTGTTTAATTTGGACGTTTGGTACAGAGGCTCTGATTGGTGGGTATAACTCCACTTAGGATAAAAACTTTCATAACCAAGAATCCAGTGCCATAATGACTTAGCTGTTTGGATGCTCATTTTTCATTTTACTGTGTGCAGCCATCAGATTTACTGAAATATATCTCTATTTCCATTGCAGGGCAGATGAAACCGGAAGGAGATCAACCTGTGCATTGTGTTTCTGTTAAAAATACAGTTGGTAGTAGTAAGAAATTAACTTGGTTCAGAATTGTTTTGCTTGATGTTGCTAGATGAAAGAGTAGCACTAAACCAGATGAAAGAACCTAAATTAGATGACACGAAATCTGCTAGTACAAACTACCTGTAAATTGAACCATTTTTTAATCTGCTAGTATGTAAACAGTGTTAGTGCACAATCAGCCCAGCTAACAACCATGGCTGCATCATTGTGATACTATGCAATTTGTCTTTTTCTAATAGTAATTTTAGTGTGATGTAGCTATCCACTTTATTTTGTACCAATAGAAGAGAACTCCTGTACTACATGACTCTACTTCTACATAACTTGTATGGACTTGCTGATTACATGGTTATATTGTATTTTTCAGGAAGTGCATGAGTTTCTAGAAAAAGATTCTCAGATAAGCTGATGGATGTCCTAAGTTTTGGCAAGTGGATACGACACGTACAGCGCACGTTTTCGAAAAAAAGTTTTGGCAAGTGGCAAGTCATTCATTTTGGTTTTTGAGTTCCTAGAAATGATTATGTGCACAGACTGTAGGATGTGAAATACAAAGTACTAGTGTTGCTAACTGAGATGTACATTCATGTAATTCTTTTGGTGCTTGACTTTGCTGGATGTGATATATATACACACAAAAATATGATGTGCAAGACAAATCAGATGTTATATGTATTGACTTTCAAGTGATACATGTGTTTGTGTATCTTCATGTGACGTGTGACCTTATCTTAAACTTAATTATATATGCTTTGTTGTTTACATGGAAAAGCAAAAAATAAAAAAAATAAAAAATAGAGGTGGCTTCCCCGAGTGCAACTTGTCTGGCACTCAGGGAAGAAAATATTCTTCCCCGAGTGTTGCACTCGGGGAAGAAAAACAATAAAAAAATTAAAGAAAAAGGCGTCACTTGTTGCCAACGCCGTCAAATGTTCCTCGAGTGCAAGGTTCATGGCACTCGAGGAATAATTCTTCACCGTGGGAGGAATAGCCGTCAGCTCTTCCCCGAGTGACTCGGGGAAGACTTCCCCGAGTGCAAAGCAGTCTTCCCCGAGTGCCTGCAGCACTCGAGGAATCTCGTGCCTGCTGTAGTGAGATATGTGCTAATGAGATAAGAGTGCACAAACACATCCCAGATGTAAACCTAAAGAAAAGAACAAAAAAGGAGTACAATTACAATTTGACCTGTCTTGCTTGCTTCATGCTTTTTTTGTGTTGTGACAGCGGCCCACTCCAGTTTACTTTCGCGCGCCTAATAACATGTGAAATGAACTGTAATGACAAGGCGTGGAGCATGACGACAGCTACCATCAGTATGTGGACTTGTTCTTGTATGAACGACGCAGAGTGGACACCTGCAATTGAACCAGCAGAGGTGGCACACTCTCCTGGCATGTGCTTCACGATCCTTGCACCTAGTAAAATGAGAACAGAACTGGAGCTAAAACCAATAATCTGCTAGTTCAAGTAAATGAAAACTCGACATCCTGGTTGAAGCTATAGCACAACTAAAGTAAAATCAGCCACTACTGCTGGCCTGACCCTTGTGGCCTCACTCGTCCACGAAGGGTGGTGTGAAATTAATGGACAACAAAAATTTGTGTAGATTCCTAATTAAAATGACCCAAGCAGGTATGTGCAATTCACAGACAAATGGCGTCTGGTTAGACGTACAATTTTTTTCATTCATTGCAAAGGCTTATGGGGGCTTTTTCGCTCCTAGCTCCCTGTCTCTGCGACTGCAACGGACCACGTGACCTCTAGGACGAGTACATGGACCTTATACGAAGAGCAGCTGCTACAGGTGATCACACTGCTGCAAAGATCGCCCTGCTTTGCCATTTAGGAGCACCATAGTCGTCCTCTTTTTCCATTTACTCACATCATCCTACAATCTCTAAGGCCTAAACCGGAGACGTGGGCACTTATTAGTTTCCTGATGTCTCCCAGTCACAAGTAAAGTGAAGACTTTGATATGAGCATTATTCTGTAGCAACTACTAGGTCTGAGTCGCTGCGAACTACCTAGATATTGTTGTATTTGTAGTTAGAGGTGGCTTTGTTGAGATTTGAATTGGCCATGTGGGGGTGTGTGAATGACAGATAAATGCTTACTCGCTTCAATGTGGGCACCAGAGCTCGATCATTCTTTAGACTCCAATAATTCTTGACGAGCTCTAATAATTCTGAACTCTTACTACACTCTACCATCAAAATCTAGATTATTTTCTAGTATAAATTTTTTGAACACTTTTCTACTATAATTTAGTGATATGTACCAATTAATAGTCACATACACACTTATCCAAAATCAGTGCTACTACATGATTTATCCAACCTTTGTGCATGTTTGGCACATGGTGTTTCACAACACTGTCAACAGAAGAAACCATCATGCAATGATGGTTTCTTCTCTTGAAAGTGTTGTGAAACAGCTTGTGCTAAACATGCACAAAGGTTATGGTTCTTGGTGCACCTTTTCTTCTTAGGACAATTTAGAAAAAGATTACATATAATACACAAAAAGCTAACACAATTCAACTCCTTGTACATATCTTTAAGAAATACATAATAGAAAATAAGTCCGCTCAATCAATCATTTGCTAACTTTATAGGAACTTGCTGAAAACTCTGGGCAATATTCTACCCGTTCCCTATACAGACTCTTGATGTTTAGGGAGCTCAATCAGCATCACTTAACTACATGTGGATGGCTTATCCTAACCGCATCCTGTGCGCCGTCCAACTATCGAAGAGGAGTTGGTCAGGCTCACCAATATGCAAAAGATGTGGTCCCCTCGAGACCTCTAACTATATTATGTTCCAGTGTCCTATAACTTCTTACCTTTGGACATTCTTTCGTTGTATGCTTGAGTGGACCCAATACCTCAGTAGTGTGGAAATTTTGTTTGTTGAAGTGATTGACCGGCTGAGATATGTGTGACGGTATTTGTATGTGTAGGTGCATTGTGGACGCTTTGGAAGACGAGGAACAACGTTGTGTTCAATGGAATGATGCTGGCGGCGATCAACTATCATACATACAACATTGATGCTGCCAAAGTCAATGGATGTCGCCGAAAAGATCATCGTCAAGTTTGAGCATGGCTTGGTCGCGGCTTAACATGCTTTCTTTTCCTGTTTTTTTCCTGTTGTGCTGCACTGGAGGCTTCTATATATATCTGTTGTCGCTGATGTCTAAACTTTTTAACTTTGCTTTGTTTGGTTCAGAGAGGTAGAATTGTTAATCGAGTGGTCTGATAAGTTCAGGCATCGCCGAAGTGTCTGTTCCGTGTTCTATGTGCTCCTCATGTAAAACTGGTGCCCCCAGTCTCGATCGGGGTTCTGCATACACTTTCCAATAAAGCCGGGCTCGACCTTTGATCTAAACCATTTTCTAACGGAGGTAAGAGCGCACAGGCACATTGCAAAATAGACATAAGAAAGACAGAACAACAAAGGAGCACAACTCCAAATAACAATTCATTTTTTCATACTTCCATGCTGCACCTAATAAGACGAGAACATAAGCTTAATAAACCAATCTAGTTCAAGTGAATGAAATTCCATGTTGCTGGCCATGTGCTCATACTATACCAACAATGAAGCAGGGTACAACAAAGAAGACTCTCGCATCGTCCTTGCCTGGAACTGAAACAATACCGGTGCATCTCTCCTCTCGCCCTTCAGAATCCTTTCGGTTCTGGTCATGAGGTCCGATGGACTCAATCAGTGTAACACCCCAAATTTTGCACATTTGAAAATAGAGCTAAATTGATTTATTTATGTATTTATGTGCTCATGAAAACCTAGGAAAATAATATTTTTCATTAAACTAAAATTACTTATAGGGTTTAGAAACATGATTGAGCATTCATGCTGCTACATACTTTTTATCGTGATGAGTGGTTTGATGCAAAATTCAAAATGTCTTCAAATGAGTTAATTTGAATTGCCTTTGAAATAATAAAAAAACGAAAGAGAAATTCGTCTCCCTCTCGGTTTCGGCCTACAACAGCTTCAGGCCCAACCACTACGAAGCCAAGGTTGTCCCTCTCGTGCCCTTCAGCCGTAACTGTGCAGGAGTCTGGTCCAATTGGTCAGCCAACGCCACTACTACAATAAAGCACTGTAGGGTGGTTTTTTTCCCACTGTAGGGGCGCTTGGCCCAACCGCCCCTATCTTGATGTTTTTACAGTGGGCGGCTACCGTAGGGGCGGTTCAACACCAACCGCCCTTACAGTGGGTTCACTGTAGGGGCGGTTGGATCACGAACATTTTTTTAAACCCGAGAAGAGCTCCCACCAATCAACCACCATGCCACTCTATTCACACCATATTTTTTCAAGCATTTATCAGACTTTGCATCAACCGGAATTCGAACCCACGACCTCACCCTCGCGCGGTTCCTTCCTTTACCACTGCACTACACCATCACATGTGTCTCTATATAGTTTTGGTTCCCCACATATTGTACCCAACGGAAAGTAATTTACTTATTTAAGGCCCTAAACGATATCAAATCAAAAAGTCGTAAACTACAAACTTTCATATCTTTTCGAGATCTACACTTTTCGTTCGGAAAGTTTTTTCATCCGACGTCATTTATATAATTTGAATTTCAAATTTGAGAAACTAAAACGTAGGTTTCGCATGACTAGATGAAGTCAAATAAAAAAGTTTTCAACTACAAAGTTTCATAACTTTTTGAGATCTATAAACTTCATATAGAAAGTTTTTCCATCTGGCATCATTTATAAAATTTGAATTTTAAATTTGAGAAACTAAAACGTAGGTTTCACATGACAAGATGAAGTCAAATCAAAAAGTTGTCAACTACAAATTTCATATAGAAAGTTTTTTCATCCGAGATAGTTTACGAAATTTAAAATTTTTTAAAATCACTTGTACACCTACAGACCACTGTAGGGGCGGTTCAATCAGCAGCCGCCCCTACAGTGGACCACTGCAGGAGCGGTTGGATCACCAACCGCCCCTACAGTGGACGGATCATCAACTGCCCCTACAGTGGACGGATCATCAACTGCCCCTACAGTGGTCCACTGTAGGGGCGGTTCCAACGCCAACCGCCCCTACAGTGTGGGGGGTGGCGTTCCTTAGAGCTTTTTTCACATAGTGCGCCGACGTCGTCTCTCACCTCCAGATCGTGGTCGCTCTGGACTCTGCTACCGGGAGCCCAACTTCGCTCCGTCTCAGCTGATTGGCGTGCCCTCCACGCTATCCATCCCATAAATAGCAGCCCTGGTGCGCAGCCGCCGTCCTTGCTCTAGCTCGCAAGCGCTACCGAAGCCCTAAGCCGCACGTTGCCCTGCCCTAAGCCCTAGCATGCTTTGTTGCCTGATTTCAATCTCGCCGAGAACTAGCTGCCTTTGCCGCTCTCCACCGCTGCACTCGGTTTCGTGGTGCCGCCCCGTCGTTGTTTCCGGTATCCCTCGCCGCCGTTCCGTGCCGTACGCCATCGACGTCTCGAGTCCGCCGCCGTACTCGATATCACCGTCTCGCTGCCGCCGTAAGCTGCTCGCGGAGCTTCTCCTTGGTCGTTCGATGTCGTCAAGATTGTTTCATCTCTCTTTTTCCGTCGTCCTGCTCATGGCATGCTGCCGATATTTGAAGGAAGCTCACCGCTGTCATCTTGAGCTGCCTGCTGTTCACCGTCCGCACTGTCATCATCTTCTCTCAAGCTAGGTGAGTTCACCGATCGTGGTTACGTACGTCCGTGTGTACTCTGAGTTCAGCAAAACCCAGAACCGAGGTGCTTACGTAGCAATCATCGAAGTCAAGTTCATCCTTGCACCGTGCGCCATGCATATGCTTGCTGGAGTATACGTAAGTGTCATGACACATTTTCTTGCCGTTTTTCTTTACAAAATCAAATCTAAAAATACCATGATAATACGTTTGGGCCTACAATCATCCTGAGCCGAGCATCCCCATGTCATATATATACGTCTACAAGCTTCATCTATACAATCATGCATCAGGTACTTCTTTATTCAAAATTCTACTCGGCCACTTCTAGATCAATCCAAGATATCTTATGCTCTATATATCAATTCATTATAGATATGTCTTCAGAGCTCATCAATATTCATATTCCCTTTTTGTATATAATAATATATCCTTGACCATGATTTTGCAATTAAAATAAGAAAAGTATATAGTTTTCTTTTCAAAACAAATCCTTCGAGATAGTCGTTTCTTTTGCACCACAACTCCGATTACAGTGCATTTCGCATCTGTGTGCTCATAGCAATGCGTAGGTTAGATTTCAAACCTTTTTCATTGATTGTTGTATTGTTCTAATTAGCTTTATTATTTGCTTCGTGTATGATTGTTCGGATGCTTGTCTGGTGCTTTATAATCATGTCTAGTCGGTGAGCTTTGCGTTGGTGATTTATAACAAGTTGGTGATCTAGAAGAAGTTAGAGATCAAGAAGCAATTTATTGAAGGTTTTGGACTTGAAGAAGGATCTAATTTTAAGGCAAGCATAGCTTGAGTTTTTCTTTTTATGACCATGATCTAGTAAGCTTGACTAATGAATATGAGATAAACATAAAGGATGAATGTTATCCTTTGGCAAAAGCTGGGACTTAACATGCCGCTGTGAGGGCTATATGGCTCTGGCTTTAGCCCAGTATGAGGAACTTTTCTAGCTTGTTAGTGGTTACCTGAAAGGGCGCAAATGGGGCTCCGATCTGTATGATCCCGGGTAGGGTTCATGCTTATTGATGAGGAAACTTAGCGGCCCTAACTTGTTAGACGAAACTTTGAAAGGCTTCATAGTGAACCTTGCCAACCTTCCTTGGAAGAGGGTTAAGAGACTAGCTACCTCGGGCGAAAGGGTAAATCACGACTCACAGGGAAAGGGTACACCTCTACGCAGAGTTAAATCGATTAATCGTCCGTGCCCACGGTTACCGGTGGCCCGGAAAACTTGAGGGAATGAGTGTTCATTTAAATTGTTTATGTGCAATTCATTTGTTCAGTTTTACTTTATCATGTGGCTATGGGATTATACTTGTTGTTATACTTGCGGAGTTCGAGATGGACTCATTTTTGCTATTCCTACTACCTCAGGAGAAGTTTAGGCTTGTGATCAACCAGTCAGTTTGATTCAGTGGAGTGGAGTTCTTATCTGAAGATCGGAGTTGTCTTCCCGTTGTTTGCTACTTAAGGGTATATCTCTTTTTACTAAGTACGTTTTTAAGCATTATGAATTGATACTACCCTTTATTTGTAGCTATATGTGAAATTTAACTTCTAATACTCACATATAGTGCATATCTGATTTTGTCCTTAAAATCGGGTATTACAATCAGTCAAAGGCTGGGGGCCTGGCGAGGCCTGAGTGGCCACTCGAAGCACCTGAGAACCATCTAGTAGGTTCGACCAACCTGGCATGTATGCTTTCGAGTTCCCATGTCTAGAACAGCTGTGTGGGTGCAGGTCTTCCACGTGAACCGTGCAAAGGGTGCCAGCTGGGGGCTTGCAGGCCTAGAGAGGAGAGGGCAGCATTCTTGATGCATCTCATTCGAGTATTCATCACTAGAAACTACTGTCATGTAACATGGGCAGCCATGGCCCATGGGTGTTAGACTTGTTCTACTCTGACTCTGAGATGATATATTTATATCCACTTGACAGTTGAGGAAGGTCATCCAATACCTCGGAAGAGCCCACATTGCAATCAAACCTGCATTGCTTTGTTCTCTATACTTACCCATGAGCTTGGGTGCCGGCTCTCCTTAGTTGTGTCAGGTTCTAGTGATGGTGTGAGAGAATAGACGTAGAGAAGGACCGAGTTAGGGTTCGATGTAAATGGTAGGAAACGATCAGGAAAATCTAACTATTTTCATGCTCATATTCTTACGAGAAAAGGCAAACAGACCAGGAAGCAATATCAGAAAGATGTGAGATGTACGAAATGGAACAAACCTTGGGAACTCACATATTGATAATGGTCGTGAGACAATAGTGCATGAAAAATCAACTAACCCTGACCACTTCAAATGTTCACTATGCTACAAACTTATAACAAAAGCTATCCACGAAACTGAGCTGGCTAAAGAATAAAAAAGGAGTGCTGCTGCTGTTCCCCCCTTCCTCTGTTAGCCTGTTTTGTACCTAGATTGAGCTGCTTTTGCTTTTTAATTTTAATAAATTTCTGTGTAGGGGCTCGACCTTACTGAAATTTTGTGTTCGCATTCAGTGAAAACAATTGTTTCTGTTTTCTCCAACGATTACCAAGGCCTAGACATTAAACATATGTGTTATGCAGAAGAAAGAGTTCCAATAGCAAGAGTAGAAAGATTAGGTTGTAAATCATACAAAGTTGAAAGTTGATGAAGTAAATCAGACTAAAAATACTTTTTCAGAACATATATATCCGAAAATTCATAAAAATGAATTTTTGAAAATTTATCCAAATATTCTTACATGGAAAATTAGTGCAACTAAAAAACATAAAATTTAATTTAGAACTAGAAAAATCATAGAAAATTCAGTTTTATTTTTTCAGAAATCATCCTCTATCATACTATCACATCCTTGAAATTGTGGAATTTTGATGATATTTGCTAATAAAATATCTGGTTACCTACTATAATTAATTGATGTTTATAACCCATATGGATCATGGTTGAAGGAAGTATGGTGGTGTGGCTCTGACTGACGATCTGAGAATGACGTTACAGAATTTTCATCACGGAAGATGACATATCTGTGACTAATTTCCATTGATCGTTATGGTTGATGGTTAAAGGCCCATCTTCTATGATAAATTATTGATTTTTGTCTTATAAGTTAACTATAAGCTTTGCCATAAAAGTTATACAAACCCCTGTGTAAGCAGAAAAGTTAATTAGGCTTTGTAAAAATGTTGCGTTAGGGGGATTTAACCCACAACGTGAGTGTTAGAGCCAAGGTGCTTTACCAGTGCAATAAAAAATATTCCCTGCTAGTAAATATATAAGGTTTACGTACTTATTATTTAAGTTTATAGTATGCACAGCTATTGCTCACCTAGGAAGGATTTGAACCGCCCAAACCACTTGGCTAGCACCCCAGGATATAGGGGGGCTGCAGCCCAAGGCCAGACCAGAAATACGTGGATACACATCTGTAGTTTTTCCTCGGCAGAAGTAGCATTTGCTACCTCACGTCCTCACCCATACGGTTTGTGTGCTTGGCCATTGATAACTATCATTGTATGCGTTTTATCCTTCACTTTTCTCAACTATTAATTAGTATATGGGTTGGGTTTTGGATAAACTAAACTGTTACACGGTGGCCGCTATTTGTTAGCCCAGGGCATATAGCCCGTTTCTTGATCCGCCACTGGCTGAAAGGCTACGTGACTGAATCAACTAAATAAATTACTATATGTTCTTAAATTGTCTAAGCACGTATATATATGTTTATCTATTAATAAGAACACTACAAGGAATGGTGCTTTACATGACGATCACTTTGGTCACAGACAGTCAAAAATACGTCACAGTTAACTTACCATGACGATCAAAGATTTCGTCATGTATCTCACGTCATACATTTGCAGGACCTAATTAAGCCGTCATAGATTGGGATTTGTGATCGTCATGAATTAGTTGCTCATCTCCTATATGCAGCCCATATCCAAGCCCAGGTCCAAACCATTGTGACGAAAAGAACATCACAAATTAGTGCCAAATCAACACAGCGTTGCTAGAAATTTGTTTTTCCACATCACAAATTAGTGTACAATCATAACAGCATTGCTATAAAACATTGCTTCTCATTTTCATTGAAACATCAACATTTGTTTTTGTACAAATTTTCACGGGGAATGCTAAATGCCTAAATCAATAACCAAGCTACCCTCAAGTACCTACAAAACTAAGACATTGGCGTGTAAACACAACTCATGATTTCATCGGACAATTAAATCTTTATCACGCAAAAATAGCCACCATGAGCACCTTGATCCTCCTGCCACAATTCAGAGATAGCCTCATCAAATGCCTGCAAAGAAAAACAATCAACAATACTATAAATTGCAGAGCACAACTAAGTTCAACTAGCAGGTTGCAAAGTTAGTTTCTTATACGTTTGCAGACGCATTCGTAATAAGTTTAAACATATCTTATAAATGGCCAACCAATTTGAGAAGAACCGAAGCTGCTGCCTCCAATAATTTGGCTTTGTTAGTTTCATTTGCACGGCTAGTATAGTAATTTGGAAAAGGGGTACCCCACTGATGGCAGCTACTAGAAACTCGAGTATTGAGTTCCTGGAATGACTATATCTGGAATAAAGTTTGCAAGCATCAAAGTAAATCCAACTAGCGAGCAGCAAAAATGGTCTGCACCTCCCCGCCGCGCCGTCAGTCCTGCTGCGCGCCGCTGGATGTGCCCGTCCGCGTGCTCCTAGCCGCGTGCCGCCGGATCTGAATGGAGACAGGGAGGAAGTGACACGGAGAGAGATTCGCATGGGGGAGGGATCTTACCGACCGTCGCCCATGGAGATCCACACGGGGCACCTCACCGGCCGTCGACCATATGCGTCGCGTGTGAAGGAAGAGGGCCGTGAGCGTGGAGCGGGGAGGTAAAGCACCGGCGGCGGCGGCTGAGGATTGAGTTGTCGCGCAGACGAGGACCGACGCTGAGGCTTGCTTTTCGGCGAGCGAAGGATGCGGAGCAGGCGTCCTCGAGCGAGGGAGGCGGCGGCGGCGGCTCGGCAGGTACGAGTGGGAGTTAGGGGAATTTTGGACTCTAGGGTTTGTGAGCGTGTGTATATAGTATATGCTGTTGTTGGGCTTTACATGGGCCTCAGTTCCTTAATCAAACTCTCCGGTGCATAGGAAAGAAAACGACCGTGTGGCTGCTGCCATGTTTGCCTGGATTAATACCATTTCAATCACCGGTTTAATTGCTTTGGCTATTTTATTCAGCAAGTAAAATTGCATTAGCTACTTAATTAAGGCAAACGTGTGTCCATACAGCCTAGGCTGTGATAAAGAAAAGGCAAACGTGCATTATATTTTTAATCAAGGCAAATGTGCCATTATTAATTTAATTTAATATGAATAAATATTTTATTTATATTTTTATTAATTTACTAATCTAAAATAAATATATGTCTTGGGCAGGATATCGAATACTCATCTTGCATCATTTTAAAGAGATTTAAGATCAGTGACGTCCAATTGTCATATATGTATCACCTCTGGAATGAATCGTCACCGACAATAGAATTCTGTGATGTTTTCTTGTAACGTCACCAGAAATCGTCATGTAAAGCCTCATTTCTTGTAGTGGAACAACATAATAACGAGGAATACTTTGTTGCTTGAATAAATAATCAAACAACTTTGATGGTGCAATCTTCCATATAAGTGATGTCATCTTATATAAATGAAAAGAGAGTGAGAAAATAACAAGAACAGGCGAGGATAAAGTCGATTAGCCCTCTTGCTCTTCACATCATTGCTCCTCTCTGGTGACTGGTGGCACCGGTGGACTCGTCATGGGTTGGATGCCAGGCCAGGCCCAAGGGGCAAGGGCCGCTAGTTGGACGTGGGCCACGTTGCTAAAAGGCTGCTTGAAAACACTCCAGTACCTGTGTCCACTGTGGCATTGACGTCACCGAGTTCCTAGTGTGAGAGGAATTGAGTCGCTGGATGGCACTGCTTTGGGTGAAGCTGCTGAGGGCTAGAGTTTTGAAGGCCTAGAGATTAGAGGGCGTCATCCTGTTCAACTTCAACCATGCATTGGGAGCAGGCTAGAGTTTTGAAGGCCTAGAGATTAGAGGGCGTCATTCCGGAGGCATCCCAATCCAACTATTCAGCACTAGAGGCTGATATAATGTTACTTCGGCAGTGGTGGGTGTCACCCTAGTTCTGTCTAAACAGGTGTCTTCTACTCTGAGTCCGAGGAGATATATATCTACTTGTCGTGCTGGCTGTTAGCTGTATGTATTCACTGATTCCTGTTTCTCCTTACTTGAAACAAATTGTCTGCCGTACCGCGCTGTGAACCCCAGCACATCGATATTGAATAACTACTGTCTGCTAGGTGGCCCTGGCCTAAAGCTGCTACTAGCTTTGTGGCTTCACGAACCACCTATTGCTTTATATGTAGGTAGAGGTGTCTTTGTTCAGTACTGATGTGGGTTGTGTGTGAATAACCTGATAGATGTTTACTTGTTTCGACGTGGGAAGCTGAGCTCATTCATTCTGTCGATTTCATGTACTCTCCACAACCCCTCGGAATTTTGAATTTATTGGCCGGCGTTACCTAGAGTCATCAATTTTGTGCACACCTTGCTACCCTTTTTTTGAGGGGGTCACACCTTGCTACCCTCCACAGCTCAAATCAATATATCCATTGTAAGAGCACAAAAATATCCAAAATCTGAACAAAAGAAAGAGAAAGAACAAAAAAAGTGTACAACTCCAAATTACAATTCGACCAGTGTCGTACTTCTACGATGCTTTTTTGTGTTGTGATAGTGACTGATCACTCCAAACTACTTGCCCACCTAATTAACAACATGAGAACTGAACAGGCCGGAGTTTAGGCCACTAATCTAGTTCAAACTAGTGGATGAAAACTCCACATGCTGCTTCACTTGCCCTCGCCCTGTACTGGCGAGGAGTGGAGCACAACGACAGCTACCATCTGACTTGTTCTTGTATGACGACCCAGAGCAGACATCTGTAATTGAACCAGATGTTTTTTTTTTTCTAGAACATGCTATACCATGCATTGCATTAAGAAGAATAGAGTTTTACAACAACAAACTACAACACTGGGTTAGTAACGAAAGTTACCATACCCTAGACACCGCCACCCCGAACAGACTCAGGATTACATTGGAACTAATCTTTTCCCTCCCACCTGAAGCCTAACAGGGCTCAGACTCCATACCCTCCGAGCAGCAGCGCCAGCTGTCAGGCGTAGGCCTCATCTTTGATGACTTCGAGGAGCTGGTTTGGTGAAGACGCCTTGCCGTTGAACGTCCTTGAGTTCTGCTCTTTCCACAGCAGCCAACCAACAAGGAAGAACAGCGAATCGAAGCCCTTGCGCAGCTCTTTAGGAACTTTCTTTCACTGTCGCAGCCACCAAGGAATGACCGGCTCTTTGTTGGCGTTGATGAGGCTGTCCAAATGTAAGCGAGAAAGGACAGCAAACCAAACCTGCTTGCTGAAGGAGCATCCAAGTATGATGTGCTCGATATACTCGACCCCTTGGTCACACATGATGCACTCTCGTTCAAGGGAATGAAAATTTCACATCGCTGCCCATGTGCCCATTCAAACCGATGACGAACCACAAGACAACGAAGAAGACTCTCTCGTCGTCCTTTCCCAGAATTGAACAAGATCTGGTGTGGCTCTCTTCTCGCGCTTCAGCAATCAGCGATTCCTCGCAGCGCTGGTGATGGCGGACGGTGGACTGGATCTGTCATAAGATGGGCTCCCCGCTAGGCCTTAGTGGCCGCTAGATGCGCCTGAGCCACCACATTACAAGTAAGATTGAGAACCATCCAAGACCTTCAACCACCTGCTATTATGTAGATGGATATTTAGGGAAATAATTGGAGATAACTAGGCCTTATGCTTTGCCAAGAGCTTAGAATAACTAGGCCTTATGCTTTGCCAAGAGCTTGAGAGATTGGCCTTATGCTATGCCAAGAGCTTGAGAGGTAGAGGGAGACTAGATTGTTTCTTCATAATTCATTGCTTGATTTCCATTGTGCCCCATGGGCTGAATATAAAGGGTACATAGGACTAGCACCTCTTGTGCCTAGACAATATGGTACTATTTCTATAGACAAATAACTAAGAGAGACACTAATTAACACTAATGGGCTTAAGGCCCAACTAGGACACTTGCGCCCTACGGCGCCCCACTTTATGCCCATGACACCACCCAGCCATGAATGCCTTTGAGATCCCATGCCAAGAACAGCTGAGTCGCTACCTGCTGATACTTTGAGTGAGAGCAGTGGGTTCAGGTCATCCAAATCAACATTGCAGGCGTATGGACGCGAGGGCAGCATTCCGGACGCATCCCATTCTGAGTATTCAGCACTAGAAGCTAATAATAACATGTCACTTCAGCGATGGGTGTCACTCTAGTTCTGTGTTCTATCTATAGTCTTATTCTACTATGAGTCTAGGTGACATATATATCCACTTGGGCAGTGATGTACAGCTGGGAACCAACTAAAACTGCTGAGACAGGTCATCCAATATAATAACTTGGAAGAGCCCAGTTCTCAACCAAACATACCGTGGGCGCTAGTGATGGTGATAGAGAGTAGAAGCGATGCTGCAGGGCGCAAAGGATTGGGTTACGGATGAAAACTGTCAGGAGAGGACAGGAAAAATTGTTAAATGCTCTCAAAAACAAGTAGGTCATTTTATATGTGGATAGCATATTTTAAGAGACAGCCCTGCCTACCAATGGTTAACGAAGGCAGTCATCTTAAGTGACAACCCTCACGAAATAGAGCCACTCTTTAGTAGCGGACCTGTTAAAACACCCAAATAATTGATTGAATTGTTATAATCTTATACGTATGACCCTGTACTGGTGTCTGGTGGGGCTTGGAGCTATTTGCAGAGCCAGAAATGCAACCTTTACAGTTTTTGGACACGATGAGCAGCAGTACAATTTTATTTTTTCAAAATCTTACTATTACTAATTAGAGGTCTCAACAGACACTACCGGAATCGAGCTCTTTGCCGATGGCTGACGTGGACGCGGCCATCGGCAAAGTATTTTTTTTTGAAATTTTTTTGCCGATGGCCTTGGCCGTCGGCAAACCAAGGCCATCGGCAAAAAAAATTCAAAAAAAAAAAAAAGACTTGCAAAGTTATGGTCGGTTGCCGATGGCCACGGCCATCGGCAAACCTTGGGATTTGCTGACGCATAATCCCGGGTTTGCCGACGGCTAGCCATCAGCGAACCTGGATTTTTTTTTTTTTTTTTTTTTCTGTTTTCTTTGCATTTACATGACATTTTAACACATGCATCACATATATATCATATAACCCACATATATAGCATATAACCCACATATATAGCAACAAAATAGGGTTTTAAGCACATTTACGCATCGATACATGTCCAAAACAATCCAAACATATCCGAGTCATCCATACACAAGCGAAAGAGTCATACATGTCAATAGTCATCCATACATGTCTCACAAGCTACAAGGCGAAGTGTACCTAGCTAGAGGCGCCGTCCCCGGGGGTCCCAGAGCCCCCAGCACCTTCGTCCCACGGAGACCAACTCGGCTGCGGGGCCGCACCGTACTGTCAGTGGCCGACGTGCTGCGGAGGGAACACGGCAGGGACGGAGTGCCCCGGCTGCGGAGGGAAGGCGGCAGGCCCGGAGTGCGCGTGCTGCAGCCACGAGTACCCCTGCGGCGGTGGAGGACCCCAGACGTACGGCTGCGTGGGGAAGCTCTAGTACGGTGTCCAGCCGTGCGGTGGAGGACCCTGTGGAGAAGCTCCCGGTGGAGGGCTAGCACCTGGAGTCGGGTTTGAACCCGCCTACGGTGCCTGCACAAAGAACAAGTGATGTAATTAGCACAACTCCCCTGCAAACACGGGTATTATCAGCGTCAAGAACACGTTCTTGGGTTCGAACATGACTCCGGGGGGAAGATTCAGGGGGATCACGAACACGGGCCAACAAGTGTACGGGGCCACACTCATCCCAAACGGGTTGAACCCATCTGTTGCCAGTGCTATGCGTACATTCCGAGCCTCCTTAGCCTTTTCAGGATTCATGGCATCGAAGTGCTTCCATGCCTCAGCATCCGCTGGGTGCTGCATCTTGTCACTGTATCTTTTGCCATTCTTGTGCCACGTCATTTGTTTCGCTTACTCCTCTGTCATGTACTGCCGTTGCAGCCTCGGTAGCACAGGAAGGTGCCTTATCACCATCTCGGGAATCTTAGACTGTTTCTTACTGCCATCACTGCCTTCTACCTCCACGTATCTAGAAGCTTTGCACTTCGGACAGTGTGTTGTTGTCTCTTCGTCTCCCCGGAACAGGACACACCCATTCTTACAAGCTTGGATCGGGTCATACGGCATCTTGAGTGCTCGAAGGAGCCTCTGTGACTCGTACGTGCTCTTCTGTAACACGTGAAGCGCCAGAAGCAGCCCGCCAACCGTCGCCAACACGAGATCAAAACCTTCTCGACTGATGCCCAGTGACGACTTCAACCCTATTAGGAGTGAAATGGCATCCAGTTTAGAAATGTGGGTGTTCACGTGAAGGGGCTGTTGTGCCGCCTCCATCATAGCGTAGTACGCCTTTGCGGTGTCCTTTGGATCTTGTTCCTCCACCTCCGTTCCTTCAACGGCGCCAACGTTGTTGGCGGTGCTTAACTCATTTCTAACCCCGCCAACTTTAGTCTAGGCAGCACTAATTCTCACCTAGAATAGGGCTCTACTCTAACTATTTCCACAGTGTGGTGCAGATTCTTTGTTTTGCAGGACATACCTAAAATACATCCAAAATGGACCAAGACATGAAGAAAAACACTTGTGTAAAAACATCTTTTACTTTTGGTCCAAGCAAACAAGAGAAAAAGGGGAGAAATCCAAAGTCGAGGCCAAACCAACCAGAATCACCAGCATGGGCCGACCAGGGGCCCAACAAGGAGGCAACCGACCAAAGCTAAAGGCCGGCGGGGCCCAGCCAGGCGCGGGCGCGCCTGAGGCGCGAGCGCGGCCCAGGCCCAGCTTTGGTTGGTCAGTTCATTTGCCGCCTCTGATGGTCGGTTCGGGGGTGTTTTCGACATTTGCCCTGCGGAAACCGACCATCCCACTCCTATATAAGCATGGGAAAGCCTCCCCCTTCAACAACAATTCATTATTCATTTTAGTTCTCACTCTTCACCACACCTCCATTCCACAAGTGTACAATAGAGAGAGTAGAGCCACTCTACCTAGCCTAGCTAGAATAGAAGTAAGGAGTGAGAGAGGAGCAAGAGCAGAGCATCTCTCCAAGAGAGCTCTCGGGAAGCTAGTCTTCCACAGGGCGGAGTGCCGGACTTGTCGGCTCCCTCCTCGCTTGTACCTCTACGACGTCTTGCTACTTGAAGTAAGACATCGTGTTTATCTTTCGGTAATACCTTTGAGTAAGTTATTCTTGCTTGTTATCTTCTTGCGGGTTCGTCGTTCGTCCTCGTGATCGAAGCTCTAGTAGGAGGACCCCTGATAGAGACAGGAGCTCCTGATCACCGCTAGAGTTGTAGCAACTGGCATAGACGTGGTGTCTAGGCTAGGACCTACCTTCGTTTGCCTTGTAGTCCACGGTTGAGGTGGTAGGCGGCAGGTGGTGACAGCCCTGTTCGTCCCTTGTAATCCCCCACGTCCGGCTACGGCGTAGAGCTACAGGCCGGCATCACTTGGCAGACCAGGTGTGATCCGGTGCCCGAAGTAAGAAGTATAGCAACGAGTTTAGCCATCTCTTAGGCCTATTACCCTAGAAAACCTCATTACCTAAGCTATCCTACTCCATCTCTGGGCAACCTCTGTTTAGAATTAACTCACAAGCCGTTCTTCGTGAAAGAAATATGATACCCGATTACTCACCGGGTGAAGTGCTATAACGGTGATTTCCGTGCGCTTACGGATTTGGCTGCACGTGCTAAGAAACGCCAACAAGCATTTCTGGCGCCGTCGCCGGGGAACGGTTGTCGCAGTTAGCTCTGAATCTAGATTGCCCATGTACCTTGACCTACCTTTGCTCCACTTCTTTTGCTTTATTTTAGAAAACAAAAATATTCATGGAGCAACCAACCATTTACAACCTATCCGCTCCGAAGGGCGAGCTCATTCAAACACCCCAATCCTCGAAGCCTATCACAGCTTCCGAGTATGAGCTCCGCCCTGGCTTTATAGCCATGGTTCGGGACCAAGCCTTCTCAAGCTTGGAATATGAAAACCCATATGATCACCTACGGGAGTTTGAGCAACTCTGTGCATGTCTGACCATTGCGGACATGTCACAAGATACATTACGGTGGAAATTGTTTCCCTTTTCTCTCCAAGAAAAGGCGAAACAATGGTACACCCAAAACATAGGGAAACTAAATGGAGATTGGGAAGAATTGCGTAAGCATTTTTGCTTCACGTTCTACCCTATTTCTCGTGTCGCTTCTCTACGACAGGAGGTGCTCAACTTCCAACAAAAAGAGAACGAAACCATAGGTGCAGCCTGGGAACGCTTTTTGATCCTAACACGATCAGGTCCAGACCTGTCTATTCCTAACCATGTACTCTTACAACATTTTTGGTTAGGATTAGATAGAAATTCTGCCCTATTGCTTGATGTAGCTGCCGGAGGGTCATTCCAGCACAAAACCACCGAAGAGGGGCAAGCTCTCTTGGATCGCATCCAAGAGAATACTCCTCCTTTAGAACCTATCCGTGTAGAACCCGAGCCAATAAAAGAGGATGTCTCTTCGGCATCAGCCGAACCTTCCCAATCCATAGAGAGACCCTCTCCCGAACCAGAACCCAAGACGGAAGAACCCATGGATCTTCCGGCTTTCGAGGATGAGCTTTTCAAAAATTTAGGAAACACCTCGAAATATGAGTGTCGCGCAAAACCACCAATTCCCGTCGCTCCTAGCGAACCCCTTGATGAATTTTTCCTCAGGGAGTCCGTTAGAGAATTAACTTCTGTTATGAGCTCGGAATGGTTGGCAGAAGGTGAGCTCGCATCTGAAGTAATTCAGATCCGCGCTCCATCTTCTACCCGCCGCTGCAAAATCCAGCGGGAATGGGTGGATGTTTTGTATAATCCCACCGTTGGGGTGAATATAATGTCCTATTCCTATGCATTCACGTGTCTAGGAGTAACGTCATTTACCCCAACAACACGGTCCTTAAGAACACCAGATTCAGTTAAAGAAGGACTAGGGATTGTACATAACATGACACTCCACCATGGAGATGTCGAAATGGCCCTGGACTTCATTGTCTTTGACATCCAGGAATTCAACATACTTATCGGGCATCCCCTGGAAACACTCTTTGACAATCCGTCAAAGACAGGGGAAATTAACATGAAACTAGGGAGAGAAACGTTCCCGATTCAAGTCACTAGAGCCAGGAACTCAGTGACCGAACCTCCCCCGAGTATGCCCTTAGAGGTTCTAGTGGTTGATATGTTTGAGTCACCCGAGTCGTCTTTAGATAAAGATGCCGAATTCTTTATAGAAGAAAAAGACGAGTTCGGGGAGACAGTTGATCTTCCTATAGGGGAGAAACCGCCTAGACCTCCAGTTGAGCTTAAGCCCTTACCCAAAGGCTTACGTTATGTTTTCCTGAATGGCGACACCCAAACTCCTGTCATCATAAGTGACCAACTTAGTGACGAGGAGGCGACCAAACTCATAGCCGTCCTAGAAAAGCATAAGTCGGTCTTCGGGTATTGTCTAGACGATCTTAAAGGGATAAGTCCAACGCTCTGTACCCATCGCATTCCCATAGAGCCATCTAGCATACCTTCACGGGAACCTCAGCGTAGGCTGAACAATGCGATGCGGGAAGTCGTGAAAAAGGAAGTCCTGAAACTTTTTCACGCCGGGATAATCTATCCCGTACCACACGGTGATTGGGTTAGCCCGGCCCAAGTGGTTCCCAAAAAGGGAGGAATGACGAGTCATTGAGAATGCTAGAAACGAACTCATACCTCAACGAACCGTTTGGATGGCGAATGTGCATTGATTACCGAAAACTTAACAAGGCAACAAAGAAGGATCACTTTCCGCTCCCCTTCATTGATGAAATGTTGGAACGGTTAGCGAAACACTCCTTCTTTTGCTTCCTTGATGGGTATTCAGGATATCATCAGATTCCCATCCATCCGGATGATCAAAGCAAAACGACCTTCACATGCCCCTATGGAACGTACGCGTACCGCAGTATGTCGTTCGGGTTGTGTAATGCACCCGCGTCATTTCAACGGTGCATGATGTCTATCTTTTCGGACATGATCGAAGAAATCATGGAAGTTTTTATGGACGATTTCACCGTCTATGGGAAAACTTTTGATCATTGTCTGAACAACTTAGACAGGGTCTTGCAAAGGTGTCAGGACAAAGATTTGGTACTTAATTGGGAAAAGTGCCATTTCATGGTCCGAGAGGGCATTGTCCTGGGACACTTAGTGTCTGAGAGGGGAATCGAGGTAGATAAGGCTAAGATACAGGTTATCGAGCAGCTACCTCCCCCGGTAAACGTAAAAGGAATCCGTAGCTTCTTCAGTCATGCGGGGTTCTATAGAAGATTTATCAAAGATTTTTCACAAATCTCTAGACCCCTCACGAACCTATTAGCTAAGGATGCTCCTTTTGAGTTTACCGATGAGTGCTTGAAAGCATTTAACACTCTCAAGCAAGCACTCATCTCTGCACCTATCATCCAACCTCCTGATTGGTCTCTACCTTTTGAGATCATGTGTGATGCAAGCGATTATGCTGTTGGTGCGGTCTTAGGCCAAACCAAAGATAAAAAGCATCACACGATAGCTTATGCCAGCAAGATGTTAACAGGAGCTCAGCTCAATTATGCCACAACAGAAAAGAGCTTCTTGCTATAGTATTCGCTATCGACAAGTTTCGGTCTTACTTAGTGGGCGCGAAAGTGATCATTTACACAGATCACGCTACCTTGAAATTCTTGCTCACTAAGAAAGACGCGAAACCACGCTTGATCCATTTGGATTCTTTTGCTCCAAGAGTTCGATCTAGAAATAAAAGATAAGAAAGGAGTAGAGAATACCGTAGCAGATCATTTGTCGCGTTTGCAAGTCACTAACATGCAGGATCTGCCCATCAATGACTTCCTTCGCGACGACATGCTATTGGCAGTGACGGACTCCAACCCCTGGTATGCAAACATTGTGAATTACATGGTTGCAGGACATGTACCACCTGGAGAAAGCAGGAAAAAGCTAGAGGTTGAGAGCCGTCGTCATCTGTGGGATGACCCGTACCTGTACCGAGTGTGCTCAGACGGCATACTGAGAAGATGTGTGCCGACAGCAGAAGGGATGCAGATCATTGAAAGCTGTCACTCGGCACCATATGGAGGCCATTATGGAGTATTCCGCACTCAAGCAAAAATCTGGCAGTGCGGATTCTTCTGGCCAACGATGTATGCTGACACCAAAGAATTCATTCGGAGGTGTCGGAAGTGCCAGTTCCAGGGTGGCATCACAGCTCGCAACGCAATGCCCCTCCACTTCAACCTTCAAATAGAAATATTTGATGTGTGGGCATTGACTTCATGGGGCCCTTCCAGAAGTCCCAAGACTGCGAGTACATCCTTGTTGCTGTCGACTACGTCTCCAAGTGGGTGGAGGCCATGCCATGCCGAGCAGCTGACGCAAAACATGCCCGAAGGATGTTCCACGAAATAATCTTCCCTCGCTTTGGTACACCACGCATGGTGATAAGCGATGGAGGATCACATTTCGTTGATCGAACCTTCAGAGCATTCCTGAGAGAGCTGGGGGCCAAGCACAACATCGCCACACCATACCACCCACAAACCAGTGGCCAAGCTGAGACCTCGAACAAGCAGATCAAGAACATCCTACAGAAGACGGTCGATGACATGGGGAAAGGATGGAAAAGTAAGCTTCCTGATGCACTTTGGGCATACAGGACTGCTTACAAAACCCCCATTGGCATGTCACCATTCCAACTTGTGTATGGAAAGAGCTGTCATTTGCCAGTAGAACTCGAACATCGAGCCTACTGGGCAATTAAGAGTTGGAACATGAACCTCAAGCTCGTCGGAAGAAACCGCCAGAGGCAGATCTCTGAGCTTGAGGAATGGCGAGAGAAGGCGTACCACAGTGCCAAGCTCTACAAAGAGCGAACGAAGAGGTGGCACGATAACCGGATAAAGCCCAAGGAGTTTCGACAGGGCAACAAGGTCCTACTATTCAACTCCAAGGTGAAATTATTTGGTGAAGGAAAGCTTAGAAGCAAGTGGAAGGGGCCATATACCGTCGTCGACACATCGTTTCATGGCGCAATCACGATCCAGGACGACAACGGTAACATCTCAAAGGTAAATGGCCACCGCTTAAAACCTTTCCTTGAGCCTTCTTATCGTGCAAGGTTAGACCAAGAAATTGATAGAATAGATTTAGTCATGCCGAGATAATTCCTTGATTTAATTCAAGGCATGACTTTCATTTATTCTATCTTACTTGTGTCTATCTAAAAAATAAAAAAATATAATATTTTGTGTGGGAACCCTGTAGTTTCTCTCTAATTTTTCTCTAGGATTTTTCCCACACAAAAAAAAATTTATATGTCCAAAATATCAAAAATCTTCTAGATTTTCAATCAAAATCAAATTTTCGCGCCAGTAGAATCGAAATCACCAACAAATTCGAGAATCAAACAGCATCAGCCTGAGATGGAAGAAAACCAGGGCCGAGCGGCGCCCAGGCTGGCGCGGCCGCGCCTCAAGCACGCGCGCCTCACTGGCGCCCTCTGGTGCCCGATTTTCTCCCATCTCCTTCCTGTGTTGTGCTGATGCTGATGATCATGGTGATTCTGATCCTGATGCGAAAGAGATGCGGGGATGGCTCATTCTCTCCTATAAATACCACCCTCCATCTCTCATTCTCTTCACACCAAGACAAACCTTGTCTTCTACCTCTCTCTCCCTCTCCACACCAGCAAGGGTGCCAAGTTTGTAGCGCCAATGGCGAGCCATATTCTAGCCCTCTACAACTCCGCTCGCACTCCCAATAGCGAGGCTCCCTCCTTCATCTAGAGAGAGAGGCCATGGCCGTCGAGCCTATAGACACACTAGCACCATGGAGCAACGGGTCCAGCCATGGGGACAGCATGAGGTCAACGGCAAGATCAAGACCTCCGCCCGGTGCCAAGGTGAAGGCCGCACCAACAAGAAGGCCGACCACGGGGGCGATCCGCCTCAAGTCCAACCTCTCCAAGATGGGAGCGCCAAGCAAGCCATCATCAGCACCACTCTCCAATGGCACTTCATCCTACCATACGGCTGCAAGCAGCCCTTCAAAAATTGCAGTAGGAGTAGACCTGCCTAACGGCGGCCGTGGAAAAGGGATTATACCCAACCCCGCAAAAAGGACCGCACCTAGGCCAGTAGGAGCATCCTCGGGTCTCTCTCCACGAGTCCCTAGGAAGAATCTTGGAAAAGCTCCTGCTGAGGACAAAAGTGGCGAACCTCAGCCGAGAGTTCCCACTTTAGCTGTCCTCAATAGTCTCCTAAACGGGTCTACGACATTGCGGCTGAAATGCAATCTGAGATAGGGACTAGTGAAAGCTCCGGTTTGGTTTTGGTAATTAATGACACTCAAACATTGCTAATGCTTTGCTCTAAGTGTGGTTAGACACATAGCAATGTGACGGTGGATGATGGAGCATGGCGATCACGGTGATGAACTTGATGGAAGTGAAGTGATCGAGCTCCGACGGAGGCCCATGGAGATCAAGGCAAAGGTATACTTGATAGGGCTTTCCGGTTTAGTGGTCGAGACACTTAGCGAGTTTGACCACATTTAGGATCGATAACCGACTATCAAGAGGGGTTTCCTCGGTTCATTCGCGGTCCTAAGTGCCTCTAGTTGTGACTTTGCATGATGCATGAGAGACTAACTAGAGAGCTAACCCTTGCACGATATTTCATGAGTGAAATACTAACTCCAAGGCTTGAGATTGGATCATCACATGGTGGAGTTAGTGCACAAGGCAAGGGAATTGATTTGGATCAATTTGGAGCAAGTTTGGCGCATGAAATGACGATCACAAGGCGTCGGACACTGGTGGCGAAGGCGCCGGTCTCGGTGGAGACGCGTCCGACGGCTTTGGGCTCGGGCTCGCGCGTGGCCTGGCTGGCTCTGAAGCGCCGGACGCGGCTGTGGTGCGTCCGACGGCGGGCCGGACGCCGACCAGAAAGTTTCTGGCTGGGGCGCGCTGGCAGTGGCTCGGGCGGACGCACGACAGACGCGTGGCGGACGCGGTCGCCGGACTCTCCTCAGACGCGCGCGCCGGACTCGGCGAGGTTACTGTTGAGCGTCCGGCGCATTGAGGATTCGAATGACGTGGCCCCAACGGTCGGCTGGCTGCGGCGCGCTGAAGAGCGCCGGACACGTCCGGCGGGCAGCGGCGGACGCGTCCGGCGCGTTCTGGAGCTCCAGCCCGAGGAGGTAACGGCTACTTTCGTGGAGGGGTCTATAAATAGACCATTGGCCGGCTTGGGGAGGTTCCCTAGGCCATTTTCACATACTTGTGCATCCTTTGAGCTAGAGAGACACTCCCCCACTCATCTCTTTCATTCTTGAGCATCTCTTGTGAGATTTGAGTGGCAAGACAAGTGATTTGCATTGAGAGTTGCATCTAGAGGCACTTGTTCTTCGAGTGGGCTGTGGATTCTTGTTACTCTTCGGTGATTCCCGTCACCGTAGATGGTTTGGAGCAGCGGGTGGTGGTTGAGCTCGACTTGGTGATTGTTCGAGGCCACACCGGGTTCTTGTGAGGGGTTCTTTATCCTTCCCCGTGGGAGTTCGCGAAAGGATACTCTAGTGGATTGCTCGTGGCTTGTGGATCCTTGTCTTGTGTGGAGATTGCGGCTCCCCATTGGGGTCTTTGGCACCGAGCCAATTGAGCGGGCAACTCACCAAGCAAGTGCATCGCCACAACGAGGACTAGCTTGCCGGGAAGCAAGTGAACCTCGGTAAAAAATCATTGTGTTGATTTGTGATTGCCGAGGCTTCGACCTCCATTGTGTTGTGCTTGAGCATCCCTAGGTGATTGGCTTCTACACCGGTGATTGGCTACCTTCTACTCTTCGCGGCGGTATAACCTTCCATCCTCTCTTTACTTACCGCTGTTGACGGTCGTTAAGTGCCAATTTTTACCGTCAACTAGACATGAAAAAGGACCTAAATATAATTACCATCTAGATATAGGGCTTACACTAATGGAATTCCACGAGTTTTGGTGAATGTCTCTGTTTCGCGGGGTGTCCTGAAAATACCCAAGGAAGGCCCACATGTCGGGTTTACATAGAGATAATCGGGAACCGGTGAAAATTACATGTAATCTGGAAGGTTCGAGAAGGCTCTGGACCAAACGGGAGCCCGAACGGGCTCGGTGGAGAGTCGGCCGACTACCACCTTGGGTCGGCCGACCCGTGACCTGGACCAATCAGCGTCAGCCTCGCGGATCCCTGTTCCACCGCCTTTGAGGATGAATAATAATCGTCCGTTTAGGTCGGTTTGATCCAAGGGCTGCGGTGCATCCTAGGGGGCTATATAAGCGGGGCCCCGGCCCCTGGAGGAGGCATCCCATGAAACCCTAATTCATTATTTCCGAGAGAGGATCGGGTGAGAGGGGTCCCTTGAATGGATCTCCTCCCTAGAGCCTAGCATTCAAGATAGATAGAGAGAGTATAGGGTGGAGGTAGAGTTGGAGGAAGCCCGGCATGTCGGTGTCTCCTCTCCGGTTGTACCTGCGGGATCAAGTCTCCTAACCCGAGGCTTGGTTCTAGGATCATTATGCAATTCAACTTCTAATACTAGTAAGTTCTTGTTATTATTGCTCTTTGGTTTACGAGTTTACTTTATTCGCTTCCGGTTGGGAATAGAGTAATCGTTCATAGCGTAGGCGTGGTGCTTGGGCTAGGTTCACTCGTAGATGCTCCCTATCCGCCGGAACCGTGGTAGTATCGGGGGAGATGACAGTCCCTTTGTTACCTTTGTAATCCACTTCCCGTCGGTAGGTAAGATAGGTCCAAAAGTGCTAGGTTAAGCATCCTCTGTGGTGTCTTTCCTTAGGTGCTCCCATAGAGTAGTAGTTGCAAAGCTTGCCATAGGTTGGAAGGAGGCTGTGGTAGTAATCCTCTCTATATCGCTCATTACCTTGTACGTAGCTCGGGGTTAAGTATAGACTTGGGTTAGTCGGATGCACGTTTTCTCCTAGCGGATAAATAAATAACGATACTACGGAATATCTCCGGGTGAAGTGCTCACCGATATCCGTGCGCTTGCGGATTATTTCTCTTTGATTCTTTCGTGTGCGTATCTAGTATCAACAAGCATTTCGCGCGCCGTTCGGGGAGAAAGACGGTCTATTTGAGATAACCTAAGTCGCTTAACCATGTATTGTTCTTTTATCTTTTTCTTGTTTTCTTTCGCATTTTATTTTCTATTGTTATAGATAACCCAAATTCCACGCCTATCCACCAATATCTTGCACCCATGAGCACATGCTTAGAGCCTCTAGAACCCATGATTTTCACATCTAGCTATGAGCTACACCAATCGTGGTTGCAATAGGTCAAAGCCAACCCTTTTCGACGGCTAGAGTCCTATCTTCTAATCAAGAGGGTAATGAACCCAAAGTCCTATCCTCCGATCAAGTAGGTAATGAACTTCTTGCTACACTTAGGGAATCTTTTAATCTTCCTATAAATTTAGGTTTAGACCTAGCCTTACAAGACCATGTTCTTCTTCAACGTCGTATATGGGTCTTGATAATACCACCTTTGGAGGAGTTTTCCTTTCTTTATCCATTAGTGAAGTAAGGTTTGTCCTTATTATTAGTGGACACACTCCTTGCTCTAGCCTTCATGATAACATCCTAGAGGTAGAGAAGGAATCATCCCCCAAACTAGAAGAGGAAGTTTCCATAGCCACTTTGCAAACATTTCAATCCCATGATTTGGCTATCCATCCCAAACCAGTAGTACTCCAAAGTCCCCTAAGGGAAGAAGTAATTCTACCCTTAGAGATTCTCTTTGATAATGATTTTGGGAGGAGTTTTAACTTCCCACTTCATAAGAGATTTTTAGTGCATGCATTATAAATCTTCTCAGGAAGAGATCTCTTAGAAAGTGTCTCAAATCCAATCCCTTTGAAGGACGCTTAGAAAGACTCAAGGATGGCATGCTAAGTGATGCCATAGAAGGAGAGCGAAGCCATCTAGGATCCACCTTTATCTTCTCCCCTTGTGTGCCCACATTAGATATAAAATACGAACCCATCTTTAAACCCATCCTTGACCCCTATGACTCATTCTATGCCCTTCCTCCTAAACCTCCTGATGATCCTAGAAGTCCATCTAGATATCCCATGCATAGGAATCATCAAGACCATATAGAGGACCACGAAGATCAACATCCATGGCTACAGAGCATTAAAAACCTATGTGCTATGGCCCTTTGAATGGATGGATAAGGCCTTAGATGAGATCATTTCGATAGACGATCCGGGGGAATTTTGGACATTTATGTCGAGTCACCCTTGGAAGTGGAAGATGATGGAGGCTTCAATGAGCAAAGTAGTTACTTCTTAAACACCCCATCAAGACCTTGCTCATATGAAAAATCTCCGATTCACTTAGTCTCTCTAACATTGCCCCACACGAGATCTTCAACCCCCTCATGCTCCCTGTTCCTAAAGATATTAAGAGGGTGGTTGTAGACATATATACTTATCATAAATATTGTAGATCTCATTGTGTTGAATCCCGAGATTAGTGCACATAGATTGGTGTTGGAGGGGAAACCACTTCACCAATTCACATCTTGAAGGTTTCCCAAGGACAAGCTTAGTGTCCTAAAACAACCACCATTCAGATCATGGCATAACTGTTCACCTTTCTATTGTGTTGTCCTTGTTAAATGAGCATAGAGTTATAATTGTGAAAATATTCCTTCGGGTATTCGTGTCACTAACCTTTCCAGATTCGAAGCAAAAAGATCAAAGGAATAACACATGCAAGGTATGCCCAACCAATCACTATGCAACATTGAATTGCATTCATCCAATCTTGATTTCTGCCGAATTCAAGCTTGAGGGATATACTTCCATAAATACATCTTTTTCCATGTTGCTACATTATTTTGGTTGTCCCTACCTTAGGCATGCTCAGTTTGCTAAACATTAATCATGCCCTGCCATCACTGTTTGAGTAAATCTCTGTAGTGCTCTTATGCTACCTTTGTTTGCTATCGTATGCTTTGGTTTGGAGGTGCTTCATAATCATGATATGGGTACTTCTATTGGCATTTAAATTAAGCGTGGTGCTTAGGTTAAATAGCCTTCCTTAATCTGATTAGACATGGAGTCTAGTTTGGTTATTGAACTAAAAACTGCTGTAGTAGACATTGGTATATTTTGTTGGACTAACCCCTGCAGAAAAACTTCCAAATCCAAATTGGGAAAGTCCAGAGATGAACTCACATTGGAGATGAATCAAGGCATATGATGAACTCCAACAACTTCACATAGAAGACATAGCTCACTCATCGTCCAAGAAACAGTTGAAGGAATTTATGGCGTGCATATTCATGGTGAACCTACCAAAACACCGCTTCAGTGATGGAACAAAGGAGACAAGAGTGCCACAAGAAGGATTTAGATCAAATAGCACTCATCGAGAGGTGGTGGATGAACAAGGCAACAAGCTGTGAGCAACCTTGAAGACATCATAGCATTGAACCCAAAACTCGAGCTAGGACACCAATGAGAAGCTAGGTGCAACTCACCTCATTTTGGCCAATCAAAGGCCTGCTCTCATTGTTCTCGAAGCCACCATCTTGCACGTCGGCAGCAAGGACAAGCATGGCATGATAAGCATGCTTCCTTGTGTCAACCAATCACCATCAAGGGTTGACTACCGACCAAGTCCATGAAGACCATGAACAACTACATTTGCAAGATGATGTCCCTATGCCATTGGAGATGAAGCCTGCATACAATTAATGATGTCCCTTCCTTGATCAGCAAGAAGGATGGCGTATCATTAAGCGCAACTCTTCGCCATGCCGCTAGAAGACAAAGACCATCAAGGAAGAACTCCCGTCTACATCTCCAATGAAATCAATTAGTCGACCAAGGCTCAGCAAAAATCAAGAATGGTTGACAAAAGAAGACCATGCAACTGTCCGTCCTAGATTGGATAGTCCAAAGAAAAGAAGAATGCAAAGGAGAGATCTTTGCTCAATGGACCTAGAATCAAGATCCCTCTCCAACGAGACTTGAACGAGAGGATGGACAATGTCTAAAGAACATATAGTTACAACACACTTTGAGGGATGATTCAACACATACACTTGGCTTCTAATGATGAGCAACAACAAGCTTGGGGGAGGAAGGCCGCCGACACCTCTAATGATGATCCAACAATGCCCTTCCTCTTCTCAAACCCTCGTCACTCTGGCACACTGGTTTGCAATCCCTCCACTCGCAATTACTTCCTCTCTATAAGTTTGACTATTTTCTATAGATTTCATACACCAATCAAACTTAAGACATAGTAAAATCAATCTTTAAGAGAAGAAGTAATGTTGAGTAAATGTTCTACGCTAATTAAAATTTTCAACCCAATCTTTTTCGTAGCATAGAATATAACCTTTAGCTTAATGACATCTCTACCCTTGTTATTATTTGTATATTCCTTCGGGTATGTGTTGTCCACTAATCCTCTGCAGAGAAGAAACAATAAGTGGAGCATAAGGTCAAGGGAGAGGCCTACTAGAAGCATCTACTCTTCATCCCAGGGTGCTCCAGTGATAAAGTTTTGAACCTGCAATATGCACACTAAACAAGATGTGCTAGCATCACAATTAAAGGTTCACTTCAAACCGTTGGAGAAGGAAAGAACATGGATGACCCCTTCCTCAAGAGATATCGGCTCAAGAGGTGCAGTTCTCAAGGTCTCTACCTTTGGGATCAAATGATGCACCAAAGGATTGAACATGACAAGAAGTCCTATTCAGAGGACTTAAAACACCGAACCCTCGCCAAGGAGGTAACTTGGTAGTTATCCATATTTCCCATTTTTGCATTGCACTAGTTTTTCCTTTAGCATATTTACTTTTTGCATAATCAGTTCTTGTTGCATATTTACTTTGATGCATCTGCATTAGAGAAGAAAATAATTTTGTCTTGCATTGCATCTAGAAAATGCTAAGCCCCATGTGAATAATTTTGTGGTGCGACAGCCCACAAAGATATCCACTGTGGTGGCATAAAAATAAGTTTTCATCTTAGTTGTATTTTTTCTGTCTACATACCATAAAATATAAAATTGCAAAAAATATTAAAATCCTCCTGAAAAGATTTTATGTTAAGAAGGTTCTAGACATCCAAGGCTTAAAGTGTTATCACTAATGCTTAATCAGTTCCACAAGCTTTGTTGTCTATTTGAGCTTCACGAATTTAAAGGATCAAGAAGAGCTAATAGGCGGAAGGACGTCCCGTCCCTTGTCAAAGTCTTTGTCTTCAACGATCAGCGATCTTTGTCTCTACGAGCCATTATCCCCGACACTCTAAGAGGGGCGACGCCTTCACCCGTCGGCAACATCAACATACTACGTCAACATCCGGCTTGGGGGAGAGCACCCCGTGTATCAAGCTAAGTGTTCCAACTTGTCTATTTATTTATAGAGCTTGCTTTGTTAAAACAACTAAAAAAATGCATAACCTTAGAAACCCGAAAGATTTCCTTATCTATCTTTTCTACTTTTGGAGAGCTCTTATTAACTGTCTTTAAGTAATCCCCGGAGTAAGCTCTTATATGGAAATGATGAATAGTTGCTCGTCGTAATTCCTTTCAAGTACCTAGTTTTCAACCTTGCACTCTCCCGAGTTTTGGACACACTGTTGTTTAGATTTGAGATTTACTCGAACTGAAACTTGTGGGTAGCGAATGTTTGATCTAAGTCTAGGTAGTTGACGGATATGATATGGGAAAGTTTTGAGCTGTTGTCCATCTTGTTCCTAGAGATGCTAGAGTTCGGAGAGTTTATCTTTTAAAAATCTTAAAATTTTTGCATGATGAGTTCGTATGACGAGAGTTTAAAATTCCTACCACAGCCATACATTCATGCTTGCTAGATTAGGAAAACCCATCTATTTGTATAGACCATATTATAGGCTTGAGTGTAGTCTTTATAGGCATTGAGTGTGGTTATCTTTGTGGACCCATAAGGAACCAGTCATGCGGTTAAAGTCAATACTATGTGCTCTCCATCCATTGATCTATGCTACTTCGTCCTCGAAGCATGCACCCATTTTATAAATACTACATTCATTCCGTGCTACTTCTGTCCCTAGAAGTACCACCTATATATAGATCCACATCCACCACATATTGTGCTATCTCTACCCGGAGATACGCACCTATGCTGCTCCTACCTTGGGAGTACGCATTCCCCCACATATTGTCTTGTCTCTACCCGGAGATACGCGCTTATCGCTCCTACCCGGGAGTACGCATCCATCCATCCATCCATCCATCCACAAAATACATACGCCACTCATTTCACTTCATCCGAGAAAAGGTTCTACTCCTATCAGGGGGAATGAACATCTAGAAATAATCATCGCCGTTCCATTTGCCTACATAAAAGCTCCAGTCATTATCATTTCAAGTTATACACTCCCCGTTGCTAAAGTTTCGTTTTCAGAGGATTGGTTGCTCTAAAAAGAAAAAAAAAGAAGAAAAAGAAAAAAGAGAAAAAAAAAAAGAAAAGAGAAAGAAAGAAAGAGTAGCCAAGTCCTTCCTTTCATGAAGTTTCAAGGTTTCCGAATAAAGGGAGTCATGTTATCCCCAAAGGAGCAAGTGTAGATGTAGATGTTCACCAAGTGATCACCCTTCATAACCATTTCCTTATCATCATCATCTTATCATTCATCCCATTTCGTCATTCACATGCACATATGACTTTATTATTTTAGTTCCTATTGGATCCATAGTATAACTGTGCAATATATGCAAGTGAGTTTGAGTGTCTCCCCACCTATGAGATCCACATAAGCCTATTAGAAAGTAGGGTGAGAGAGAGAAGGCTCTTTTCACTATGCCTTAGTTCCAAAAATACCACATATTCTGAGAGTAGAGAGAAGGCATACGCTACATATGCCTTGGAGAGGATCCAGAAATACCACAAATAAGAGACTTGAAAGGGTCATACAAGGAAACTCTGAGTTTTATTTGAAAATCTTGCAAAAACTCCGGAATAATAGTTGATCAAAGAGCGAGAAACATGGCGCTCGACTTGACCATTCTATCTTTCAACTGCTCAAGACCCAAGTGACGGTTACAAGCCCCATGGTGAAAGGTAATATGAGTAAGTTTTGAGTCAGAATAGTTCACTCTAATCCGGAGGAGAGTTCTTGTTTGAACGCATGTGTACTTTTGAGGCGTGAAAGCATTGTAGCAACTCCTGATCCACACTGAGTTTATCTTCGCTCAGAGACGAGCAAAGGGTAAGCTTGGGGGAGTTGTTGACGGTCGTTAAGTGCCAATTTTTACCGTCAACTAGACATGAAAAAGGACCTAAATATAATTACCATCTAGATATAGGGCTTACACTAATGGAATTCCACGAGTTTTGGTGAATGTCCTGTTTTCGCAGGTGTCGCCTGAAAATACCCAAGGAAGGCCCACATGTCGGGTTTACATAGAGATAATCGGGAGCCGGTGAAAATTCTGTAATCTGGAAGGTTCGAGAAGGCTCTGGACCAAACGGGAGCCCGAACGGGCTCGGTGGAGAGTCGGCCGACTCCCACCTTGGGTCGGCCGACCCGTGACCTGGACCAATCAACGTCAGCCTCGCGGATCCCTGTTCCACCGCCTTTGAGGATGAATAATAATCGTCCGTTTAGGTCGGTTTGATCCGAGGGCTGCGGTGCATCCTAGGGGGCTATATAAGCGGGGCCCCGGCCCCCGGAGGAGGCATCCCATGAAACCCTAATTCATTATTTCCGAGAGGATCGGGTGAGAGGGTCCCTTGAATGGATCTCCTCCCTAGAGCCTAGCATTCAAGATAGATAGAGAGAGTATAGGGTGGAGGTAGAGTTGGAGGAAGCCCGGCATGTCGGTGTCTCCTCTCCGGTTGTACTGCGGGATCAAGTCTCCTAACCCGAGGCTTGGTTCTAGGATCATTACGCAATTCAACTTCTAATACTAGTAAGTTCTTGTTATTATTGCTCTTTGGTTTACGAGTTTACTTTATTCGCTTCCGGTTGGGAATAGAGTAATCGTTCATAGCGTAGGCGTGGTGCTTGGGCTAGGTTCACTCGTAGATGCTCCCTATCCGGCCGGAACCGTGGTAGTATCGGGGGAGATGACAGTCCCTTTGTTACCTTTGTAATCCACTTCCCGTCGTAGGTATGGTAGGTCCAAAAGTGCTAGGTTAACCATCCCTCGTGGTGTCTTTCCTTAGGTGCTCCCATAGAGTAGTAGTTGCAAAGCTTGCCATAGGTTGGAAGGAGACTGTGGTAGTAATCCTCTCTATATCGCTCATTACCTTGTCTACGTAGCTCGGGGGTTAAGTATAGACTTGGGTTAGTCGGATGCACGTTTTCTCCTAGCGGATAAATAAATAACGATACTCTGGAATATCTCCCGGGTGAAGTGCTCACCGATATCCGTGCGCTTGCGGATTATTTCTCTTTGATTCTTTCGTGTGCGTATCTAGTATCAACAACCGCATAGTAGAATTGCTTGTTGTGGTCGGTCGGGAACCACTCATTGTGTAGCTTAAATCCCGTGGGTAGAATTGCTTGGTTGGTTTCGGTGAACCGACATTGTGTAGCTTGATCACCGTTGTTGTGTGTGCAAGTGAATTGAGTAGCCTTGCTTGGTAGGACGGCTTGCATAGAGTAGTCGAAGCATTTGCTTTGCACATTTGCCGCCTTGCTATCTAATCGGGTTGTCTAGTATTCTTGCTAGAAATTTTATTAGGCTATTCACCCCCCTCTAGCCATTGTGACCTTTCACGTGGTATCGAAGCCGGGCACCGTTTGTTTGTGTTGGATTAACATCGTACGGTGAAGCAATGGCGTTGGTTATGCATGTCAACAACACCAAGAAGGCACCATCATTTCGAGGTGATGACTATGCCAAGTGAAAGCTCAAGATGAAGAGTCATCTCAAGTCAATCAACCTTGAGGTGTGGAAAGTGGTGAGACAAAGTTTGAACTTGTTGAGGGTGCGGTGCCAACACCGGCCGAAGAGAAGAAGCAACAAGCAAATGACATTGCCATGAGTGCTTTCCATGAGGCGCTTGATGATAATGCTTTTGAGCTCATCAAGAACCTTGAGGTGGCTCATGACATTTGGAAGAAGCTAGAATTGCAAGAGAAGTTTGCAAGCTTCTCAATGAAGGAGGATGAGAGTGTGCCGGAGATGTTCCATAGGCTCCAAGTCATTGTCAATGAGCTCAAGGGACTTGGGGAAGAAATCAAGGACTCTCAATTCTCTACCAAGTTCATGAGATGTCTTCCCAAGAGATTTGACATGTTGAAGACCGTCATGGTGAAGACAACCATGAAGGAGAAGCCAACTCCCAACCATGTTCTTCAAGAGATCATGGCCGATGATGAATTTAGAGAAGATCATGAGAAGGAAGAGTTGGTGAAGAAGAAGAAGAACAAGGAGAATGAGAAGAAGGATGATGACAAGAAGAGTGTGGCATTCAAGGCCGCATCATCCAAGAGCAAGGGCAAGAAGAAGAAAGAAGAATCATCAAGTGAAGATGAGCCATGCTCTTGCTCAAGTGGGCAAGAAGAAGAAGTGAGTGAGCAAATGACACTCCTTGTGAAGAGAATGGGGAAGCTCATGAAGAAGGGGTACCGGTCCAAGGGCAAGAGAAGCTCATCCAAGCCTAGTGACCATCCCATGAAGTGCTTCCGGTGCAATAGCAAGGATCGTCTCATTGCCAAGTGCCCATATGCAAGTGATGATGAAGATGCCATGAAGAAGGAGAGGAAGAAGCAAGAGAAGAAGAAGGAGGAGAAAGACTCCTCCCACAAGAAGAAGAAGGGTGAATCTCATGTGGCTACTTGGGAGAGTGATTCATCTTCCTCAAGTGATGATGAAGATGACTCCAAGAAGAAGAAGAAGAAGGGGCACGCAAGCATTGCCATTCAAGAGAAGCTTTCTCTATTTGGTGCTCCATCATCTTGCTTCATGGCCAAGGCCACTAAGGTAAAACCTCCACCCGATAGTGATGATGAGAGTGATGATAATGATGAGACCACAAAAGAAGAACTATGGGTCATGCTTGAGGTGCAAAGGTGCTTTCAATGACTCTAGGAAAGAATGTAGGGGCTTACGCAAGGATAAACAAAACCTTGAGCAAGAACTTATGGAGTTGAGGGCCTCTTATGAGAGTCTAAAGGTAGACCATAAGAAGCTAGAGATTGCTCACTCCAAGCTTGAAAAAGCTCATTCTTCTCTAGTTGAGAAGCAAGAGAAAGAGCAATCACAAGTGGTGATCATAGAAAAGAAAAATGTGTCCACATCACGTGATGCACTTGATGATTCAATTGTTGTTGCATCACTTGGCCCTTCATGCTCTTATGCCTCTACTTCATCTAGTAGTGTTGGTCATGCATGTGATTTTACACTAGTAGTTGAGAATGGGTCTCTTAAGAAGGAAGTCAAGGAGCTCAATCACACCTTGGCTAAGGCTTATGGTGGCGAGGACCGCTTGCTTATGTGCTTGGGTAGCCAAAGAGCTTCTCTCTACAAAGAGGGATTGGGCTATAACCCCAAGAAAGGCAAGGCCGCCTTTGCTCCTCACAAGACTAGTTTTGTGAAGAACAATGGTAGCTATTGCAAGAGTTGCAAGCAAGTTGGTCATTTAGAGCATGCATGCAAGAACAAGAACACTAGTGCCTCCTCTTACAAGTTGAGTGCTTCTTACATACTTGTTAAGAGTGAGAGTGGTGTGAGTGCTAGATTCATTGGTACATCATGGATGAGCTCAAAGAAGAAAGCTATTTGGGTGCCAAAGACTCTAGTGACTAACCTTCAAGGACCCAAGCAAAAGTGGGTACCTAAAGCTTGATGTCTTCTTCTAGGTCAATTACAAAGCCGGAGGGAGGCATTGGGTGCTTGATAGTGGTGCATCAAATCATATGACCGGTGAAGATAGTATGTTCAAGTCACTTGACAAGAATGACAATGGTGGATTCAACTCCATCACATTTGGTGACAATAGCAAGGGTGATGTCATGGGGCTTGGAAAGGTTGCAATTTCCAATGACAAGGATCTCTCCAATGTGTTGCTAGTTGATACTTTGAACTTCAATCTTTTGTCGGTGGCTCAATTGTGTGATCTTGGCTACAAGTGCATATTTGATGACAAGCATGTTGAGGTAGTAAGCAAGGATCAAGCAAATATCATCTTCAAGGGATTTAGGCATGGAAGCTTGTACTTGGTGGATTTCAATGCTAGTGAAGCTCAACTTTCATCATGTTTGATTGGCAAGTCAAGCAAGGGATGGCTATGGCATAGGCGCCTTGGACATGTTGGCATGAAGCAATTGAACAAGTTGGTGAAGCATGATCTAGTGAGAGGCTTGAATGATGTCACATTTGAGAAGGATAGACCTTGTAGTGCATGTCAAGCCGGCAAGCAACATGGGAACTCACATCCCAAGAAGAATGAGATGTCAACTTCAAGAGCATTTGAGTTGTTGCATATGGACTTGTTTGGCCCAATCCACTACACATCAATTGGGGGCAACAAGTATGGATTTGTGATTGTGGATGATTACACAAGATACACATGGGTGTTCTTTCTCTATGACAATAGTGAAGTCTATGATCTATTCAAGTCTTTTGTCAAGAGGGTGCAAAATGAGTTTGACACTACCATCAAGAAGATAAGAAGTGACAATGGGAGTGAATGCAAGAACACAAGAGTTGAAGAGTTGTGTGATGAGCTTGGAATTGCGCATCAATTCTCACCAACCTACACTCCCCAATCCAATGGTGTGGTTGAAAGGAAGAATAGGATTGAGATGGCAAGAACCATGCTACTTGAGTACAATGTGAGTGAGAAGTTTTGGAGTGATGCTATCAACACGGCTTGCTACTATAGCAACCGCCTCTATTGCCATGGGAAGTTAGAGAAGACTCCATATGAGATTTTGAATGGAAGGAAGCCCAATATTGCTTACTTAGGGTCTTTGGTTGCAAGTGCTACATTCTCAAGAAGGGGCAAAGACTTGGAAAGTTTGACAAGAGATGTGATGAGGGATTTCTTCTTGGCTACTCTACTTCTAGCAAGGCTTATAGAGTGTGGAACTTGGTTAGTGGGCTAGTTGAGAGGTTCATGATGTTGAATTTGATGAAACCCAAGGCTCTCAAGTTGGAGATCAAAATCAAGAAGATGTGGGTGGAGATCAATTGAGCAATGCAATGAGACACATGGACATTGGTGACATTAGGCCAAGGCAAGTGGATGATGGTGATGAGGTGCAAGTGCCAACTCAAGTTGTGATTGATGATTCCAATGAGGCAAGCACAAGTGGTACTCAACATCAAGATCAAGATCAAGGTCAAGCAAGCAATGCTAATGAGCTAGTTCTTCAACCTTCTCACATTGCAAGAGATCATCCTCTAGATCATATCATTGGTGATATTCAAAGAGGTGTGCAAACAAGATCAAGATTGGCTAGCATATGTGAGCACTACTCCTTTGTGTCATTCATTGAGCCAACCAAGATTGGTGAGGCATTGAAGGATCCGGATTGGATAAATGCCATGCATGAGGAATTGAACAACTTCACTAGGAATGAAGTGTGGAAGCTTGTTGAGAGGCCAAAGAAGCACAATGTGATTGGAACCAAGTGGGTCTTCAAGAACAAGCAAGATCAAGATGGCTTGGTAGTAAGGAACAAAGCAAGACTAGTGGCTCAAGGTTACACACAAGTTGAGGGTCTTGACTTTGGAGAAACATATGCACCGGTGGCAAGATTGGAGGCAATTAGAATCTTATTAGCCTATGCTTGTGCTCACAACATCAAGCTCTATCAAATGGATGTGAAGAGTGCATTTCTCAATTGCTTCATCAATGAGGAAGTGTATGTTGCACAACCTCCCGGTTTTGAGGATGACAAGAAGCCCAACCATGTCTACAAGCTCAAGAAGGCTTTGTATGGCTTGAAGCAAGCTCCAAGGGCATGGTATGAAAGATTGAGAGATTTTCTCATCTCCAAAGGCTTCAAGATGGGCAAGGTTGACACTACTCTCTTCACCAAGAAGATAGAAGATGACTTGTTTGTGTTGCAAATCTATGTGGATGATATCATCTTTGGATCAACAAATCAATTCTTTTGTGAAGAGTTTGCTAAGATGATGGCTAGTGAGTTTGAGATGTCAATGCTTGGAGAGTTAAGCTACTTCCTTGGTCTTCAAATCAAGCAAATGAAGAATGGCACCTTTGTGAGTCAAGGCAAGTACATCAAGGACATGATCAAGAAGTTTGGGTTGCAAGATGCTAAGGCCATTAGCACACCTATGGGAACCAATGGTTGCTTGGACATTGATGATGGTGGCAAGATGATTGAGCAAAAGCTATATAGATCAATGATTGGAAGCTTGCTATATGTGACCGCCTCAAGGCTGGATGTCATGTTTAGTGTGTGCATGTGTGCAAGGTTTCAAGCTTCTCCAAGAGAGAGTCATTTGACGGCAACCAAGAGGGTGTTGAGATACTTGAAGGGTACCCAAGATGTTGGTCTATGGTATCCCAAGGGGTCAAGCTTTGAGTTGATTGGATACTCCGACTCCGACTATGCCGGTTGCAAGATTGATAGGAAGAGCACAAGTGGAACATGCCAAGTGCTAGGAAGATCTCTTGTGTCATGGTCTTCAAAGAAGCAAAATAGTGTGGCACTTTCCACCGCCGAAGCCGAATATATTAGTGCGGGGAATTGTTGTGCACAATTGCTATGGATGAAAGCCACCTTAAAGGACTATGGGATCAAGTTCAAGCATGTGCCTTTGTTTTGTGACAATGAAAGTGCAATCAAGATGACAAACAATCAGGTTCAACATTCAAGAACCAAGCACATTGATGTGAGGCACCACTTCATTAGAGATCATCAACAAAAGCGTGATATTAGCATTGAAAGCATTGGCACCGAAGATCAACTAGCCGGCATTTTCACCAAGCCTCTTGATGAGAAGAGATATTGCAAGTTGAGGAATGAGTTGAACATAATTAGCTTCTCCAACATGGATTGATGCACCCCATATATGACATGCCTCTCCTCCAACATAGCAAGGTAAAGTTGGTTGTTGCATCTCATGCATCCTTTGCTAGTTGTGTAGACATGTATACATGTGCATCTTGCTAGGCTCATTCATTGCAAATCAAATGAATTTGAAGGATATATGGCATCACTATTGTCTCTATGCTTGATTTGATCTAGTGATGGCATATGACTTGTTTGTGAGCTTGTGAACCTAGTGTTGAATCTTTAGCACTTGCTCATGATGTGTATCTCAACATGGTCAAGGCAACCCTTATTCTTATGAGGTGTGAAGAAGCTTGCCCTTGGTTCAAACCGAGATACATTTTCTAGGCATGTGGTTTAGATTTGGCCATAGTTGATTGACTTGCTTCTCTCATCTTATACACCCTTATTGTTCATTGATGACAAAGGGGAAGAAGTTTTAGGGGGAGATTGGGAGAAATAAGTCACAAAGAGCAATGGAAGGGGATCAATTTTTATGATATGACCCAACCATGAGCACACAAATAGGGGGAGCAAGCTCATAGACTATTTGTTGCATATTGTGTGTGCATTCATGATGATGTGGAGCATTGCAAGCTAAATTCAATATTCATGCTTGTTTGGTGTAATGCTAGTATAGAACTTGATTGATGAAATGAAGTACTAGCATGCTTAGGAGGTTTCTAGACATAGAGTTTCTCTTGTTCAAAGTACACTATGCCAGAAAACGCTATCAGTGACGCGACGATTCGTGACACAAAAACAAAACGCGTCACCAATAATCTATCTGTGACGCGGGTTCATGAGATGCGTCACCGATTAATTGTTGCTCATGCCCCAGGAACAAGACGCGTCACTAATAACGATGTATTCGTGACGCGTGTTAAGAAGACGCGTCACATATAAAAATTGTGACGTGTATTGTCAAGGCGCGTCACAGATAGATGGTCGTATTGGTGACGTGGGTTCACAAGACGAGTCACGGATAAGAAATGTGACGCGTTTGATCTGGACGCGTCACGAATAGGGAAGAATATCTGTGACGCGTGTCGACAACACGAGTCACGGATAATAAATGTGACGCGTGTTCTATAGACGCGTCACTGAGTTGTATCGATATTTGTGACTCATTTCTTGAGCCGCGTGACAATCGGATATTCAGAAAAGAAAAAAGATAACAAAAGGAAATATACCATAGTGGGAGTCGAACCCACAACCTTTTGATCCAAAGTCATAGAGCTAATCCACTGCGCTATCCGGTCGCTGAGTTATTTTACTATTGTTCAAAACTAGATAACCAGGACACCGTGACATTCGAGCGGGATAGAAATCAGACGCCCGTGCATTTAGACATCGCCCAAATCAGCAGCCCAAATCATCGCGTCTCGTGTCCTAGGCTCCTCTTCGTCTCCCATCAGAATCCCTCTCCCTTACTCCCCGAAACCCTAAGATGCGGCGGCGGCGCGGCGAGGCAGTCTGGCGGGCGTGGTAGCAACTGCTGCGACTGCGAGGTGCGGCGGCGCGAGCGTAGCAAGACTTGGAGGCACGACGCGGCGGCTGCGCGGCCGCGGCACGGCTGCTCCACGGCGCGGCGTCGGATGCGCGTGGTTGATGCGAGAAGGTGGCGCCCTCACGCACCAGGTCCACAGTCATCCTTCCCATGTCGCCGGCATCTCCCTCTCGTCTCGTCCTCCTCGGCAGACACCGCTCCTTCCTCTTCCCTCGACTCAGATCTGGCAGGAGCAGCTCTGTGCTTCCCTCCTCCAGATCTCCTCGATGGCTGTAGCTAGAGAGGGGGCAAGGAGGACAGAGGAGGAGGGAGAGATAAGGGACGAGGGAGACGACGGGAGAGGGCCAGAGCACGGGAGGAGGACGCGGTGGCGGTCAAGCATGGGAAGCACTTGGCCTATCGGCCGTCTGGTATCCAATGACAGTAAGAAAATGTGGTGTCCTGATCTGCTGTGAGTATTGAGGTTTGGGATTGTGGTTTTCACGGCTAATGCTACATGTTATGTCCCCAAATTCTACATGATTGATTATAAGTTGCTTGAGTACTGCTTCGAGAGCAGGATTGGGTGCCTTTCATGCCAGTTTAGACTTTAGATTATTGTGCTTCATGCTAATTTTAGATACATCTCACTGCTGTTTCGCTTAGTTGCAAGCATGATGCAGGATGAAAGGTCTCAATTCAGCCGCTTCTATTTTGTTATTATCCACTTATTGCTACAAGCTGCCCTTCTGATGAATTGTACAAACTAAAGCTTCAGCTTGTCTTCTCAAATGCTGGCTTACGTTCATATGCATCATATATAGATGTGCAGACTAGAATATATAGGGTTTATTCCATTATCTAAAATCCTGGATGCTGATTTGTAGTGTGACCACTTCTATTTGATGCAGCAGAGACCGCCTCCGAGCATTATGCTTATGCATGTTTCTAAAATAAAGGTTTTAGTAGCAAATTGATGTGAGAACATGCAACTCTTGGATAGTTAGCAGAACTTTTATGTTGAAACTCCACAAACTTTTATGTTGAAACTCCACAAACTTTTATGTTGAAACTCCACAAAAGTCCTCCTAGCTTTTGTACATACTGTGAAATTTCTGAGAACAATCTGTACACTGTGTAGCCACTGTCAGGATATTGTCTGTATAATTCTATTCCTTACGCTGATACAACTTCCATCGAGTTTCTTTGGGATCAGGGACTATACTGTAATTTTCTTACAGAATACTCTATTGTGATCTGTGATACTGCAATTTTTTCTTACAGAATACTCTATTGTGATCTTTAGGATCGGCCAGTTCTGGGTTCATTCAAGGAGTTGGCAGTCCATAAATCACCCCGATTTTACAGGGGTTTGGATAAACTGGGACCTAACTTAGATTTTATAGGGGTTTTTATACAGGTGTGCCTCTTTCTCTAAGATCTTCAGTTTGTCACACAATACCTTTTTCATTTATCTGCTATGCTTGATCTATTCTGATGTTGTTACTATCCTAGAACACCTGCAAGCGTGGCTCTGCTTGCTATTACCTCGAAATGTTATTTTACCTCATGTTTATCTAGACTGAATTATAAATTCTTTGGTCACTGTAGTTGTAGTTTTACATCAAGTTAACCTTGTAGTAGACACGATGGTTCAGATTTCCTTGTCCTTATGTTGTCATTTTATTCAAGTGGTGCCTACGAGGTGCCAGATAAATGAATACTGTAACATCTTAATTCATGTGATTGTACTATTGATGAGGAGTAGGTGTTGACAATATACATATGAGAAATGTTTCTATTTGCCTAAATGAACAGTTTCAGGTTGAGAGGAATTGTGAAACAGGAGATCACTATTAATTTTTGTTCTTCCATTAGATTATTTGGGAGTGAATGATCAGTGTCGTGAAATTGATCTCCAACCAGGCAGAGCCCCCTTCTTTATGATTGCAGTTTCGGTTGCCCCCTTCTTTCTTCTGATTTGACTACAAATTGATGCACAATTCAGTTCAAATCTAGGAAGATACGTCTTTGTAGCCTTTCATCAAATGCTTCTTTATCTGATGTGACCATTAATTACATTTTTACACAGGTCTGCAAGCAATAGTTGGCAAGATGCAGGGTCACCAAGGGCTTCATTTTTCATTCTTCATCAGCACCATACTTTGGAGTAGCTGTAAGTAATCACCTACTACCACTTTGTTGAGTCGTCTTACGAATACTTTCCTGTTGCCAAAATAATCAGAAAATCTACTCGATGATTTGAGCATGGCTCTTTTGACTTTCGATAATATTGTTTCATGGCAGACTGGGTTGCTTAATGCATATGTTATCAAGAAGCTATGTTTTGCTAGCTCTGGCTCCGTGGAATGATTGATATTTTAAGGACTAGATATATCAAAATAGATAACATACTAGTAAAAAAATTTATGTTGTGTTATTAGTTATCTGGAACAAACTTAGTTATTGTTGTTCTATTCAGCACAATGGTCAGCCTGCTATATCTTATTATTATCTTGAACAGATGTTCTTCATATATGTTACACGGTTCAGCACAAAACATGATACTAAAACCATGGGTATAATAATAAGACATGAGATGCTTTTCATATTTGTTTCTTCATGATGTATGTGAATATGCAAATAGAATTAAAGGTCCATACACATGCATCGTTGTATAGTTCAGTGGTCAGCCATGGAACTTTTTTGCATTTATAATTCCTTTGTCACCTCACAGTATGTCTTGGTTCACTCAACTCTTCACTCCTTTACAGGTGTTCTTCCAAGAACATAGAGACAGATGCTATCTTTCATGATCGAGTGATGAGGAAACAAGGTTTTACTCTTCTAGGATTATTAAGTGTTTTTTCTTGTCTTTGTCCTCATCAAATACATTGGTTGTACCTTGCATACAATGGCCCAAGGCTGATAACACATTTTGTAATATGTAGGGGTGTAAACCCCTCCAGATCATTCAAAAAAAAAGTTGGTAAAGAACTGATTGTTGAAACGGTGGTACGTCTGATGTGTATGTGTGTATATATGGGATCATGTTTGATGTGTGTGTGTATATATATATAGGATCATTGCATATATACAGGATTATTGTAATTTTTTTTTGTTTTATGAAATAGTTATCAGTGACGCGTATTGGTTGGATGCGTCACTGATAGAGGGTTATCCGTGACGCGTATTTGGTTGGACATGTCACCGATAGAGGGTTATCCGTGACGCGTATTGGTTGGACATGTCACCGATAGAGGGTTATTCGTGACGCGTATTGGTTGGACATGTCACCGATAGAGGGTTATCCGTGACGTGTTTTGGTTGGACATGTCACCAATAGAGGGTTATCTGTGACGCGTATTGGTTGGATGCGTTCCCGATAGAGGGTTATTGGTGACGCGTCTTGGATACACGCGTCACCAATATAGGTTTATCAGTGACGCGTGTTTACGCGTCACAGATAAGCCCTTATCTCTGACGCAAAAAGGGTGACGCGTTTTTTACGTGTCACGGATGACCCTCTAGACGCGTCACAGATAGCGTTTTCTGGCATAGTGGTACCTTGCTTCTAATGTGATCTCATGAGGTATTTTGAGTTTTTGATGGATGTCTAGATTCCCATGGTGCTAAGGAAGGTTTATTATCGCACTCCGATTGGTATCACGCTTCAAAGGTCAATTCTATAAACCTTAGTACCATTTTGGTTGTGGTAACTCTCACAAAAGTTTCATCTATGCATGTGTGCTTGAGAATCGACCAAACATTTGATGCACACATGTAGGGGGAGCTACCACTACCAAAACCGGAATTGAAATGCTTGTCCAATCCAAGATTCACGATCAAAATGTCTTGGGCAAGCAATTCAATTTCATATTGAATTCAATTTCCATATCTTTGTGAGTTTGTCGAGGGGTTGTCATCAATTACCAAAAAGGGGGAGATTGAAAGCTCCGGTTTGGTTTTGGTAATTAATGACACTCAAACATTGCTAATGCTTTGCTCTAAGTGTGGTTAGACACATAGCAACGTGACGGTGGATGATGGAGCATGGCGATCACGGTGATGAACTTGATGGAAGTGAAGTGATCGAGCTCCGACAGAGGCCCATGGAGATCAAGGCGAAGGTATACTTGATAGGGCTTTCCGGTTTAGTGGTCGAGACACTTAGCGAGTGTGACCACATTTAGGATCGATAACCGACTATCAAGAGGGGTTTCCTCGGTTCATTCGCGGTTCTAAGTGCCTCTAGTTGTGACTTTGCATGATGCATGAGAGACTAACTAGAGAGCTAACCCTTGCGTGATATTTCATGAGTGAAATACTAACTCCAAGGCTTGAGATTGGATCATCACATGGTGGAGTTAGTGCACAAGGCAAGGGAATTGATTTGGATCAATTTGGAGCAAGTTTGGCGCATGAAATGACGATCACAAGGCGCCGGACGCTGGTGGCGAAGGCGCCGGTCTCGGTGGAGACGCGTTCGACGGCTTTGGGCTCGGGCTCGCGCGTGGCTTGGCTGGCTCTCAAGCGCCGGACGCGGCTGTGGTGCGTCCGACGGCGGTGGCAGTGGCTCGGGCGGACGCACGACAGACGCGTGGCGGACGCGGTCGCCGGACTCTCCTCAGACGCGCGCGCCGGACTCGGCGAGGTTACTGTTGAGCGTCCGGCGCATTGAGGATTCAAATGACGTGGCTCCAACGGTCGGCTGGCTGCGGCGCGCTGAAGAGCGCCGGACGCATCCGGCGGGCAGCGGCGGACGCGTCCGGCGCGTTCTGGAGCTCCAGCCCGAGGGGGCAACGGCTACTTTTGTGGAGGGGTCTATAAATAGACCATTGGCCGGCTTGGGGAGGTTCTCTTGGCCATTTTCACATACTTGTGCATCCTTTGAGCTATCACTCATCTCTTTCATTCTTGAGCATCTCTTGTGAGATTTGAGTGGCAAGACAAGTGATTTGCATTGAGAGTTGCATCTAGAGGCACTTGTTCTTCGAGTGGGCTGCGGATTCTTGTTACTCTTCGGTGATTCCGTCACCGTAGACGGTTTGGAGCAGCGGGTGGTGGTTGAGCTCGACTTGGTGATTGTTCGAGGCCACACCGGGTTCTTGTGAGGGTTCTTGATCCTTCCCCCGGGAGTTCGCGAAAGGATACTCTAGTGGATTGCTCGTGGCTTGTGGATCCTTGTCTTGTGTGGAGATTGCGGCTCCCCATTGGGGTCTTTGGCACCGAGCCAATTGAGCGGGCAACTCACCAAGCAAGTGCATCGCCACAACGAGGACTAGCTTGCCGGGAAGCAAGTGAACCTCGGTAAAAAATCATTGTGTTGATTTGTGATTGCCGAGGCTTCGACCTCCATTGTGTTGTGCTTGAGCATCCCTAGGTGATTGGCTTCTACACCGGTGATTGGCTACCTTCTACTCTTCGCGGCGGTATAACCTTCCATCCTCTCTTTACTTACCGCATAGTAGAATTGCTTGTTGTGGTCGGTCGGGAACCACTCATTGTGTAGCTTAAATCCCATGGGTAGAATTGCTTGGTTGGTTTTGGTTAACCGACATTGTGTAGCTTGATCACCGTTGTTGTGTGTGCAAGTGAATTGAGTAGCCTTGCTTGGTAGGACGGCTTGCATAGAGTAGTCGAATCATTTGCTTTGCACATTTGCCGCCTTGCTATCTAATCGGGTTGTCTAGTATTCTTGCTAGAAATTTTATTAGGCTATTCACCCCCCCCCCTCTAGCCATTGTGACCTTTCAACTAGGGACCTCAGGCACCTTGACTTAGTCAAGGAAGTGAGGGACTTGCGCCGTAGTTTCTCCACTAAGCTCGACAGGGTAGTACGCGCGCTCCAGAACAAATATGCGCGCAACCCACCGCAGTTGAGTTCCCGCATACAACTAGGCACGCACGCACACTTTTTCCCTTCAATCATTTCCCTTTCAAATTTTTAATTCCCTAAAGTGTGCCTATTGTATCAAGTTTGATTATCAATGAAATATTTGCTATATATATATTGTGTCTTGTCTCCACTTGTTTTTGTGTATTTTAAGAAAAAGACAGGTACAAAAACAAGTGTGGGGGAGGCACCTCGCTCCTTGACGCGCAAAGATTTTTCAACGCAACAAAAATACAAGTTTGCGCGCCCTCTCACTCCTTGCTAATTCTCTTTATTGCTGAACATAAAATGATTAAAACTAAAAATGTTGCAAACTCCATCTCCTATTTTCACCAATCGAGAATGAGTTGCATACTTTTTATTCCTTGCTATCTTGATTGTGTGAACAACCTGTGCAATAGGGACCCCATGTTTTATCTAAGTTATTGGCAGGTGAGATATAGTAGAATGATATGAGACTTACCAACTCGTGCAATGGACTTGGGTTTTTTTATGCAAAAATTCAAAACTTTTTAGCAAATGCTCCTCGTGTGATAAGTGCTATGTCCTACCAGAGCCAAATATCTATGCTTACGCTTATAAAACCTGTTTAGCCACTTATAGCGATGTCAAGTCTTGAGATTCTTGCTAGAGATGGCCTTATCCCCAAGATCATTGCATTCACCCACCAAATAAATATGCCGACTCTCACATTGAGAGCTGCGCACAGCATTCACCCGCCAAATAAATATGCCGACTCTCACACTGAGGGCCGCGCACTCATTTCATCCACCACTCCACCAAAAATGCTCAATTCTTACACTAAGAATTGAGCACATTTATTCCACATTTTCTCCCTCTTCCACCAAAATACTCCTGTCAACAAGTCATGCATCTCTCTCTCCATCATTCATTCAAGAAAGGTATGGACTGTTATTGGAAAAAAATCCTACAAAAAGAAGCTTAGTTCATGAATAAGGAAGAATTATTTTGCTCCAAGGTCTTGAGATAAAAAAAAGAGAGAAAAAAGAAAAGAAAGAGAGAGAAAAGAAAAGAAAAAAAAGTGAGAAAGGAAGAAATAAAGCAAGTTTTAGAGTTGTTCTACGAGTCCATACCTTCTTGCATTTTTCATTCATCAAGAGAGAAACATGATCAGGAGTCCACAAATATTTTCTACACTTGCACTTGCACTTGCATCATCTAGGGATATGGCCTTCTCTTCATGACATCCAGCTGGCTTGACATTGGAACCTGTTCATCATCCATACCCAAAACTCCACATATCAGCCTGTAGTGGTAGGATAATCAAGAACACCTGGATAGGGCTAGCCACCTGAAAAAAAAAAGAGCGACTTGAGAGTATCACATGAGGAGCTAAGGCTAACTTTTGCGAAAATTCTAAAAACCCCGAATCTCAAAGCATGGGTAGTGTGAGTTGACTTGATTTCAAGCTATTCCTCCTTCAATAGCAGTAAGATAATTTGGTAGCCACCATGAATGTTCACAAATGCAGGAAAAGCTCGGAATAACCTGTATGTAGGTCAACTCTTGGGAGAATTCAACCACCTAGTTCTTCATCCTTTACTCAAGGACGAGCAAAGAGCTAAGTGTGGGGGAGTTGTTGGCAGTGCTTAACTCATTTCTAACCCCGCCAACTTTAGTCTAGGCAGCACTAATTCTCAACTAGAATAGGGCTCTACTCTAACTATTTCCACAGTATGGTGCAGATTCTTTGTTTTGCAGGACATACCTAAAATACATCCAAAATGGACCAAGACATGAAGAAAAACACTTGTGTAAAAACATCTTTTACTTTTGGTCCAAGCAAACAAGAGAAAAAGGGGAGAAATCCAAAGTCGAGGCCAAACCAACCAGAATCACCAGCATGGGCCGACCAGGGGCCCAACAAGGAGGGAACAGACCAAAGCTGAAGGCCGGCGGGGCCCAGCCAGGCGCGGGCGCGCCTGAGGCGCGAGCGCACCCGTCTGAGCGCGGCCCAGGCCCAGCTTTGGTTGGTCGGTTCGTTTGTCGCCTCTGATGGTTGGTTCAGGGGTGTTTTCAACATTTGCCCTGCGGAAACCGACCATCCCACTCCTATATAAGCATGGGCAAACCTCTCCCCTTCAACAACAATTCATTATTCATTTTAGTTCTCACTCTTCACCACACCTCCGTTCCACAAGTGTACAATAGAGAGAGTAGAGCCACTCTACCTAGCCTAGCTAGAATAGAAGTAAGGAGTGAGAGAGGAGCAAAAACAGAGCATCTCTCCAAGAGAGCTCTCAGGAAGCTAGCCTTCCACAGGGCGGAGTGCCGGACTTGTCGGCTCCCTCCTCGCTTGTACCTCTACGACGTCTTGCTACTTGAAGTAAGACATCGTGTTTATCTTTCGGTAATACCTTTGAGTAAGTTATTCTTGCTTGTTATCTTCTTGCGGGTTCGTCGTTCGTCCTCGTGACGGAAGCTCTAGTAAGAGGACCCCTGATAGAGACGGGAGCTCCTGATCACCGCTAGAGTTGTAGCAACTGGCATAGACGTGGTGTCTAGGCTAGGACCTACCTTCGTTTCCCTCGTAGTCCACGGCTGAGGTGGTGGGCGGCAGGTGGTGACAGCCCTGTCCGTCCCTTGTAATCCCCCACGTCCGACTACGGCGTAGAGCTACAGGCCGGCATCACTTGGCAGACCAGGTGTGATCCGGTGCCCGAATTAAGAAGTATAGCAACGAGTTTAGCCATCTCTTAGGCCCATTACCCTAGAAAACCTCATTACCTAAGCTATCCTACTCCATCTCTGGGCAACCTCTATTTAGAATTAACTCACAATCCGTTCTTCGTGAAAGAAATACGATACCCGATTACTCACCGGGTGAAGTGCTATAACGGTGATTTCCGTGCGCTTGCGGATTTGGCTGCACACGCTAAGAAACGCCAACAAACGTCTGCCAGCAAGTCTGCCATTCCGGCATCTGCATCAAACCCCGTGAGGTCCGGTATCACCACCGCCTCCCTAAGCCATTTGCGTTTCCCATGGAGAGTCCATCGGGTGTAGTTTGGAACGTATCCGTACTTCCAAATATCATGGTACATCGGCCGCCTCTCTTTCCTTGTCTCGTTCTTACACTTGGCACAGGGACAAAACACCCGAATCGACCCTTTAGCAGATGGTCCAAATGCTTGCTCTAGGAATTCATTGGTCCCCTTTATCCATTCCTCTGTGTGGTCTTTGAACCCCGTGTACATCCACTCACGGCCAGCCATCCTCTGTCATGCGCCAACGTAAGCTAGTAATAGAAACAAGAGCTGCATCTACAAGGCGTTCCTACCATCTAATAGGTGAAGGATAGGTCCTAATCCCACCCAAGGATGCGTAGATGAGGTTAGCTTCCATGCTCCGCTCCCGTCCGAGACGGAATTTCGGCAGCACCTCCCCGCTGTTCTCCCGATACACGTCCCGACTGGGAGAGTGTGTATCCGGAGAACAACGGGGAGGGGCTGCCGAAACTCTGACTCGGACGGGGGCAGAACATGGAAGCTAACCCATCTACGCATCCTCGGGCTGTCCAAAAAACGTGGACAATCTGAAAGAGACACCGTCGCAGATATGCACTGATCCGCACACCAATGACCACGAATCTCTTTCGGACGGGAGACGCCTAACTCGGTTACGCAATGTACTTACAACAACTATAAGACACATAGGTGATTTATACCTAGGGTGGCGACGCAGAGGCGGGTAGCGGGCCGGAGGAGAGTCGACGCGGTGCAGGAAGGACCGCAATGCCCAAGAAGAAGATCGTCGTCACCGAGTACCTCCCACAGGTCCTCCTACAAAAAGAGAAAAAAAGATTAGAAGCCACTCAAAATTTCGGCAGCTCCTCCCCTGCACGGGGAGGTTCCAAAACCTGCAAAAAACATGGCACAAAGTCCAACAACCACCACGGCACGAAGGCCGATAAGCATAGCGGCACGAAGGCCGTCGGCAAAGTGTCTTTGCCGATGGGGCCATCGGCAAAGCGCGTGGGCCCGGCAGCTCCAGAGGCGGCCACGTGGCCCTGGTTTGCCGATGGACGTGGGCCCTTTGCCGATGGCCGGACGGCTCGGCCATCGGCAAAAGGCATGGCGTCGGCCAACACCCGACGGCGTCGGCTCGGTGCCAATTTTGCCGATGGCCGTGCTTTGCCGATGGCCCGGCCATCGGCAAAAATAGGGCTTTGCCGATGGCCGAGGTTTGCCAATGGCCTGGCTTTGCCCATGGCCGTGCTTTGCCGATGGCGACCTGTTTGCCGGTGGCCGCACTTTGCCATCGGCAAAGCCGGTAGTTTGCCGATGGCTGACCACTTTGCCATCGGCAAACTACGCGGCCATCGGCAAATAGGCCGATTCCGGTAGTTAGAGGCTCTATGTTAACTCTCACAAGATGCACTGGGAAAAAAGATAAATACTCTAAATTGTTACGTTAATCAGAAACATCCGGCTCTTCAAACATAAGTCTATGTCCACTTATAACCGTTGGATCTATCTTAAAGTTACCCACCTCTACCATCAATAATTAAAAAATATTAAAATATCTTTTCGATAGAGAAACAACGTTTTGAGGAAATCCATCCAAGTGATATACGTGATCTTTTCCAAAGAGAAAAACGTTTTTGAGGAAATCTATCCATGTGGTACGTACGTCGTCCATGGTTAAATATACTCCCTCCGTCCTGAATTAAAGAGCATCCTAGCTATTTGAAGACAAAATAATAGAGATGGAGTTAGACGCATATACCCTCACTTAACTTCCTAATATAACTAAATCTGATCTGATTATGCATGATTGTTGGGAGCAATCTACGTTTCCCTATACAAAATATGGAAACAACAATCAGCCACAATCATGCACTATTTTTATTAAGGAAAAAATATCATCATGTCTCCATAATGCACTATATTTAGGGACACCAACCAAAAGCCAGAATGCTCTTTAATTCAGGACGAAGGGAGTATCTCTTTTTCACATCTACTGTTAGATGAATTAGAAGTCTATAATTAGAATCGTATAGCAATACGAGTTTACCATTGCATGTAAAGAAGTCTAGGCTAAGTCTACAAGACCGATTCAAGCGGCTGGAGTTTGTTTACCGATTCAAGTTGCAGGAGTCTGTTTCCTTAAGTTCTAAGATTAGTTTATTTCCAAAAATAGTTAGCCGGTGGGCTATTTAATTGTAATCGGGTGAGACAATTGAATCAAGCAAGATCATTACCATAACTTCTATCTCTCCCTATCACTCTCTAGCCCGAGTCGCCATGAGGGGCATAACCTCCGCGTTCGGAAGACAATGGCACGAGACTACGAACTCCGTAGTCGAGGGCCAGCTACCCTAGATAACTAGGCCCTTGACAACTTGGTATCCAGCATCCGACGATCCTCGTCCGCTGACTCCAGCCAAGCTTCCACCGCCGCCACCCACCAAACTTCCACCGCCGCCACCGCCGCCCACCACAACCCACAGGAGAGCTGGAGAAACTCACAGTTCGAGATCAGTACAATGGTGCTGATCAAATCCATACGGCAAATGGAGCAGGTATGGAGATCGATCATATTGGTCATAGCACTTTGCACTCCCCGAGTAGTTCCATTAAATAAAAGAATATTCTTCATGCTCCAAAGGCTAGCAAAAATCTTATTTCTGTAAATCGTCTTGCTTGTGACAACAACGCATTCCTTGAATTTCATCCTGATTGTTTTTTCATCAAGGATTTACAGACGCATCAAACCCTCCACAGCGGCAGATGTGAAGGCGGTCTCTATCCATTCAAGCCCAACCCAAATATACAAGGTCTTGGAGTCATCAAGCCCTCTAGCTCGTTATGGCACATTAGGCTAGGCCATGCATCTTCTTCTGAACTTTGTCACATATACAACGTTGCAGAATCCTTTTTATGCTGCAGCAAAATCACAGTCCAACCTAAGCGATGTGCTGCACTGGTTGATCGTGGTGGAAGCCTGGAGCCCTGAGGATTAGGATCCAGCGATTGCTTGCTGGATTGGTCACTCGCTCACTCATCGTCATCGATGGATGCCTGGACGGTGGGACTTGTAAGCGTGAAGGAAATCGGAGGCGTCGGGCACCGAGCAGACGGCGGACACGGTAGATGAGATTATGAGAAACTGAGTCGCCATCTCACCGGATACGTGGAGGCAGGAGCATGTCGCTCGTCTATCGTCTTCGCCATGGCTGAAAAAGTAACAATGGATCGACGACGTACGTATACCACTTGGATGGAATTCCTCAAAAAAATTCTATTTGGAAAAGATCACGTATATACCACTTGGATGGATTTCCTCAAAACGTTTTTTAACCATTGACGTGTATGTCTCTTGAAACGTATCTTTTTCGAACTAAAAAAACTTTCTTAATTAATATGGCTGGGGTGATTGGTACAGTTGAAAAAGAAAACTCTATATTTTAACCATTGACGTAGATATTGTCAATATGTTTTTAATTAATAATAGCAGATTCCTCAAAAAAAAAATTAATAGTAGCAGAGGGGGTTGGTAGTGTGAAATAATGAAGGGAACAAGGTACCGTCTCCGGTTCTTGGCTTCGTGTTAAATAATGACGAGAAAAGCCCCCCGCCGGTGGCTTACACTTGGGTATGCACATCCACACAACTGTTGCCAAGTTTGGCAGTGTGTTTTCTCCTCCACTTTCTTCTCTATGCTGCATCACGACAAGAACTTGGTACAATATTAGTAGAGCGAGATGGAGACGTATATTGGTCAAACACAATTGCATCCCCAAAAGTAGCATTTGGACTAACGAGAGATAAAGGCAAGAGCGCTATTTCGGCTTTAAGGAGTGCATCAGCGCTTGGATGGCGTGCAGCAAATGGAAAAATATTTTCATCAAACACAACATCGCGAGATATATAAATGCGACCATCAGCAGGATCCAAACATTTGAAACCTTTATGCATGTTACTGTAGCCAAGAAAAACACACTTTTTGGAATGGAATTAAAGTTTCTTGGAATTGTAGGGCTGAAGATTTGGCCAAACTGCACATCCAAAAGTACGTAGGAAGCTATAGTCAGGTGGTATTCCATAAAGACGTTCAAACGGGGATTGATCATGGATAACTTTTGAAGGAAGCCGATTTATAAGAAATACGACTATGAGAAAAGTTTCGTCCCAGAATTTTAATGGGATGGATGAATGAGCAAGAAGTGTAATGCCCATGTCGACAATATGTCGATGTTTGCGCTCAGCTGAGCCATTTTGTTGATGGGAGTGTGGACAAGAAACTTGGTGGGTTATGCCTATGCGCTTGAAAAAATTATTTAAGGCTTGATATTCTCCCTCCCAGTCAGTTTGTATGGATTGGATCTTGCAATCAAACTGTCGTTCGACAAGATTTTGAAAATCTTGGAAACATTGAACGACTTCGGATTTTTGACGTAAAAGATAGATCCACACGAATTTACTATAATCACCAATAAAACTAACATAGTAGGTATGTTTACCAACTGAAATAGGAGCAGGGCCCCACACATCCGAAAAAATGAGTTGCATAGGCCTAGTGGATACACTGCTAGACCTAGAATAAGGTAATTGATGGTGTTTGCCTTGTTGACAGGCATCACAAACAAGGTTATTTTGACTTCTAACAAAGGGAAGATTATGGCGGCTAAGTAAATTGCTATCTAGGTTAGAACGAGAAAACTCAACCAAACAATGGTCGCCTTTCTTATGCTTATTTTTCTTTTTGCAGGCAATATGAGATGTCAACTAGGTGCATGTATTGGATGATTAGAGCTTGGGCCTAACATATTATGTATATGATGCTAGATTTTAAAATGGTTGTACAAGGCTCTTCCACTCGTCGAAGTAATGCAGCAATGTGTCTCTAAATAAACAATGTATTAGTTGAAGTATCGAGTTTCCTATTTATTTTCTTTTTAGGAAAAAGGGAAAGGACACACCTATATACGAGTTATTCATAGGTTAATGAAGTAACCTTGGAAGAAAGTGATTCACTGATTCACTGCTGAACCAATTTTCAAAGCCATTCCTATAACCAAGAGTGCAGGTAGAGCATCATCTTCAAGAGTTTCCCCAATCAACTTCTTAAAGTTAAAATTGAGGTCTACGTACAAAAAAACCATCCCCAATTCATCTATTCAACACTCCATATTACGTCTAAACAATCCCTGGAATTTATGGTTACATATTGTCCACACTCTATATTGTGTTGTCACTGTCGTAGAGCTATTAAAGGATAAAAATATTCAAGGGAAAATTTTGGTTAGAATGAACATCCAAAATGAGGATATGAGGGGTTAAGTTTAGGAGCTGATCGAATCACAATTGGATTATTATCATCTAGATCATAGATAATGGTTATTATAATATGGATGATTGGGGTTTATAACAATATTCAGAGGGGTTGGATCCCTAGAATATTGTTGGTTAAAGCGAAAAATACACATATAATCTCTACCAAAGTGTCTTAGATGGATTATAGGATTGATTATAATAACCCACACCATAGTCTAGCATGTCTCGATCAGAACTACATTTTATTAGCTAATTAATATAATCCAAATAATGGATCAGAACTCTAATCAAATTTTAGTTTCTTAATAGACTCAAATTACAACAACATGAATTAGTTAAATCAATATGATATTATATAAACAAGTTATTGTGGACAGGATATGGCATGGGCAACTGCTTACTATTTTGCAAAAAAAAATGGTAACAAAGAATATGTTACAAAAGTGCCATATAAAAAACAAAGTACAACACTACTAAGTACAAATGACAAATCAAAGTATTTGGTCTTATTATACACTATAGTTGAAATTACAAATCTTTGATTGCTCTCTTGCCTGAGTGCCTATTTATTGACTTCTGCAACGTTTCAAGTGTGTAGTGAACATAATCACATGATTTGTGGACACCCTCTGGCCTCTGGGACACATGTGTATGTGCATACTTAACTTTTTTAACATAAAAAATGCACCTCTAAAGCCCTCAATTAGTTCAAACTTTAGATATAGATCGACTAAAACACCTCTAAATGGATTCGGTCTCGAATACGGTTGGAGCATATATGTACCATTTTCATCTATATCTGTCATCAAGGAAGGAATCTATTTCCTATACTTAAATAATTAAGGAATATGCAATTTAGATATAACTAACCCGCTAGTTTAATCAAATTAAGAAAAAAAAGTAGAAACTGTAACGGCTCATGTGTCTCTTCGCCACCTGGGTCTCTTTCTTTGTCTTGCATATGGAGTGTGATAACAGCTATGATCCATACATTAACATGTTCTTTTATATGGACAACTCCTCAGATATTGTACATAATTGAATTTACCCAGACGCAGTAAATTATCCATTTGCTCTTCACGATCACTACTGCAATGGTGCTGCTTGCGAGCCAGAGACTTGCAGGCCTTGAGATGAGAGGGCGGCACTCCAGATGCATCCCATTCCGACTGTGCAGCAATACAACCTAGCTAATATCAAGTCACTCAGGTGGCGATTGGTGTTCTGTAGGCATGTTACTATGAGTCATCAGAGGGTTATATATATCTACTTGATGATGTGCTGCCTGTTTGTTGTATGTACTCATTTATTTCTTTTTCTGCTTTCCTTTTCAAATGAATTGCGAGTTGAGTTATGGTTATCTATAACTCTTATATAGATAAACCCCACTAGAAGATTTTTCTATTCATGCAAGATGTCCACATCATTCCCCACTAAGTGACCCCACCTAAATATTATCTCTTCATTCAAGATGTCCACATCATTTTCCACTAAGTCCAAGTCATCACTTATTAATTACAAAAAATGTTCATGTCATATCTGTTATGTGATATACTTAGCTTATATTACCGTTATTTTACCTGATCTTATACAGTTAATCAGTATAAGTCAAATTCATATTAGTAATGTTATGTATGTAACAAATTTACTTTTAAGAAAAATCCCACGGCAACACGCGGGGTATACTCCTAGCTAATAAGAGCTGTACAACCAACATTGAAGCCAAAATCATACCCAAAGTAGCAAGGCAAGAGGAAAGAGAAGACCATGGCAATACATATCCAGGCCAGGATCAAGAGTGCAACATCATCTCTCTTTCTTTGCATGGTGCTTCAAGCTTCTTTGCGCTAAAACAATTTTAAGTTCATTCTGCATCTCCTAACAGAAAAGGATTGGTGAGACCTCACGCAAGGTACGCCTAGCAACTGTATAAGTTTAATAAACCAAGGAGATGCACCATGCTATTAAGGATCGGAGTGAACCCTTGGCATAAGGGTCTGTTTGGTTAGACAACAAGGGTTACTAGAGAGAGGATGTGATGGAATTCTCTCTCTCTCTCTCTCTCTCTCTCTCTTTGCTTTGGATTACTAGAGAGAGGATGTGATGCTTGCATGCTCAATTAGTCATGTATAGTTGAGAAGCCACCTCTCAACCAAATTAAAACCTGCCTTGTCTTTGATGTTTATGAAAGTCCATGCGTTGTGCTTGGTTCCAGGGATCCTTCCTCCAGTTCCAGAGTTGGACATCTTTCAGGAGATTTGTTTAATATAATTTTTTCACAGGATTTGAGTTAATATTTCTCATTGGGGAAGGTCTATCGTTCTCTACTATTACCACCAAACACTATCAAATTTGAGGTGAACTCCTTTTTTTTAAAAAAAATATGATTTCCTTCAAGTGGGGGCAGAGCCCTCTTTGCGGAACACGTGCATAGAGCAACTCCAAGAGATTAGCCGAAAACAGATCTCAATATATATGATTTAGCCATCTTCTAAAATACAATATGCTAAAAGAGATATGGATTCTCCAATAGTCGTGGTAATTTTTCTGTTTTTATTGTCAAAACTTGCCACATCATCTACTATTTGTTTTGCTCCACCAATCACGTCATCTTGTTGTTGACTCGAGCACCGTGAAATCAGGGCAAGAAAGAGATAGCAAGCGCCCCATGCTTGCTTTTTATAGCTAGCGTAAAAGATGGAATAGCCTAATTTTGGAAACCCAAATAACATATCTGTTGGAGGCTATTTCATACCACAGATTGTCTAAAATGGGATCAAAACCAAATATAGCATTTCTCTTGGAGTTGGTCTAAGGCTAGTCTCATTGTGGGTTTCATGGGTGTTTTATGCACATTTAATATAGCGACACATCAGTATAGAAGGATGTTTTGCATGAAATGGAGAGGAGAGAGAGTAAAATCGTTTCACCATGGTGAAACGCGGTAGCGGTGTTTTCAAGGTCTTGGTAACTGGGTGAAACGAGCACTAAAGCATTTCATGGCTATTTTTGGGGTGAATTAAGCATGTATATGGCGGGGATAGGAGAAAAAAGAGACCATGGGCCCATGAAGGCTAAAAATAGTTCTATGAATCTGTGCAATGAAATTTGCATTGAGAGAGGTATCCGTTTCACAATAACTTTCATGTTTTTGAAAACCGTGAGATGAAACATTGCATTGAGACTAGCCGGGCAGTTTTGCCCGTGTGGCAGCAATGAATAAACCAGCACGCACGTGGACTAATTAATACGTCATAATCTTGACCACATTTTTCATGGACTAAAACGGGATTATCTCTTCACTCCATGACGACGAGGCCCTGCATGTCTGGTGGATGCGTATTCTGGATTTTCTCCCTGACTCCCCCATAACTCCAAGAGCGAGGGCTGAATTCACTTATTATTTTGGTCGCCTGGTCCTTGTGGAAGCTCTATAACTCAAATGTGCACAACTTGTTCTGAAGCAGATTTGTGAAGAGGCTAATCTCTGGTGTCTAGCTAAGCTAGTGCTAGTGGGCTAGCTGACTGAGAGGTCGCTGCAAAATAATAATATGTGTGTCCCGCGCCGCTCCCGCACGGGCGGCGAAACCGTGGCGCCGCCAAACTCCCCTCCTCTCCCGTTTCTTCCCCCTCGCCGCCGCCGGTGGAGGCAGCCGGGAGGCCCGTGCGGCCTCCTCGGATGGTGGCGGCGAGGCCTTTCTACTCGGCAGGGCGGGCGCTCCGTGTGGGGAAGTGCTCGGCGGCAGACATGGTGGCAGCGAGGCCTCTCTCCGCGGCTTGGCGGCCTAGCGACGACGACCCCCTCCAGGCCGCCGGGGCGCGGATCCGTGCGGGGAGGTCAGAGCGGCCGCCGATGGTGGATGGCGGCGACAGCGACCCCCTCCTGGCCGCCGGAGGGCGGATTCGTGGTCCCCTCGCCCTGATTCGGCGAGGTAGGGGGCGGATCCGGCAGGATCGGGTCCGGGCGCGTCCGGGTGCGGCGGGCGCAACGGGCGTGGCTCTGAGGGTTCGAGCCGGCAGCGTCGGCTTCGTGGAGCTGTGGAGGTGGCGGTGGTGGTTTGGGGGGCGGGGGCGGTCCCTAGATTCGTGCTACTGGCGGATGTGGTGTGGAGGACGGCCTGCCCTGCCGTGTGGTCGGGCGGGCGCCGATCTGCACGCTCCGCTGGCCTTCCCCTGCCTACCTGTGCCTGCACGTGGCTGGGAGGAGCGAGACGCACGACGTACAATCCCTCGGTGAAAACCGCACCTGGTCTTTTGGGCCGGCGGCGGTGGCACATCCACGCCACAAACCTTGCTAAAGGCGTTGTCGAAGATGCTGTACGTCGGGGCAGTCTATGGTTGAAAAGCCTGCTGGTGTGCCCCCAGCGTTGTTGGCGTCTGCGGACGTCAAGGTCCTTCCTGAAGGTTTCGCTGGAGCACCATGCCTGCATGCGGCTCCCCCGTGCAGTCACCACATCATCGTGTGGTCGTCAGAGTGTCGTGGCGCGAAAGGTGGAGGCCTAGTTGAGGACTCAAGTTTGCGGTGTCAACAACAGATAAGGCGGCCAAGAGGAAGGCTTTGGCGTAGCGATATGAGGACCTCACATCTGTTGGTAGTGGACCACGACTTTGGCGAGAGGCCGGCGTGGGAGGCGCCCACGAATTTGGCAAGAGACCGGCATGGGATGTGGTGGTCAACAGTTTTGAGTTACTGAGATAACCTACGTGTTATGGCGTTGAATGTTTTCGCCGTGAGGGGTGTTTTGACTGGTAGCTAGATTACGTGTATGGCACTAATCTTTTGATGAGGCAACTAGGTCCGGGGACTCCGGTCTATGTGTCTTTTGTTTTTGTTTACGTGAGTTTGAAGGTTTTTTTTAATAAAAATAGCTATATGCATCCGCCGATGCAGAGGCTAGGATATTAGTATATTCCCTTTTCGAAAAAAAGATAATAATATGCATGGTGGCTTGCAAGGGTCGTTTTTTATTGTTTTCTTTTCAGCGATTCTTGAGGTATGTTTTCTCCTTTGGGAGCTTTGGGTGTGTTGTATTCTGCTGAGTTCTTCCTGTTAATGTAATGATATGCAAATCTCCTGTGTAATCGAGAGAAAAAAGTGTTGTCCAATACCATGTGTTATACAAAGGTCCGTGGAGTGCTTTTTGTTGTCCAATCCACAAAATTAGCTTAAGGCAACTATAATTTCAAAAAAAGCTAGCATAATTGTAGAGGACAGAAACCAGCCGAGATGTAAAAGTAAGAAAGAAAAAGAACTGACTCAGTCCAAATTACAGTTAAACGGAATACATCACCATATTACAATTTGAGTAGTCATACTTGTCTTGTCTTGGCTCATTTCAAATTATTGTAACTAACTGAAAATAGAAATGGATCGAGCTTAAGCCAATATATGTAGTTCAAGTGAACGAAAAAAATGCCATGTGTTGGTTGAAGCTACAGCAATTAAACTAAAAGTTGCCAATATTACCGGCCGCATCCACAAAAGATGTAGCACAGACAAAAGAGTACAACAAGAAGTGGATTTTTAAATTAAAATGACCCCAATAGTATATCTGCACAGACAAGCGGCACCTTCAAAGTTCAAAGTTCATGGATGTCGATGCTGCCCATTCATAACCGACGATAAGGTAAGCCTCGCAGAGGACAAGGAGCCAGATCAGCAACACGATCCATACACGTGGACTTTGCTGTTCTACCAGCAACCAAGAGTTTATGTCGAGAACACTAGATGTGGCTTCGCCGGTAGGGTGCTGGCTGTAGGGTGCTGGCGGTGGACAGAGAACATGATTTGGGGGCTGCTAGTCGCCGGTAGGGTGCTGGCTGTAGGGTGCTGGCGGTGGACAGAGAACATGATTTGGGGGCTGCTAGTCATGGCTGAGCCACCACCATGTTAATATGATGCTTGAGAACCATCGAGGAACTGTTTATGTCCAATATGGCATCGAGGAACTGAGTTAGTCGATGCTGCTGCTTTAAGCGACGACAAAGTCAAGACAGGTCATCTTGTATGCATCATCTAGCATGCACAAGGTGCCGGGTAGAGGCTTACAGGCCTTGAGACGAGCAGGTCGAATTTCCGGATGCATCCCAATCCTACTATGCAACACCACGAAATTAATAAATGTCAGGTCACCAGGGCAGAGATGGGTGCTACTCTAGTTCTGGTCTATAGAGGCATGTTCTAGTCTGGATCTGAGGTGATATATGTCCACTGGGCAGCCATGGCACCATTTAAGGCAGTTGGGGCAGGTCGATTTATATAATTGGGAGGCGACCATTTCTCAGACAAAAACCTAGGCCTATCCATTGACCACTTCTTAGTCAAAAACCTACCTTGCATTTGTCCTCTATGCCTCAATCCATGGTCCTGGGTTCTGGCTCTCCATAATTGTCTCAGGCTCTAGTGATGATTTGAGACTTCCTTCTTTGTATGTTGATCGAACTTTGTAAGAACCGTTGTTCCGTTGTTTTTAAGTTTCAATAAATATCAGTAGAGGCTCGGCCTCTGCTGTTTCATAAAAAAAAAAAGATTTGATACAGTAGAAGTAGTTGTACAGGCAGTGTCGCAGTGATGTATTTGCTTGGTTATGAAAATGGTCTGGAACAGAGCAAAATAGTTCAACTGCTTTCCGGTTCACATTCTAATTACGAGGAAACAGAAACGAAGTCGGGAAAGCAGGTTGTAAATATGATTTTGGAAAGGTGGGATGTCAGAAACAGAATAGACCAATCGAGAACACATCAATAGTGGTCAGGAGATAATAACTCGAAGCGGAAACACTGACCAACCTGACCACTTCAAATGTTCATTATGGTGTAACGGATGTAGATATAATGTCACAAACTTAATTATAAGCAAATCACAGCAGGTAATTGGCCGGCGTATAATAAAAAGAGTTTCCAATGATCCATGCACCAACCATTCACCTGACGGAATCAAATAAATATATATGTCACGGTTAAATTTGACAGTGGATTTAACTCATTATCACACTTCATCAGGATACAGTGAAAACTGATCTTCGTTGTCCGGTCTGAAGAGGATGGGTCAGTACAGAGTAACAGCTGATTTTGCAGACATGGGATTATAATAAGGCACTCTGGCTGATACGTCATCCTCTACCCCATCGCCATCTACTTAAAATTTTCAATGACAAAGGATGTGTCAGTGGATGGGAACCATATTGTAGCAGGCTTCTCCGTTTTTTTTATGATGAAACAGGTGTGAGCCCATACTAAAATTTAGAGCAAAATACACTATAGGTACTTCAACTATTGTGGGGTAACAAATAGGTACTCCAACTGAAAAACTTACCAAACAGGTACTAGATCTATATGTTTGTCACTTTTGGGTACTAAATGACGCCACACAGGCATCATTATCCTAATAGACATGCAATTTTTACTAAAACCCCCCTGCTGAATCTGGGAGGTCATCTCTTGGTCCAGAAAAATCTCCAGATATAAAATACGTATGTCGTCACCCCCTTTCGAATCGATCTGAGAAATCCTAGGAAGATTGCTTCTTCGCCGGTATTGCAGGTTCCTTCGGCCACGCCTCCACCTCTCTATTCTCCTCGACCATCGAAACGTTCCCGCGCCATTGAGTTCGGTGCTTCATGCCCGTCTGCACGACGCGGAGCTGCAACCTGCAAAGGCAACGCCAAGCACACTGCGATATAGCAGGCAGGTATCCTCCTCTTAGTTTTGGTATATATGTTGCTCAGAAGGTTACAGCGATATGATGGATGAGATCGCGCTAGCATTATCTATGAAAGGACGGTGTTCAAATTGTGTTCTGTTGCGTCTTCTGGGGAATAAACAGAGTTGTGACAATATAGTACTTGATTCAGAATATTCAGGGCACCTCCATGATTTTTGCTTGCATGGCTTTGATTTTTTTTATATCGTGCAGCAGGTACAGTGCAATAGGTGTTGTTTAGGTTGCCTGATCTTTGTTATCATTTATCAATGTAAGTTTACCAAACGTGATAAAAAATGAAACGCAGTTCACAGATCAATGTGACTTATTAAATCCACAGGAGCAACGGATGATACCGGCCAACGGTATATACTGAGAGTTGCTCTACGTGTAAGGCCGCACCGTGCTGTATTAGTATACGCATAAATGGCATGACATCAACCGGCGTATATACACGTCCGTCCTACAGCCAGTTCGGTCGTATACAAGTGCTCGCAAGGACCATTTCATTTGCTAGCTAGCTTCTTGTTAGCTTGCTTGCTTGCACATCACAGCGCATATGTATATATGCATGCATGGCCCTGTAGCAAGCCCACTACATATAATTGTGTTCGTTTTAGATGAGGTGATGGCATTCTAACTTGCTGGGTCTATACGTCATGGACTGAATCTAATTGAGTTTGATCCGAAATAAAATAATCGCACCTATATACTTCATGTACTTAATCTAATTGAGTGGTTTTCTTGGCATATGTAATAAATTGTGAATGTGTGTTTAGTTCGGGGGTTTTAGCAAAATGTAATGAACTGATGGTGCATGTGTGGCGTAATTTAGTACCCATTTGTTACCTCACAATAGTTTGATTACCTAGCTGGTAAGTTTCTGAGTTGGAGTACCTATTTGTTACCACCACAATAGTTTGAGTACCTGTGGTGCATTTTGCTCTAAAATTTACAACCATCATTCTTTGTTCTTCCATAATTTCTGCACCTTACCCACTGTTTCTCCACCATTTGCAAACAATTCCATCAAACAAAAAAACCATTTGCAAACAAACTGAACGTTCTCCACCTCCCCGTTTGCTGATACAGTGTTCAATAGTAATTCACAACACGCAGGCAAACCGTGTTAATCAGGATCCAGATTAGAGTGCTCGCCTTCTCATATATCTAGCCGCTGGATCTGTTTTAGTGGAACTGGAAGGAGCAAGCAGTGTCTCAGCAAATGAACCAGATCTGCTTGCTTAGGGTTGTATTGTTACATCCCCAAGACATACTGCTCTTCAACAGAGAAATCCTAATAGTGCTCCCACTCTTAGCAAGGGCACTGCAAATCGAATATTAAAGTGATTCGCACATCGTGAAATCCGTAAAACGAAAAGAGAAGGAACTGCAAACCGAATCGTTAAAGTGATTCGCACATTTTTCCAACCAAAAATCACCTCTACTTATTACAACCCCATAAATTCAACGCAGCAGAGAGAGGCAACAATGTCGCTCGATTAATGATTATGGGTCTACATTGCTCGGTGAATCAATTACTTGTCCATTCATACATGAATCATCAAAGAGAAAAATAGAGAAAAACTGCAACCGACGAAATCAGAGAAAGCAGTGAAGAGGACGAGGTCCACGGCTCCGCGCCGTCACCTCAGCGCAACCAGTCAAGTCGGCCTGATGCGTCGCCGCTGCGCTTGCCGGCAAGAGCACCTGCGCTTCCCCTCCAATGTGTAGCCAGAAGTGCCCCACCTCCGGCCAGGACCTTTGTGCGCACCGGCCATATGCACCTGCGCCGCTGCCTCCACGCGGCCTGGCCCGCCCAGAGATAGAGAAGAGGAGCAGAGACCGCGCCCACAGATGGAGGAGACGATCAAGGGGCAGTGTGAGCAACCCCAACCCTGGGCTACTGAATCTCACTACAAAGTACTAGAAGGTTCTAGAATTCTGGGTACAGGAGAGAAGGAAGATAGGCAGGGAGGAAGATGAACAGTAAAACTACAGGTACATGTAAAGGTAAAGGTAAAGTAGAGTTCTGATATTTTTGATTGATTGATCCCCTTTGCTGCTGCTCCGTTGCCTTCTTGTAGGAGTCGCCAGTCTGTCCAACAGACCACTCCCTCGACTGGGCCCCAAGCCCACAGCCCATACGAAGGCCCAACTGTAACTGATCCTGACATTCCCCCCTTCTTAAGCTTCGGCTTGCCCCCAAGCCGATAGAGAAGATCGGAACCACCGGGATCCCAAAGAAGCTGAATCACTTGTGTCTTCAATACCTTGGATAGTTGTCCTCCATCATCTTTGGTTAGTAAAGGTCGAGCTGCAGCAATCTTCTCAGCAACATGGTCCTTACTGGCATGATCATCAACCACATCAGCGACATCCTCGATGAATTCAACTAATGCAGGTAGCTTCCATGGTGGCTTCCAGAGTAAGCAAGAACACAACCAATTAGAAAGCCAAACCACCACTAGAACGTTCCAGAGTGTTGCTCCAGTTTCAGCAAATGTAACTGCCATCTTGACATGTACACTGTCCACCAGAAACACTCTTTGGTGAATGTTTGCAGGTAGTATGATCAGTCCCCAGATGTCAACACCGAGTAGAAACAATTCCCAGCTGCAGCCTGTATGCTCAACATTCCAGCATGATAGCATAGTTTTGGTCAGTTGCCACAATTGTAAATGTGCATGTCTGCTCATTTCGGTAGCAAGCAACGGCTCAAGTAGCATTGTAATCTGAGGTAAGCCAATACTGCAATTGTGTTGTAACTGAACCCAAACAACAGGTGACATCCAAGAAAGATGCAACCAAATATGACATATCAACGGAGGAAGCCCTGGCCGGCAAATGAAGTAAGCCAACCCGTGAAGTACCAGCGACGGGGAGGCGATCAAGCGCACGAAGCTGCATAAGTAGAGAAGGAAGGCCAAGGAAGCGGTCGGAGATGAGTGCTAACAATGAGTAGCGCTTGATACACTGGATTTTGAACAGGCAGTCCCACCATATCGATATTAGCTAAGTGGCCTGACATGATCATGTAGTTCCCACACACCATACTCACAACAAGAGGCACACACCTGATTAGACGACATGGCCCAGCATCACAACTCATCAACCTCAGTTCAGCTGCATTTTCAAGTAACTCACTGCGGTCTTTCCAACACTGCAAAATGATTCCATAATGAACACCATCACTCACAATCTCAAGCTGATTAGGTGGTGGCCATGGAGGTCTGTTCTGCACCGCAACCAGATCCAAACCAAGAGTGATCAGAATCCTCATCTCTTCATCTGTATACAGGTCTCCAATGTCAATTGAACCACCACATCCATTTCCAGCAACTTGGCTCGTATACCCATTAGACTTGATGGAAGTCAGTAGCTCGCCGTGACACTCAATGCCCAACTGCATCTCCTTAACCACAACACTCAGGAGGGCATCTGTACATTGAGCAAAGCCATCTTGCATGGAGCCTTCAGCATCAATGAATGAAAATGTGCCACAGGAGATATCGGATATAGCATGCATGGCAGCAGCAGCATGATCTGAGCCCAAACTGAAGGTGTGCATCTGGGCTTGATGGCCATCAGAGAGAAAAGCGACACGAGCATCTGGTTTGGTAGGCTATAGACGCTTCCAGAGTCGGCCAGGACAATCTGTGACCGAACTCCCCTCAACCATTTGGAAAGAAAAACAGGGTAGACGATGCAGCACAGCTTCACAGTACACCAATTGAAGTACTGTAGGTGGAGGCCAATGCCTGTGCTTCCAGTATAGCAATAGCTTGACTGAGATATGCATGAGAGGTGGCCACAGTATCTCTGAAAGGTGCTTAGCCATTTCCTCAAACACTTCACGAGCCTCATGAACGACAGAGACATGCCCAAACAGAGCAACTCCATTGGAGTAAGGAAGGTGGACGATAGTGTTGTACCTCCTCGGCATTTTGTCAAACACCAGATGAGCATCAGCATCCGCGTCCTGGTGAGCCTTACACTTGACCACCAACTGGCCGCTGGTGGCGCAGTACATCATAGAGGCCATGCAGTACATCATAGAGGCCATCAGCTTCTCGTCCTGGTCCGCCTTCCCACGACTGCACTTGTTGGTGAAGTCGTTGGCATGGAGGAGGAGGCGCTGCGCCTCAGCGTGCGTGCCACCGAAGAGGAAGCATCTGAGGTCGGGGCGGACGTAGAAGCAGCCGCTGGCGGTAGAGGAAGGGGTCGTCGCGGGCGTGTTCGCGGCGTAAGGAAGCGGAACGGGCAGCGTTCCGGCGGGCCCGCAGCAGAGCACGGCACGGGAATCGCCGAGGAAGGGGAAGCTCGCAGGCATGGCCGCGGTACCGGTGATGGAGAAGCCGCAGTTCGTGGCCGCGATGTTGAGGAATTTGTTGCGGGTGAGGATGGCGCTGTTAGTTCTCACGAACGTGGCGCCCTTGCTCGGTGCGGAAGCCATCCGGCGCGGGGCCGTGATCGATGGGAAGCAGAACCTCCAGCGCAGGTCCGACTTCAGTATCTGGAGACGACGACGGCGAGGCCGACGACCGCGCCGCGGGCGGCGAGGCAGACGAGCGCCACGCCGCGGGCCACGAAGCCGCGACGAGCGCGGACGGCCGAGCCAGGGTGGACGCGGAGAAGCACGCCGTGGCCGTCGAAGCCGAGGCGGGCGTCGCGGTCGACGGAACCGAAGACGACGCCACGGACGTCGGAGCGGAGGAGCTCGCCCGCGGAGTCGAGGTGGGCGCGGCGGAGCTCGCTGCGGATGGCGCAGCGGAGGCGGGCGAAGAGGCACTCGCTGCGGTGGATGCTGATCGGGAAGGAAGCCCAAGGCGAGCGAGTCGCAATCGAGCACAGAGACGCGGAAACGCTCGGTGGGAAGCTGGACGGCGTCGGACTCCGCGACGGCGGCCTTGAACTCCACGCTGCCTGTGGATGGAAGGAGCTTCCCGTCCGTCTCCATCACCTCCTCGCGCTCCGGGAACTCCTGGGGAAGAAACTCCTCGGTGGCAACGGAAGCGGCGGCGGACGCGGTGGCCGTGGGCGAGATGCAGGCGGACGCCACGGGGTCGGTGAAGAGGATGAGGCCGCGCTCCTCCGTGACGCGCGCAGGCTTCCCGAACTCGCCACCCCAGTTGTCGGCCACGACAGGAGCGCCGAAGGCGTGCTGCTCCTTCTTCGGCGGAGACGCAGAGCCAGTGATGGAGGCAGTGTCGGGTGCGGGGATCTCGTCGAAGAGACCGCCCCAGTTGTTGGCCTCGACGAGGTGCGCCTCGCTGGTCTGCTCGAAGCCGCCGATGCGGGGCTCGACGGCGGCGACGCGCTGCTCCCGTGCATCCCGCCAATCCCGGTACTCAGAGAGTCGATGCTCCCAGCGGGCATCGATCTCGTCGAACTTCCTGAGCAACTCGGCGAGAGCGAGCTCAAGGGAGAGATCCATGGTGTGGATAACCAGGAGCTGATACCAATGTCAGCAACCCTAACCCTAGGCTACTGAATCTCACTACAAAGTACTAGAAGGTTCTAGAATTCTGGGTACAGGAGAGAAGGAAGAGAGGCAGGGAGGAAGATGAACAGTAAAACTACAGGTACATGTAAAGGTAAAGGTAAAGTAGAGTTCTGATATTTTTGATTGATTGATCCCCTTTGCTGCTGCTCCGTTGCCTTCTTGTAGGAGTCGCCAGTCTGTCCAACAGACCACTCTCTCGACTGGGCCCTAAGCCCACAGCCCATACGAAGGCCCAACTGTAACTGATCCTGACAGGCAGGAACTGGAGGGTTGTGGCTCTTTTCTTTATTTACTTGTCGTGGCCCCTTGGTAAGACGTGAACATAACTGGAGGCTAGGTCAATCTAGTTCAAGTGAATTACAACTCCACGTTGTTGCACAAGTGCCCATTCGAAACTGATGACGAAGTAGAGGACAACGAAGAAGAACTACCAGTCGTCCTTGCCCAGAGAACTAAATGTGGCGCGGCTCTCCTCTCACCCTTCACAATCCTGGAGAGTGGCAGTGGAAGGTGGACTAGATGGGCGCGAGTCACCACGTCACAATGATGCCGGAGAACCATCCAAGACCTTCAACCACCTGGGCATCGATGCCTTCGAGTTCCCATGTCTGGAACAGCTGAGTTGCTAGATGCTGATCCTTTGAGCAGTTAGGGTAGGGCATCTTGATCAACCGTGCAAAGGGTGCCAGCTTGAGGATTGCAGGTGGAGAGGGGAAAGGGAAGCATTTCGCACGCATGCCATTCTGAGTATTCAGCACCAGAAAACTAATATCATAGTAATATGGGAAGCGATGGGTGTTACTAGTTCAGTCTATAGGCTTGTTCTACTCTGAGTCTGAGATGATATATATCCACTTGGGCAGTGGTGGGCAGTTTGGCATCAATTAAGACAATTAAGGCAGGTCAACCAATAACTCCGACGAGCCCATTTTTCAATCAAACCTGCCTTTGCATTTGTTCTCTATGGCAGTCAAGACTTGGCTGCTTGCTATCCTTAATTGCCTAAGGCTCTAGTGATGGAATGAGAGAGTGGTGATGGTGGTGCGGGTAGGGCGCAAAGGCTTGGATCGGGGATAAAAGTTCTGCATAGGAACGTTACGGTGCTTGGGAGGAACGTTATTTTTTATTTTTTTTTGCCTGCAGGTGTTAATGAAAAATCATAATTAAGGGTAGTTTAGTACTTTGGCTAATGATTCTCAGCTCCGTATCCCTGATTCCGCGAACTGCTCTATCGAAAAAAAAAGGCACGAACTGCTCTAGGCCCGTGGTCTGCGTAATCTGCGTCGCCGCCGGTCTGCGTACGTGATCTTCGTCGCCGCCTCGGCCTCCTAGTCCTAGGCTCCCAGCTCGCCGCCAATCGAGTTGGCGCCGCCGGCGTCTCTCTGCTTGTTGCCGACTGCCGAGCAGAGGCGCGCGGGCGTGGAGAGCGACCCGCCGGAAGCCCGGAACTCGAACCACCGCCGGAGCCAGCGTTGAGCGCGTACAGCGGCGAGCGGCCATGGTCTGCAGGAGTTCTCGTTGCCCAGGGGAGAATGTAGCGTGGAAAAAATTCTGATAGATTTAGAGAAGTTGTTATTTTTTTTTTAACTGAGAGAAGCAACTCGGAAGCTGTTTCGGAGAAGAAACTCTTGTTGTAAATTTAATTAGAAACCAGTTCCGAGCCGACGTAACTTTTGGTTCCGGCCCAAGTTCCTCCCATATGGTTCCTTCTACTTTATAACCATTGGATCTAAGAAAACAGATGACTTACGTAATTTCCAAGCGTGGTAAAATATCTCCTATTCTTATGTACAAGAAATCTATAACAGAGTGGAACAAACTGACCTGAAACTCATGGATAATGGTTGGGAGACAACAGTTCCAAGTGGGAGCACCAATGTCACAAACTTATAACCAAAGCTCTGCACACCGTCTCACCTTACTACTTCAAATGTTCAGTCTGATGCAACATAAACGGATATAGATACAATGTCACAAACTTATAACCAAAGCTCTGCACTGAACTAGTTTAAAAAATAAAAAAGAGTTGCCCTTGATCCAAGCAGGAACCATCCAACTCAGTGCAATTTACTATTCACAAGGAAAACAACCTTTTCTAATTTCTCAAACGATCGCCTAGGCATAGACATGAAACAATAAATGTGATATGCAGGAGAAAGAGTTCTAATTGCAATAGTTGAAAGTTAAGGATATAAAGCGGACTATGTTGAAAGTCCTGAGATTAAACTGGACAAGGAATATTTTTTTAAAAAAAAGACACATAAAACTCAAAAAATAAAATTTCAAAAAATTTGAAATATTTTTCAGTGAAAAATAAAGCTATTAAAATCCTAAAAATTAGTTTAACCTTAGACAATTGAAATTTTGCTTTAGTTCAGAAAATTATGAATCTAGCTTTAATTTCTCTTAAAAAACAAAACTCTATCTTATGATGTCTTGCTTGAAATTATTGTTTGAATCTTGATAAACTCATTGGTGCTTATTATTTGGTAGTAGAAGATTTCATTATCTATTATAATTATTTGATGTTGATTACCCTAACACGTAGAAGTGCAAATGGAGCATTGTGAGAACTGGCCCGGTATAAAGTCTGTAGTTGTTGTGTTGTTGTGCAAATGGAGCATATGTGGAGTTGTTGGTAGGTTCAGTACCACCTTAGAAGTTTATGAGGCTAAGTATTAGATTATTTATGTTTAACTAAAATAAGTACTCGTAGATACTAGTGTAAATGCACGTGCGACATGCACGTGTCTATATATAATCTTTCCTAATAATAATAATAATAATAATAATAATAATAATAATAATAATAATAATAATAATAATAATAATAATAATAATAATAATAATAATAATAATAATAATAATAATAATAATAATAATAATAATAATAATAATAATAATTGGTATTATTATTATTATTATGAATCCAATTATTATAACTACAAAATCATAGTCTTACAAAAAAATCATGTGTAGAGTGTAGACCATAAGTTGATGTGCAACACGCACATATTATGATTTTTTTCACACGGTGAATATGAATCAACCTATTCAATACCAATATTTGAAATATATATCAATATAAACAATGTGGCAGAGTTGTCACTCTAACAACAAAACAATTGCTCAAAGTAGAGCGTATGGATAAAAACTTTACTAAATGATGCTCTTGTAATACAACTATATTAACTTGAGGTAGGCCTTAACGATATCCTTCATCATATAACTTGAGGTAGCCCTTTTTTTTTTTTTTTTTTTTTTTTTTTTTTTTTGAGGAAAACTTGAGGTAGCCCTTGTAGTTGACCACGATCATTGGCATGACATTGCCGTGACTTTTTACTATAAGTAACAGACTGCAGTAAATGAATAATCAAAATGTGAAGGACTGAGAGAAAGGTGAAAAAGGTAAAATGATGCAATAGCAGCAGGCTCACCAAGGTTTACGCTGATGCGCTCGAGAAACTTGGCTGCGCTCACCATTGCCCTCAAAACACACAAAACAGAAACCGCATTTCATGAACTGCTACTGCCTGGCATGCCTCTCATCGCTGTCATGGCTTCCAACTCAGGAGTGTCAAAAGCCGAACAGGACCCCAAGGCTCACCAAGCTCTTGTCTGGCAGCGGCGCCGGCATGCCGACACTCAGGACACTTGCTCGGCAGCTGTCAAGGAGCTGGCAAAAGCTGATCTTTGAACTAACTATAGGGTAAATCACAGCAAAGTAGATATGCAAGTTACCGCACAATAGTTTATTTAAAATGAGCTTCCAAAAGTCGGCTGCAGAAATTTGGAACCCCTCATTAGATGAATGCAATACTGACATATAGTGGCATAAGGATATAGCATAATAGCATAATGATAGAATAGATCAATAGTCTAAACAGAGTGCAGAAACCAATACTTTGTGTTGGTCTGTGTACACGATGCTATAGAGCCTTCAACAAAACCACATATGCGAACCAAATTCAGAAGCCATCTATCCAGCAACATGCCTTCGAGGAACCCCACTCCTAAAAAAAAGGAAGACAGTGAAATTTACTGCAAGTGAAAAAGTTGGCCTGCAAACTCATGAAGATGGAGAAGAAACATCAATCAAATCAAATACGAAAAATCCATGACGGATCCATTTGTAGAGGGACGATGAATCACGTTTTCCTGAACTTTCTCAAATATTTTGCAGCATCCCAACAGCTGCCGCAACCAGCATCGCCCAGGCCAATTTTGCTTCAGTGGGTGAGAGCAACATGCACAAATTTAGAGCCACAACGATCAAAGCAACATTTTTTTCGACATTTTCTATTCTAAAAAAATTGGATACAAATTCAAGAAAAAGCATGTTATAGAAATTTACTTATAGGAAATTATTTTTATAACACCTTTATTTCAAAGAATATTTTAGAGCATGCAGCAGTTGATCCAGCACTGCGTGTGAAGCATGTAATTTCAGTAGATCAATTACGGTGTCATATCCAACTTTCAACGGATTCATACATGTGTTGATTGTATGCTATTGCCACAGCCCTTCCATTGTCAACATGGTGGATATTTTTCAGGGTTCTACCTCACAATTAGGAAGAGAGCATGTACGAACGTTATGCAAGTCTTTTGCACTTACGAATGATGGTGGAGACTGCTCTGATATGGCATATATCAAACAGTTAAGAATCTGATGTAGCTAACTCATCTGGCAGATATCAAGGGAAAATGACACAAAGAGGTGACACGTCAAACAAAGATTTTCAGGTAACATAATGACTGAAATCATGTGTCAGAGAACAAAGCCGAAATGCAGAATTCAGAAATACATAACTCATAAGATGCAGGAATATTCAGATATGCATTGCACTGATAGTATACTTTATAGAAAAACAGCTACTGTGATGCTCTGTGCTATTGCTATTGCTATGATTAAATGGTGGCAGAATCCATTGCATCATGTTACCAGAAAAAAGTTGAGGTAACATAATAGCTGAAATAATCTTGTGTCAGAGAACAAAGCAGAAATGCAAAATTCAGAAATACATAACTCATACAGGAGTGCAAATCTCTGAGGTCCCAATGCAACGGCCGTCTTTAGAAACTACCACCACCACAACAATCCAAGGTGCAGAATACCTTTCGTTAGGTTGATTTACTACAGAAAAGAAAGAAACCATGGGCACACCTTGGGGGTCGTGGGACTATTGGACGACCTGAGGATGACACGGCGGACACCAGGATCGGAGACGGAGATGAGCCATGGATAAGACACCAGTGGATCTGCATGTTGGGCAAAAAGAACGAATGCAACGTATTTATTTCCAGGTTCCTCCCGTTACCACTTGCTGGCTACATACTTGCTTGCTCGTAATATAAACACGGATCTAGTGACCCCTCATGTGTGCACCCTTCATGTTTCCACCGCAGGATTTGCTTTGAGATTGGGCCTCATAATATCCATTAAAAGTGCTCTAGCAATCCTTCCCAACGTTCCCGTGTGGACCTTTGTCTCAAGAACTTTAGTTTCGTGTGGACCTTGAATGCAACTATAGAGGAGCCTGCTATATATATGTGCATTTGAGTCGAGAAGATGGCATGCATTTTGGTCTTTTTCAAAAAGAACACAATGAAGATATGATTAGCGGGAAATTGATGACATGCACATGAGCCTTATTACAGCTTCTTTACACTAAAATATGATTAATAATGTACCTCAAAACTTACGTGTGTCGATACATTTGATTAAAACATGACGTGCGAACAAAAAAAATGACGATCAATTTTACATAGGATTCGAATTGGGTACTTGTATGCATGGTGGCCAAGAAAAATAGAGAAACCAAATGCACAGAAACTGTTAACACCTAACTTAATAACCTAACAATAGTCTTGGCCTGGGGATACATTTGGTTGTTGGATCACTTTACCAGGTTGAGAATTTTTTGATTGGGGCCTAGAAAGTCTAGCATCACTTTACATTTGGTTGTTGGATCACTTTACTTCGGAACAGAATTCGATAAACTTGTGTCTAGCGACCAAAAGTATCAGAAACCTAAGGTTAAGTCAGAACATAAGTTGTGACTACACAACGACCAAACTCTTGGACTACATATTGTGCTTGCAACCACTCTCTGACGCCAGCAACGATTGCAAACACCAAAATATCCAACTTTTCATGGCATGCCTTCTAGTTAGACACACCCCATGAGGAAGCATTCTACGTGCGGAACAACAACATCCTCTAGCACTAGACTATTCCATGGTGTCTGCCATTCTCAGGAGATAGTCTATATAAGTTTGCTCTTCACCATCGCTGAGGCACCGTTTGGCGTGGTGGTGACGAAATGAAAAAAGTAGTTATGAAACGGGGATGAAGCTTGATGGTGCCTGAGAGAATTATGACCACTGCTAATTAAGATAAGGTATTTTAGGTGGTAAAAACTAATTTGTAGAAGAGGGGGTTGTAAGTGTACACCACTATAATGACTAGTGATAGCGCATGTGGGCAAAGTGCTCACCTTTGTTAATCAATGAAAAACATTAAAAGAAAAACCACTACATCATGGCCTCTTGGGACCTTCGGCCTACAATTCGACAACAGTAAAAGTTGATGGTGAAAATGGTGTTCACTGCAAACCAGCAGTGAAATAAAAGGCGAACAAAAAACATGCCCACCTCATCTGCCTCCATTGCAGTCTCACCACGTGCATCCATCGTACCCCGCGATGGTGGCATGTCAGAAACAAAGTGAATGCAGGAGAATTGATGCAGGACTGCCGGGTGACCGTGTCCTCAGTCTTGAGCACGGTCCATGAAATTTTGTTCAAGGATGGACGGCTGCCAGGCCCTGTCGATGTACTGAAAATGGAGTGCTGGTCGCCACCGCCTGATGACAAACTGAAAATCAACATTGATGGAGGGTTTCGGCCTGGATCCAAGGTTAGGAGCTGGGGGTTCATAATCCGTAATCAAGATGGGATGGCAGTGATGGCTGGGGCAGGAAATATTGGGCATGTCCATGACGCGCTGCTGGCTGAAACGATGGCCTGCAAACAGGCTTTGGAAGCTGCATCACACTTCGGCATATCAGAGGCTATCTTGGAGACCGACTCGGCTTTGCTGAAGGAGGCCATCACGTCGCCAGAGAGCGACCACACGGTGGGTGGAGGATTATTCATAGAGATCAGAGAGCTGATCAATGATAGCTTCCGTAGTGTTAGTGTGGATAAAATCCCAAGAGTGTGTAATTCTAGTGCTCATGATCTTGCTTCTTTAGGGATGAGTTGGGACCCGGGTTAATACCATTTCTGGTTAGACCCCCTCCCGGAGTTTGTAGCTCGTATGTGTACTCGCGATTTGACTGAGTTTCAGTCTATTAATCCAAGGCCCTAGAGCCGGTTGGAAGGATCAAAAAAAAAACTGATGTTTGTTGCCACACTAATGTATGTGGACACGTTTGTTTGAAGCATTATATTACACGTTCCAGAAAAAAATGATGATTAATTTTACATAGGATTTGAATTGGACGAACCTTATATGTGTGTGGTGGCCGAGAAAAATGCAATCCCAAGGTTATAAGCGGAATGTAGGTACTAGTACAATGTATCGTTTGTTTAATTACTTGATAGATGAAGTTTTAGGTACAATAATTCCTGCAAAACAAAGATATAATTTCTTAATTCACTAATAACTGACTGGCCAGGTTCAACTTGATTGATCATTGCGGATAATTGTAATTGCATGGTCAAACTGACTGACACGCTTTCACTTGAACCAGCACCAAGAGGCTCAAGGAATCTCGGGGCTCCCTGCTTCAACATCTTTCTTAGGCCTTCTAATTAAGCTGTGTTGGCGCACGAACCACATTTTCGTGTTGAGAACGCACAACTGTTCCTACTCATCTATAGAACTGTGACAAACAGAACTTCGTCAATGAAGTAATTACCCATCTGTGATGAACAAATTTTGAGCTGTAAGGGCATTCACAGTGCAGACTCTATCATAGAGTCCAAGACTATTTATTACCCTCCTATTTATTGTGTTTTACTGATGTGACGGTATATTTATTAAAGAAATAAGAGGCAGAAAAACCAAGACTCCAAATCTTATTTAGACTCTAAGTCCACAATCTTCGAGGTAAATATACCGCCATATCAGCAAAATACAATAAATAGGAGGGTAATAAATAGTCTTGGACTCTACGATAGAGTCTTGCATTGGGACTGCCCTAACAAATGACAGTTCATGACAAATCTCTACGCTGTCCTCTCTTCATCTGATATGTACATGTGGGATCCACATTTACTCAACTGGGATGAACGGGATGAACAGTCACTAGTAGAGAAATGATTTTTACTTACAGTAAAAAAAGATCTTTAGAGACAGTTTAAAAAACTGCTACAATGCCATCGATTGTAAAACAAAGTGATTGTCATAGGCAGTTTTAATAGCGTTCCTAAAAATTGTTTTTCAGAAATATTTTTGTGAACCACCCTTAAAATTCTATTTTTTGACTGAGTTGATTTGAGTCAACCATTTCTAAAAACATTTTTTTGGTTTTTTAAACTCACTAGTGTAAATGCACGTGCGACACGCACGTGTCTATATATAATCTTTCCTATAATAATAATAATAATAATAATAATAATAATAATAATAATAATAATAATAATAATAATAATAATAATAATAATAATAATAATAATATTATTATTATTATTATTATTATTATTATTATTATTATTATTATTATTATTATTATGAATCCAATTATTATAACTACAAAATCATAGTCTTACAAAAAAATCATGTGTAGAGTGTAGACCATAAGTTGATGTGCAACACGCACATATTATGATTTTTTTTTTCACACGGTGAATATGAATCAACCTATTCAATACCAATATTTGAAATATATATCAATATAAACAATGTGGCAGAGTTGTCACTCTAACAACAAAACAATTGCTCAAAGTAGAGCGTATGGATAAAAACTTTACTAAATGATGCTCTTGTAATACAACTATATTAACTTGAGGTAGGCCTTAACGATATCCTTCATCATATAACTTGAGGTAGCCCTTTTTTTCTTTTTTTTTTGAGGAAAACTTGAGGTAGCCCTTGTAGTTGACCACGATCATTGGCATGACATTGCCGTGACTTTTTACTATAAGTAACAGACTGCAGTAAATGAATAATCAAAATGTGAAGGACTGAGAGAAAGGTGAAAAAGGTAAAATGATGCAATAGCAGCAGGCTCACCAAGGTTTACGCTGATGCGCTCGAGAAACTTGGCTGCGCTCACCATTGCCCTCAAAACACACAAAACAGAAACCGCATTTCATGAACTGCTACTGCCTGGCATGCCTCTCATCGCTGTCATGGCTTCCAACTCAGGAGTGTCAAAAGCCGAACAGGACCCCAAGGCTCACCAAGCTCTTGTCTGGCAGCGGCGCCGGCATGCCGACACTCAGGACACTTGCTCGGCAGCTGTCAAGGAGCTGGCAAAAGCTGATCTTTGAACTAACTATAGGGTAAATCACAGCAAAGTAGATATGCAAGTTACCGCACAATAGTTTATTTAAAATGAGCTTCCAAAAGTCGGCTGCAGAAATTTGGAACCCCTCATTAGATGAATGCAATACTGACATATAGTGGCATAAGGATATAGCATAATAGCATAATGATAGAATAGATCAATAGTCTAAACAGAGTTCAGAAACCAATACTTTGTGTTGGTCTGTGTACACGATGCTATAGAGCCTTCAACAAAACCACATATGCGAACCAAATTCAGAAGCCATCTATCCAGCAACATGCCTTCGAGGAACCCCACTCCTAAAAAAAAGGAAGACAGTGAAATTTACTGCAAGTGAAAAAGTTGGCCTGCAAACTCATGAAGATGGAGAAGAACCATCAATCAAATCAAATACGAAAAATCCATGACGGATCCATTTGTAGAGGGACGATGAATCACGTTTTCCTGAACTTTCTCAAATATTTTGCAGCATCCCAACAGCTGCCGCAACCAGCATCGCCCAGGCCAATTTTGCTTCAGTGGGTGAGAGCAACATGCACAAATTTAGAGCCACAACGATCAAAGCAACATTTTTTTTGACATTTTCTATTCTAAAAAAATTGGATACAAATTCAAGAAAAAGCATGTTATAGAAATTTACTTATAGGAAATTATTTTTATAACACCTTTATTTCAAAGAATATTTTAGAGCATGCAGCAGTTGATCCAGCACTGTGTGTGAAGCATGTAATTTCAGTAGATCAATTACGGTGTCATATCCAACTTTCAACGGATTCATACATGTGTTGATTGTATGCTATTGCCACAGCCCTTCCATTGTCAACATGGTGGATATTTTTCAGGGTTCTTCCTCACAATTAGGAAGAGAGCATGTACGAACGTTATGCAAGTCTTTTGCACTTACGAATGATGGTGGAGACTGCTCTGATATGGCATATATCAAACAGTTAAGAATCTGATGTAGCTAACTCATCTGGCAGATATCAAGGAAAATGACACAAAGAGGTGACACGTCAAAGAAAGATTTTCAGGTAACATAATGACTGAAATCATGTGTCAGAGAACAAAGCCGAAATGCAGAATTCAGAAATACATAACTCATAAGATGCAGGAATATTCAGATATGCATTGCACTGATAATATACTTTATAGAAAAACGGCTACTGTGATGCTCTGTGCTATTGCTATTGCTATGATTAAATGGTGGCAGAATCCATTGCATCATGTTTCCAGAAAAAAAGTTGAGGTAACATAATAGCTGAAATAATCTTGTGTCAGAGAACAAAGCAGAAATGCAAAATTCAGAAATACATAACTCATAACATGCAGAAATATTCAGATACGCATTGCACTGGTAGTATACTTTATAGACAAACAACTACTATGATGACCTACTCTATGCTACTGCTATAATCAAGTGGTGGCAGAATCCATTGCATCATGGTACCAAGAAAAGCTATATCAGTGAGATAAGTCATTATTATACGTTAAATTCTCACCGATCGATATGATCCCATATTACTATTCTATATACAAATACAGGAGTGCAAATCTCTGAGGTCCCAATGCAACGACCGTCTTTAGAAACTACCACCACCACAACAATCCAAGGTGCAGAATACCTTTCGTTAGGTTGATTTACTACAGAAAGAAAGAAACCATGGGCACACCTTGGGGGTCGTGGGACTATTGGACGACCAGAGGATGACACGGCGGACACCAGGATCGGAGACGGAGATGAGCCATGGATAAGACACCAGAGTGGATCTGCATGTTGGGCAAAGGCAAGGAGCTGGGTCACCGGGCGCCGTTGCTAAGCATGTCCCGAAGCCCTTGCCATGGTTCACAGGGATCGAAGCGCGCCAGCATCTTGGGGATCTGGAAGAAGGAGGCGACCCTCATCCTCTTGAGGAGCAATTACAGCAATGACACAAAACCTGACATGACCAAGCGCATATCAAGGCATTGTGATGCTCAGTAAATAGAATTCCGTTATGTAATCACAAGATGAAGAGTAAGAAAACTTTTTGAGATTAAAAAAAAAGAGAAATTCAAGCTATGAGGATATATTAGTACAAATTTACTTTTCTATAATTTTCCAAGAGTTTTAATTTAAGATTCATGAAACTTAACTAAACAGAAGAGGAAATTACTGAGTAGAAGATGGACAACTGGTCGAAGGTAACCACGCTGTCTGTCAGTTCTGGACAACAGATGCCAGAGAACCAAGTTCAAAATTTGCATATCCATAAAGTGATGTTTAATAATGACCGAAACATAGTTTGAAGAAACCTCATCGCATGGTACAGAGGTCAGTACCAAAGTATGTATGGAAGAGGACACCAGGATATGGCTTGGATCACAGCAAGGCGGGAAATTACGATATCTGCAAACCAGAACTCTTAGAAAAGTGCACATATATACTAAAGAAAATGGACTGGATGCTAAAATATTGGTCACCTTGAGTATGAATTTATTCCAGTAACACAGCGAACAGATTCCAAATGAGACACGGAACCAGTTCTGGAAAATTAGGAAACCTTACCATGCTCGGAGAGGAAAGAGAACACGGGAAACAATGAGTCGCCGGCAAAGAATAGTCTGTGAAATCAGCGTCAACAGCGGTGGCGGCGGCGGGGCAAAGAATAATCAGTGAAATCAGCGTCAATAGCGGTGGTGGCTTAAATGCCAACGCCGGCAACAAAGCACACCAGCAGCGGCACAGGGTAGCAGCGGAGACACACCAGCACTGCGAGAACGACAGCCTGGATTGAGCTTTTTGCCAAATTCTCAAGTGCAAACCTCATTTGCAAAGTCCCTTGGAAATGCTCTAATTATGAAATTTTATTTAGCTCTGTTGCAATCATGGTTGATACATGATTACTAATAGTTTCCAATGATCAGGCTACATGGGGTGCTATGGAAGCATGCGAGTCCGTGAGTAAACAATTCCTGATTCTTCTCAATCCTACTGCTCCTTACTCTATCTATGAAGTTAGTGGGGAATTGGCAAATTCACGTTATTGTGGCCACAACACAACTCTGAAACTCAAGAGAGTTTACAATGGGTAGAATATATGAAGCTGTGTGTGTATTTGGGTTTGACAACATAGAGTTCACATGGCACGTACTGGACTTCTGGAAAACATAGCTGTGAACAGGCTAGCTATTAAGATTCTGGGATACTTCTATATATAAAAAGAATAGACAGAACAGTTTGTCTATGATTCATTAATTAGTTCTACGGTTTTGTGCAGAGTAATCTTTTTGAACACTGTTTACCGCTGCTTTAAAGCTAGTCTCAGTGGGGATTTCATGACATAGTTTCCAATGCATTAATTTTTTGGAAACAGTGCATAAGAGTTTCAGGGGGATGAAACTCTCTCTGCTCCCATGAAACTCTAACATCTCTCTCTTCATTAATATAGTGTCACATGAGCATATTTAATGTGCATGAAACTCTCATGAAACATCATTGAGACTAGCCTAACATATGTCCCTCCCCATAAAAATATAAGGTATGCACGTCACGTATTTCTAAATTCAAATTTGTGATCTTTGGCCACCATTTATTCTAATAAAATAAAAAATACTGCCACATTAACTGAGATCGTCTTAGTTACTCACCATTAACCGAGGCGTTTCTGTTATGCCTCCATTAACTGTGGCCTTTGGTTGGAGGCGGTTCCACCGCCCACATCCATTAAAAATACTGTAGTAGTGTTGCAATGCCCACCTCCATTAAAAATTCTTCAAGGGAAACATGCCGACACCAGCTAAACGCAAACTACAGATAATAATTAGGCTAGTCTCAATGCAACGTTTCATCTCACAAGTTTCCAAAAACATAAAATTTATTGTGAAACGGATACCTCTCTCAATGCAAATTTCATTGCACAGATTCATAGAACTATTTTTAGTTTTTATAGGCCCATGCGTCTCTTTTTTCTCCTATCCCCGCCGTAGGCATGCTCAGTTCACCCAAAAAATAGCCATGAAATGCCTCAGTGCTTATTTCACCCAGTTACCAAGACGTTAGAAACACCGCTACCGCGTTTCACCATGGTGAAACGATTTTACTCTCTCTCCTCTCCATTTCATGCAAAAATCTTTCTATGCTGATGTGTCGCTATATTAAATGTGCATGAAATGCACATGAAACCCCCACTGAGACTAGCCTTAGTGCAACCTTAGTGCAAGTCTGTTAATGATGCTACACGTAGACTTGCTCTAACGCATTCCTACTTTCCTGTGTGGACCTTGTCAAAACAAACAGAACTTTTGGCTTTGATGTGAGGATGAACGAAACTGTGGTGCTTGGCATATATTACCCCATTTGAGCATTGTTCTTTAACAAACAAACAAAAAATTGGTTGTTGGGGAACTCACCTGAAGCTTATTACTAAACTTTCTTCCAACAAACACTACTGGAAACTGAAAATTGATGCACGTTACTATCTAAGCATCACATGATTTGGAAACCTTAAGATGATATTATTACTTCATTGTTGAAGTTGATGCACGTTACTATCTAAGCATCACATGATTTGGTAGCTAGTTATTATAACGTACTCCTATTTCCTTCCTGCTCTATGTTATTGCAGAACCAAGATGAAAGGAAGAATTATATATGATAGACATAATTAAGCTTGTTGCATATTTTTGTTTTGTTTGGTGTCTTGGTGACAATGTACACATATGTCAATGTATTTGCAGGACGGATGCAAAGAATATCCAATATGCTACTTTGATCAATTTGCATGGCCAATTCAAGCTTTATGTACAAATTCATTATTTCATTGGACACAAAAGCTAAGGACTACAACCAATCCTGCATGCCTAGATTTCAATCTGAACCTGATTCAATCCCAGCATGATATATTGATGGTGCTGTTTGAAAGTTTCCTCTACCTTAGCTCACAATTAATTGGTTTTGTTGTTAATGTCAAGTTCCCATAGACGAACAGAGTCTGAATCATATAACTTGTTTCAGTTCGCTCATCTGTTGTACAAACTTCGAAGCTAATTTAGAATTATTTGGACACAGTCGAACAACAATTAATCGATTGCAGTGGCGAGCAACTATATGGAACATCCACTGTGTTGCTGTGTAGGGTGTGAACATCTACCTAGTTGTACATCTTGGTTGGTCTGATCCCTCATTGTTCACCCACTCACTGTGCACTAATATACTTCTATGACAAATGATGCTAGTGGCGTATTCAGAGGATGTAGTATTAGCCTATTTCCTGGAACCTTCCATTCCATGATTCACATTTCTATATACATAATTTTCCTTCCCCCATTTCTCTTGCCTTAACCACTCTTTGTTGTGCCTTGCATATGAATTTATGGGTTACCGTTTTTCACCTTTTATATTGGCCTTGTTGACAACAGAATAAATGGCAGGGCATGAAGTACTACCGTGCTTGAAATCAATGAATAGTGGCACCCACTAGGACTATATTCCATTTGTGTTTTTTCTACTAAGGCATTTTTTTTTCATTTGGCAGTTGTGATTTTAGTGTGCCTCAGTTCTATGTCAAAAAAATAGTTTACTAGTACAATACTTGTTGGTTAATGAAATACAACGTTCTGATGTATGGACATATCAATGGGGGAGCAATAACTACTCATCGAAGAAGTTTTACAAGCTGGTATTTCGAAACATCCCGGCACATCCGGTTTACTCATGGATGTGGAAGTCCAAGGTTACCCCAACGGTAAAATTCTTTGCCTGGCAGGTGCTTGTTGACAGACTGAACACCAAAGATATGTTACGAAGAAGAAACTTGTTCAATGAACCGAACGCGCATTGTGTCCTATGTGTAGCTGGAATTGACGAGGATATTGATCACCTCCTCTTTGACTGCTCTTTCTCCAGAAGATGCTGGGCGAGAATTGGAATACAATGGGATATGAACCTCAGCTGCACGCAAGAATTGCACACTGCATGATACAACAGAATGTGCCTTTTTTCATGGAGATCATCACCATCGGGGCTTGGGAAATCTGGAAGATCAGAAATGATAAGATTTTTCATAATGGCCGTGCCCATGTCAATGTTCGGTTCGGCAACTTCAAATCTTAGTGTTTGTTACAGTCTCTTCGTTTTCAGCCTGACCTGAGGTCTGGGTTTTGTTTTTGGCTCGATGCTTTTAGTTAATCTTGTTGTAAGTAACCTTTGTACTCCTGTTTTAAATATAAATAGAAAATGAGGTGCTGTGGGGATCTCTCCCACAGGTTTTGCCTTCAAAAAAAATACTTGTTGGTTGAAGGATTATCCTTGTGACACAGAAGCAGGGGAACCTTGGCAATGCAGACAGGACTGAATGCAGACCACCTCTAATCACCCCCCCCCCCCACCCCCCCCCCCCCCCCCCAATAATTCTCGAGGAAGATGAAAGAAGAGGAAATAGGAAAACTGAAGACAAGTAAAATGCACAGAGAGACACTCCTAAAATGTGGAGCAATGAAAGTGTGCAACACAGTGACCACTTTTTCTTGCATTAATTTTTAAAACAACATTTTTTTGCACCATAGATCATGTTGATACATATATAATAATACAATTCTACCTTCTTCTATTTCCAATAGAAATGTGTTATAGAACCCACGTTGTTATCAGTGGACCGTGTGATTAACACATAAGTCATGTAGATAGATATGTACCCACACATTCGGGAAATCTAGTCGGATTTTAGAGGATCTTTATAAGTTACTTGGCCTCTAAGAATTTCTGGTCCTGCTCAAGCAAGACTCGAGCTGGAACCCTTAGCATAGAATAGATGATGAAAATGACCCTGCCTTGACTGCTTCATTACAAAGGGCATCATCCAGCGATGCTACTGCTCTGGACCTCGCAACTCGGAGACGACGATGCCATAGTGGACACTTGTTCAGACGGCCTTGTAACTTGGAGACGTCCATCTTGCAGGCTCTCCGGCATGGCCTGGTGCGGCCCACAACTGACTGAATCCTCCATCCTAGCGACGGTCGTCATTTACGGGAGGAGACTACCATACTTATCTCTACTATAATACAATTCTTCTCAAGGTGTAAGAAGCCTGAACCTTACACCTGGCCCACCCCACAGTGACTCAAACTCCCGCGCCCTCACCCTCATGCCCCGCCTACGAACGACGCTTCCACTGAACGGAGCAAGTTCGAATCCCGACCTCGCCAAAAAAAAAGTGCTGCTTTTTTCGGGGAAAAATTGAATCCGTCAATTTCTCTCTTCAGAAGTTCAGATTCAGATCCACTTGCCCCATCCCGCCGGCGGTGGCGCCCCCTCTATGCGATGGTGGATTCTTGTGATCTCCGCACGGATCGGGCCTCCTCTACCTCCCACCAGCCGCGACGCCCCTCCCCTACCTCCATCCGGCGGTGACGGCAGGGCCTGCCCACGCTGACGGCACCTCATGGCAATGGCTCCCGGCTGCGTCGACGGTGATGGCGGCATAGGGTCCCCTCCACCCAGCCGCGAGGTGGGCTCGAGGTGCCGGCCCTCAACATGGCTGGTTCCTATCCATGGCCGCGATCCCGGTGACTGCAGCAGGATGGAGACTCCTTCCTCTGCGTCAACAGTGAATCCGGTGGCGCCTCGTCCCTCTGCGGTGATGTCCCCGTCGAGAGGTCTTCACAGGGTGCCTCTTCTACCACATCGGTGGGGCGTGAAGGATCCGAAGGAGGCAGATCCAGCGGTGGCAGCTTGCTGCAACTCCCCACGGTGCCACGATGACAAGGCACCAACAGTACGCTGAGTTCTACCTCAAGACTCACCCTCGAGGTCGTCCCAGGAAGGGGCACCGTCGTCTTCGTCCCCAACTCGAGGTCGACCCTGGCATAAAAAGGGGCACCGATTGTCTACGTTGCTGACGCGAGACTCCTTCCCGGGCCCGCCGCCGCATTCCGGCAACGCCGAGGTTCGGTCCGATCTGCCTCCGTCCCTCTAAAGATGTCCCCTCCCATATTTATCGCTCCCCTCGAACTCAGTGGGTGCGGGATTGGGTAGTAGTAGGGCTCCTGTAATGGAGACTGTTTGCTGAGATGCTTGCCGATTTGCTGTAGCTGACTTTCTATTGCTTATACAGAATTTGATCGAGAGAATGTACATATCTATGCGTGGTGATGCTTACTGTGTTCGGGCTCTTTCAGTTAGTGATTCGGGTTAAGTAGTGCCCTTCGATTTCATTTGGTCCTTGTATACGGTGCTGAGATATTTGATAACCTATGGTTTTCTGTTGTGGTTCTGCGGGCTTGTTCTGAACCTCGATCTCATTCTGAAATCTTAATTTATTCAGAGAAGCATGGCTTCAGTCATAAACATTGATCCCGCTAAATCCTTTGTTTAACGTGGCTATTCAGTTATTATCTGATGAAAGTGGCCACTAATGCAAATTGTAATGAGGAGTTTCGTATGCATTGGATCGGACAAGGAAACAGGCACACGGTGCTCTTCATCAGGTATGTTGAAGTTCTGATCCTCTCTGTTTGGGCACACACAATACAACATCTCAGGTCCTTGCTCCACTCATTTTGTGTGATCGATTCCTAATGACTCCAAAATTTTCAGTTGGAGCAAGACTTAATGATCTTTAAAAAAATAGAACTCAACTGCTGGAGGAATATAGGATATACAGTATAATCATATTTTTTAGATCAGGCATATAACCCGTATTGATACATAATCATATTGCTACGACAACTTTTAATCATATTGCTATGGCAACGTTTTGAAAAACTTAATTTTCTTAGTGGAGCTGAACTGCTGGAGAAATAGAGGATACATAATCAGATTGCTATGACAACATTGAGATGAAAAGTTAACTTCAGAGCAAAATAGTGTGTTGTCCCATGTTTCACTTTTCCACATGACACTAAATTATGTCACAAAAATATTTAATTATACAATATACAAGACATGTAATGAATTTGATTGTTCATTCAATTTTTACAAATATTATTGTGTTTTAATTTACCATTGCGTTAGCACAGGCAATATACTAGCAGCCATTCTTTCATCTTTTGAAAATAACAACTGAAATTCCTCTAGATCTAGCAGCCATTGTCTCCAAAAATAATGCTTATTATTATTGCAGAGAACCTAAATTTGTGTGTTCAGCCTTAACACAGTGCTACTGCCTTAACATATGTGCACTGTAAGATTAAATTCTTACATACCCTTGGTTCTCCTGTACACTGTGTCCAATACATGGAAGACAATATTCTTAATATATGTGCTTCAGAGTTATTACTAAGATTCTCACGTTTGCTATATGGTTCAGCTGTGTCAAAGTTGGTCTGCAGTTTCAATCAATACTATCAAAATGGGATTTGTGCTGCAGTTTCAAATATTATAGCTAAATTTGCTTAAATTGAAACTCCCTGCCATTATGATGATGGAACAGATCCACCAAATAATATGTTACTGCAGAGAAGTATAAGCAGCACTTTAGAGCGGTCTGCAGAAATATTTAGAATTCCTGTAGAAGCTCCACTAGGATTCATTTTCACTGGTTGCATTTTCATTTTTCTCCCGACATTTCTAAATCATTTTTTATCTGAATAGTTAAGTCAGACTCATGTAACCAAAAGTCTAATTTCTAATTTTTCCACTGAGCTCTTTTACCTTGAATTGTAGACATTATATCTTTCTTAATTTTGTTTATTTTGGACATGACCATCATGAGTTGCCATATATTTTCTTTCCTACTTTGTTATGTACTTAGCACTATATATTGTCAGTCTAAAGGCTACCTTTTGCTTTCAGATAGGTCTATGAAAAGAGTACAGTTAAACTATTTTGATGAGGCACGTGCAGCTGGATTCACTGATATGACTTATGCTTCTGGCATTCAGTATCAAATGATCTGCTGATGTGTGGGAACTGACCTTGTGTATTTTGCGACGTTGCACTGTTGCAAAGTGAAGCCTTCTCAACATTCCCCAGGACATACGACCTAATACATGGCAATGGAACTTCAATTTATATCAGAAAGAGTGTCCTCTTGTTTCTCCTATGTTGTAATGCAAAGCCAAAACGTATCTTCTCTTAACTTTGGCCTGACTTAGTGCACTGAGGTGCTGATGCACTGATGCACCTTATCATCAGATTGCCCATGTATAAGAAATTGAAAGAACATTACTTTAGTTAATGAATGGAAAATGGTGTGTTTTGATGCTTAAGCTCTTATCTGTAGGATTAACACCTGCATTACCTTATGAGAACTGCGGTAAGAATTTTAGATACAATGTTTGTTGTTTGTTTGATATTTAAGTGTTCATTTATGCCTTCATTATTGGATTGTATACATGGTAATATACAATTGCATGAAACTTAAACTACGAAAAAAACATGTTCACTTCTTTTCACTTGCAAACCCGTAGCGTTAGCATGGGCACTATATACTAGTATGGACTAGTTTGACTACTGAAATTGTAATATTGAGTCATGTTCCTCTCTTTTTTTTTGTTCTTTTCCTCTTATATTATGTTTACTTCTCGGATGCGCTACAAGGAATGGTGCTTTAAATGACGATCACTTTGATCACAGATACTCAAAAATACGTCACAGTTAACTTACCATGACGATCTTTAAAATGGTCATGTATCTCTACATTTGCTAGATTGAATTGGACCGTCATAGAATGTTATTTGTGTTTGTCATGGAATCCCTGGAAGTCCATCTGGACTAGGCTTGAGCCCGATAGTGTGTGATAAATTTGGCGGTCATAGCCATTTGCAAAATCTGAAGCTATATAGGATGTTTCTTCGTCATAGATTTTAGTTGCCATGTAAGCGCCTTGAGCGTCACACATTATACAAGAGAAATCACATAAAGCCCAACACATTATATAATAACATCATATATTACTCAAGTTTCCTTCCAGAAATACAATATCTCAAGTTTCCATTCAACAAAACATCACACTAGCAATCCACCACTGCACACAAGCCGTTCCAACACTTAGAACAGAAATGGGACCAAACGTAATGCACACAGTTGCAGCTGTGCTATGTCATCTCCTCACGGTCATGTACAAGTCATCATACGTTTTAGCCCAGACTGTAAAATCAAGACAAGGTTCTGTTTCTATAAGTTCCATGCACAGAAACTACAGATGAAATAAACTTGAACATATATGATTCCATTCTGGATTAGATGCAAAAGTGAGCTTTATTTTTACATACTTGACACTTCATTAGGGGCTGAAATGGACTTCAGCAAGATCTCTGAAGTGCACCCTGAAATGTTCCGAAGTCTCTCTTTGCTAAGCTGGTAGTTGGCGATATGTCAATCAACAAAATATTTTGAAGTCTCTTTGCTAAGCTGGTTGTTGGCGATAGTCAAACAACAGTACATATAATATGTAATATGTAATGGAACAGATCAGAGCCGGACCTAAAGGATGCTCAGAAGACCATCCTGAACAGATCATTTTTTTCTTCTGAAAAAAGATATAAGGGTTAGCAGGGGCCGTCCCATGGATATAAGGGTAACCGCTTTCAGCTCTTGGAGCGTTTTCCTTTCTAGCGCTTGATGGACGGGTGTAACCCACCTGGGAACTGTAAACCTGAACCTTGGTGGTCTTTGCAATGCAATGGCAGGGGCTTGGCCCTAGAATTCAAAAAAAGATATAAGGGTTCAACACATTTGATTACTGCACTTGCTGATATAAGTTGTTCTGACAAAAATAAATGTTTAACATATTTTATTACTGCAATTACACATACTGAACAGGAGCAGTGCATGGTTAACATATTATTAAACTTCTATATCCGAATAGGCAGAGCAAAATGGAATGTAGTCACTACTATTTTTTGGGATGACTGTACAATTTGCTGTTACAAAGCATTGAGTGGGTACTAGCTTAATCAGTATATGAAAAAACTTATACTTTATACTAGAAATTAAAAGGATTAAGTCCACTTTTGGCCCCTCAACTATCGGCGTGGTCTAATTTTTACCCCCAACTCTTAAACCGTCCAGATTAGGCCCCTAAATTTACTAAACCATACAATTATAGCCCCTGAGCTAGTTTAAGGCTGTTTTGGGATGACGTGGAAGTGGTTTTGACTGCCACTGTGGCATTGATCTGCCACGTTGGCTACTATCCCTCTCTTTGTGTTAAACTCATGTGTATGATGAATTCTGGGAACTCATGTGTGTCGAACTCATTAGGTTTGTTGCATTTCTGTTTTGTGTCGAACTCAATTCTGGGAACTCATTTGTGTTTCATGAATTCTGTTAAAAATTGAGTTTGTGTCTATGCAGTTCAGCTGTGATTGAGTTTGGATTGGGGTATATATAGCCTGCAAACAAATCCCATAACTCATTTGTCTTTCATATATTTGTATCCGTATCACAATTGAAAAGTCGTTCTTCTTCATCGTATCAAGCTTGTTGTTTTGTGGCCATTCCATCGAGGGAGAGCAAGAGCCAATCGGACACGGGTGCTGAAGGCAGGCGTGAGTGCGTGACAGAATTGAGAGGGCCGATCTGTGGCCAGCGAGAAATTCTAGCGACCAAAAAGAAAGAGAGGGGTAGTGGCCAACGTGGCGGTCAATGATACGTGTGACAGTTAAAACCACGTCCACGTCATCACAAAACAACTCTAAACCAGCCAAGGTTCTATAATTGCATGGTTTAGCAACTTTGGGGGCCTAATCTAGACGGTTTAGGAGTTGAGGGTAAAAACTAGACCACGGCGATAATTGAGGGGCCAAAAGTGGACTTAATCCAAATTAAAAACATACCCCACACTGGACAGATCTGCAGCCAGGATTGCAGGGATCCGAGAAGTCGTCGGTGGAGAGTGGGCCCGAGCGCGCCGCAACCCCATGCCGCTGGGATCTGAAGAGGGCGCACATGCCGACGCGAGGTGAGGAGCCGTAGGACCGCCGCAGTCATCGCTGCATCGCCCCTAGCCCCCGCTGCCTCGCGCGCCGATTAGAGAGAGGTCACGAAGGGGAGGTGGAGAGGAGGGTCGGTGCGGAGAAAGAGATAGGGTGAGCGGAGGCTGACGGGTTGGGAAAGGGAGGAAGGCATAGGGTTTGGCCCGTGGTGGGCTTATAGTGGGCTTCGGGTTTTACTACGACGATTTATCATAACGTCACTGCAATTCGTCATGTAAAGCACCATGTGCTCGAACCTGTTGGATGTTGGACTCCATGGAATTCCATTATATGCACCTAAGAGGGATGTGTCAGGAGTTCAATTGTGTAGCTATTTTTCTTTGTTATTATGCTAACTTTTCGGAATTGTGCTACAAACAAAAAAGGAACACTGCAAAATTGTGTGAGTGTGCATGCATGCGTGTGTGTTGGGGGGGGGGGGGGTAGTTTACTTACAAATCCTGGTGTTACGAGTGTGACGGTTATGTCCTTGCTTTTAATTCTAGGATGGAATTGTTGTGTTTTTTTCTTAGGCAAAATGAGGAGACTTGGACAGTGCTTATTATTTTCCAGATGTGCCCCAGTCATTAGTAAAGTCAAGAGGTTGAGATGAATATGCTATTATATGTGCCAGCAGGTTGCCAGGCCTAACATGTTGCTTCTAACTTTGAGGTATTGTGTGCTCAACTTGTCGACAGAGGTGGCTTTTCTTGAGTACTAAAGTGGGATGTGTGTGAATGACCGGATAGATGTTTACTCATTTCCATGTGAGATGCAAATTATCATTGTTTCTTGTTTAGGAAAGTTTCGAGATGTAAACGTAAGGAAAAGGAAGAATCGCAAAAAAATGAGTACAACTCCAAATTACAATTCGATTAGTCATTGCTGCTTGTTTTGTGATACTGACTAATTCCAAATTAATTTTACAAAACCACTGGAGCTTAAGCCAATAAGATCCACGTGCTCAGTTACTTGCCTCACCCGTGTGGCCTCATCGGCAAAGGGCGGTTTGAAATCAAGAGACAACAAAAATTATGCCGGTGCAGGTTCTTACGCAAAATAACCCCAAGGATGTGTGCATTGACAAGCGGCACCTTCAAAGACTAGGGATGTCTATACTTCCAAAGCTGACGATGTGCAGAGGACGAGGAAAAAGACCCTGTCACCCTCACTCTGCACTGTGGGTACTGGCATGGTGTGTAGCGCAAGGACCTATATGATCCCTATATGGACTTGTTCTTGTATTAATGACTCAGAGCAGACACCTGGAACTGAACCTCATGGCTCTCTACTTGCGCATAACGATCCTCAGTGCTATGTGGACTTGCGCTTCACTATCCTGATGAACCACGTATGAGGTGCAGACTAGGTTCTATGGCCTAGAGATCAGAGGTTGGCATTCCGGATGCATCACAATCCAACTATTCAGCACTAGAAACTGGTATCATGTCACTTGGGCAGTGATGGGCGGGTGTTACTCTAGTTCGGTCTATACATGTGGCTAGAGGTTTGAAGGCCTAGAGATCATAGAGCAGCATTCTAGATGCATCACAATCCAACAATTCAGCACAAGAAATTGATATCAAGTCACTTGGGCAGTGTCTTCTAGCTACTTTGAGTCTGAGATGATATATATCCAATCGTTGTGCTGCCTGTTGGGTGTATGTATTCACTAATTTATGTTTCTCCTTCTTGCTTGAAATAATTTTTCTGCAGTACAGCTGTGAACACAAGACTATTTGTAGGCGCGGGGGTTGTTGTTGAATAACCTCATAGATGTTTACTCGCTTCCAAGTATGAAGCAGAGCTGCCTTAGAAAAAGTATGAAGCAGAGCTCATTCATTCTGTAGATTTCAAGTACTCTACAAGTATGAGTTCTGATAATTTCGAATTTATTGGCGTCACCAGGAGTCGTCAATTGAGTGCACACCTTGCTACTCTCCACCGCAAAAATCAATATCCTTTGCATAGTAGTATTCCTAGCTAGGACAAGTACCAATAATCCTTGATATAAACTTCTCTGAATATCTAATAAGGCAGTTTGAATTATTGTGCCTAAGACGTCTAATAATTAATTTATGGTTTTTTCTTGGAAGTGCTATCGAACAACAAGTGTTGTACAAGGGATTGTGTCATGTGTGTTTTTTTTTTTTTTTTTTTGTATCTTAGCAAAATTTCAAAAGAAACATAATAACACATAAAAATAGTAGCTTAACAATCCATCTGCTGATAACGAGGTAAGTGCACACAAACGCATCTTACATGTAGACATAAGAAAATGATAGAAGAAAGCAGTACAGCTCCCAAATTACAAACTCACCTGTCGTACTTGCAGCTTTTGTGTCCAAACTACTTTCGTACCTAATTACATGAGAACAGAACTGGATCTTAGGCCAATAATCTAGTGCAATCAAGTGAATGAAAACTCCACATGGTGGTTGATATCTCCCTGTACTGGCAAGGCATGGAGGGAAACTACTACTACCATCCGTATGTTGAGTTGTTGTACGAAGGACCTAGAGTTGAGGGAAATCAAACCACATGTGGTGCAGAAGTACAAAGGATTATCAAGGAAGAAGAACAACGTGTCGCCCTCATCCTGTACTGTGTGTCAATTGGCAAGCCGTGTACCGCAACGACCTCTACGATCCGTATGTGGAGTCATTCTAGTACGTATCACCCAGAGTGGATGCCTGGAAGTGAACCAGATGTGGAGCAGCTCCCCTCTTGCTCTTCATGATCATCGGTGCTATGGTTGCACTGGTGGACTCGGTTAGGGGTTGGGTGCCTGACCAGGGTTATTCACGTGCCTGTAGGTGGACGGTGAGCCACCATGTTAGAAGGTAGCTTGATAATGGTCCAAGACCTGTGTCCACTCTGGCATCGACGACACTGAGTTCCCTATTCCGGAGCAGTTGAGTAGGTTGATGCTTTGGGTGAAGCAATTGAGGCAGGTTATCCTGATGAACCATGCATGAGGTACATACTAGAGGTGCAGCACTTGGCGGCATTCCAGATGCATCCCAATCCAACTATTCAGCTCTCGAAATTGACATCATGTCACTTGGACAGTGTTTACATTGGTTCTTTCTATACATATGTCTTATACTCTAAGACTCTGAGTCTTAGGTGATATATATCCACACGTTGTGCTGCCCGTTAGTTGTACTAGCTCACCAACCTGTGCTCTCGCGGGTTAGATTATTAGAAGATGTTAACTCATAAAAAATACATATATTAAATATTTTCTCTTCACTAACGTTCTAAAATATAGCTAAGGTACTCTACAGATGGTATTGATTTTTTATAATCTATCAATTATTAATTTTTAGGTACCTATCATTGATATCCATCAGATTTTTTTTTTTTTGTAAAGCACCTTCTTTATCTCCAATATATATTTACTTAATATTTTAAACTATGATGTCTTCTGCTACTGTCTATATTTTGGGACATAACGAAAGTTTGTTTCTTTTTCCAAAATTTTGAATAGATTAGTTGCTCATATACAACGACTATTATTTTCAATAATGGTTACAGTCTACCATTTTGATGGCAAAATGTTCTAGGGTTTTGTAAGGATGTGAGGTTTTCATGAGTAGTAATAATTTTTTAGGATTAATCTTTTTTTCTAGAACTATGTGTTTATTTGAAACAATAAACTTAAAGTACAAAATCTTATTACATTATACTATATCATAAAAATCTATATTTTAACTTTCTGCTTTTGATCACATGTTAATTTGAAATTCAAATGCTTATTGTATCTCCTTTTCCAAAATATTTCTATTTATTTTATTAAAAGAATATTCTAGATCCTCGTGAACCTTCTTAATTCATACAATTGCATAAATAGTTGTTTTAAGTATATTATATTGTTTTAGTATTGTTTTATTAAATCCTTTGGCATTAAATTATTGATACTTATATGATATTAGCAAAAGTGCCCGTGCATTGCAACGCAGAAAAGCGATAATATATATCACGGTATGCTCTTATGACAGTTGACATATCGGGGCCATGAATGCGAGATGGTGTCTAGGTTCTTATGAAGCTCCTCTCGACGCGACCAGGGCACGCTTCGTCTCTCTTTGTTCCCTGCGCCACAGGCCGGGGGTGGTGGATGGTCGGATCCCGTGGGGTAGGAAGATCGGATACGATGGTCCTTTCCCGGCCTAGTTTGATCCGTCCCATCCCGTGGCGGCGCAGTCCGGGAAGGTTCTATGGGGGTTTTAGACTTGGGCGGCGGTGGTGTATTATCTGCGGCTGCTTGTTTCCGAGGACTCGGGTAGTGTCCAGATCCGTATGATAGGTGGTTGTCTTTGCATAATCATCCTAGCTGGTCGCGTGCCCGACAACATATATAAGTGAAAGGGCTCTCCAAATTGAGCCCGGGATAGGTCGTGTCGCGCGTGTTCTTCACGTAGAAGTCATGATTTTGTGTCGACGTGGCTGGGAGTTACCGTGATTTTTTGGGGTTTTGGTGGCCACAATGATACCACTCCATGTATTATGAGTTTGCCTCTAGTATGTTCATAGTCATCGTTGAACCTATATACGTGAACATATGCAATGACGATGTAACACACCTATAGACAAAGAATAACCAAATTAAAATCATAACATATGTGGATAGACCATATTTTTGTGAAGCTAACAAAATTGGTTTGATATTTTTTAGTTTTTTCTACTTTTTTTGTGAATTTTACAAGATGTTTTTTTTATAGAAAAATGAAAGGAAAAGAGTACTTATATTTTGCATCAGAACCCTGATCTATTTAGAAACCCATTAAAACCCTTCTACCTTTTTCTTTCTCTGATATTTTTACAC